>BLSH010173673.1:57587-92400 GCA_018402905.1 Glandirana rugosa | reverse complement strand
TCAAGACTCAAGCCCATAAACTAGTGCGTACAACTTATCGACGCCCCGTCGGTTAGTTGTTCGCAAAGTGAGAGTGAAACGCTTGTTGATTGGCTGCCCCGCAGCTATTCAACATGCGTGATCAAATACCCGAACTCAGAACTCAAACCCAAACTTTTTTTCAAATGTCCGGGTGCGGGTCCGGGTCACGGACACCCCAAAGTCCTGACATGTTGCAGTACATGCCACCTGTGCAAAAAGAGACATGCGTTTTTTCAAGTAAGCATTATCACATTGCATTGGTTCATCATTTAGGGAACAGTTAGCGGTAATATGACTAAACGCATGGCAGCGATAACATTTTATGTGTTCTGTACCGAGTCCTCCAAATGGCCTCACAGACCTGACCTATTTGGCCAGTCTCCAGGTCCTGAGCCCATAGTCTCATTATTTGTAGCAACAGTCTTGTAATTTTTTTCCCCACGCCCTTGAACCCTGGAATAGTCATACCAGATCCTCCGGGCGATTTTTCATCCCTAGAGACATTGGAGTGAGGCACAGATGGGTGAAACAAGTCCTCCGCAGCAGTATATCTCTCCACCAGGTCCACCAGTTGGTTTGCAGTCTTGGGGCAGGGAGCGCCCGTAACTAATGGTCCATGACCACACGCTCCACAATCTTAGGGCCAGGCAAAGTCTCTGGCTGCAGCCATTTCTTGGTGAGGTGTATCAAGTCAGTACTATATGAGCAGCGATGCACCCGTTGAGCACGGACTGCATTAGTGACGCCCATGCATGCAAGCATCTCAGTTTTCAGTGTCTCATAATCTTGGGTAGCCTCTGATTCCAGGTCATAATAGGCCTTTAGGGGTTCACCTGTCAGAAAGTGCGCTAGCAGTCCTGCCCATTGTTCTGTTTGCCATCCTTCTTGAACAGCGACTCTTTCAAAAGTTGCTAGGTATGCTTCCACATCATCTGCAGGTGTCATCTTCTGCAGGAAATAGCCCTGCTGGGCTGCAATGGCCCAGCGATTCGCCTCATGCTGCTGGTGATTTGCCTCCTGCAGCACTGTAGTGGCCTGTGCAATCTGGCGATTGGTTTCCTGCTGTTGACGGTTTGCAACAGGGCTTTTAATACATCCTCCAAGTTTCCACTTGTTCAGGAAGATGCCCGCATCCTCCACCATGTGTGAGGAATTAGCTCACTGGGGATCACCAGGCACTAACTACAGTAAACAGTTTCAGTTTTCTAACTCAGAGGTGAAGGGCTTCTCCCAGTCACCCGCAAAACAAAGATAATGCAAACCTTTTGTTTCAGTCACAAAGCAAAGTTCATTTCATCAGCTCTCTCAGGCTTGAAGGCTCCTGAGTCCCAGGTCAGAGCAATTATCTGATCCAGACCTGTTTCCTTTATACTACGTGTTGATGGACACAAGTCAACCGCAAAATTTGGTTCGGAACCCACCCTGCCAAGGTGGCTGGTAAAACCTGGACCAGATTCTAACTTAGTTTCCTGCAAGTGGAAAATGTGTGGTGAAACATAATGTCCATCGATCACCTTGCCTTTCATAACGCCACAATACATACTGTATATATGAGCAGAGCTGCTTGTGATAACAGAGGGCACTGCAGCAAATTTTCATTCCAGAGCCCTTCCATACAATGAGATGGATTATTTCTATTTTATTACATTTGCATAATGGACTTGCTAAAACCTTGCACAAGGAATATTATTTTAATATTCATTATATTATAATTATATTGATTGTTTTTGTGTGATTATTATTAGTTATTATAAAACATGGATTAAAGCCCAATTATAGGTTTATCTCTTTTTTCTTAATGCCAGCCCTGCTCCCCTCCGAATATTAAAAAAGCAGCACAGGCTGCATTTCTTACCATCAATCTAGGGCTGTGTGTTGCAGTACCTCCTTTTTCACCACAGGGTGTATTCAGCATTCTGTGTTGAATGGCATCCAGTATCACTCAACTCGAAAAACTTTGGAAGGACTGTGAGTACAGATGTCACGGCCCCGCCCCTAAGTATGGTGCCCTGCTCTCACAGTGTATTGATGCAGAGATTGGCACTGATCTCAGCACTTAAGGTCTGCTGCTCTCTGCATAATTCATGACTACCCACTGCTGGTACAGAACTGAGGAGGAAGAGGATCCACTATGCCATGTGAATCGCTAAAAGACATCAGAAAAAGGTACGTTAAAAAAAACATACTGCTGGAGGGGTCCTCAAGAGGAAAAGGTAGTCCTCTGGGAAGGGGTTGCACAGACCCAGATTTGGGTCTTAAAGTGGTTGTAAAGGCAGAAGGTTTTTTTTATCTTGATTCATTCTGTACATTAAGACAAAAGCCTTCTGTGTGCAGCAGCCCCGCTAATACTTACCTGAGCCTCAACTCAGTCCAGTTATGTGCACAAGTGTCTTGGCCTTCCGGAACTCTCCCTCCTGATTGGCTGAGACAGCAGTGGTGCCATTGACTCCCGCTGCTGTCAATCAAAGTCAGTTAGCCAATAAAGAGGGAAAGGGGCGGCCCTAACATCGGCTCTGTGTCTGACTGGACACACGGAGCTGTGGCTCGGGTGCCCCCATAGCAAGCTGCTTGCTGTGGGGGTACTCAGCATGAGAGTGGGGCCAGGAGCACAGAAGAGGCACCGAGAAGAAGATGATCCAGGCTGCTCTGTGCAAAACCACTGCACAGAGCAGGTAAGTATAACATGTTTGTTATTTTCACAGAAAAAAAAAAAACAAGACTTTACAATCACTTTAAAGTGATTGTAAATGATCACCTTGTAAAACAACCCATTCAGTTTAAAATAGAAATGATAGGCAAAATATTTTTGTATAGATATAAAAAAAATTATAAATACCTTTGTTCCCTTTTTTATAAGAGATCACATTCCCTCTGTTCTCAGCTGCATAAGATGAGAACAGCAGTGCACTGAGCTTCCCATTGAATGGCTGTGCAGCGGGGGCATGTCAGGACAAATCTGGTCATTGGTGGGGGCAAATTGCAGCCAATATCATAGGTGGGGTAAATTGCAGTCAATATCACAGGTGGGGGTACATTGCAGCCAATAACACAGGTGGGGGGTACATTGCAGCCAATAACACAGATGGGGTAAATTGCAGCTAACATCACAGGTGGGGTACTTTGCAGCCAGTATCACAGGCGGGGTACTTTGCAGCCAGTATCACAGGCGGGGTACTTTGCAGCCAATATCACAGGTGGGGTAAATTGCAGCCAATATCACAGGTGGGGATACTTTGCAGCCAATATCACAGATGGGGGTACTTTGCAGCCAATATCACAGGTGGGGTAAATTGCAGCCAATAACACAAATGGGGGTAAATTGCAGCCAATGTCACAGGTGGGGTACTTTGCAGCCAATATCACAGGTGGGGTAAATTGCAGCCAATATCACAGGTGGGGGTACTTTGCAGCCAATATCACAGGTGGCGTACTTTGCAGCCAATATCACAGGTGGGGTACTTTGCAGCCAATATCACAGGTGGGGGTACTTTGCAGCAAATATCACAAGTGGGGGTACTTTGCAGCCAATATCACAGGTGGGGGTACTTTGCAGCCAGTATCACAGGTGAGGTACTTTGCAGCCAGTATCACAGGTGGGGTACATTGCAGCCAGTAACACAGGTGGGGTACATTGCAGCCAATATCACAGGTGAGGTACATTGCAGCCAGTAACACAGGTGGGGTACATTGCAGAGACCCCCCCTCTGAAGTCAGGACAAATCCCGCACTTAGCCCATCTAACAGGCAGGCAGGAGTGTGCAGAGATCGGCTTGCAGACAGCGGGCTGGAGCCTGTCCCCATCAGTCCGTCACTCGTCTTGCTTCATGCGGTCACCGGTCAGGGTCTACGTGGGAGCGGGAGTCACGTCCACTGCCACAGTGACCTGCCCACCCCATCCATGCCATCCAATCACACTGAGCCACAGGATATGGGCAGATAATCAGACTATGAATGTGCGCCTCTTCAGCACACATCCATAGTCTTTAATGGCTGACCAATAGGCTCACTACTTGGGTGTCAGGTGACAGCCAAGGAGCCGAAAAAAAAAAAAGAAAAAAGAAAGTCAATATACCGGTGCCACCTTTAAGCCAGCGGGGAGGCGCCGCCCAAGCGCCCCTTATTGTCCGGCCACTCCTGCACAGAAATGAAAAAATATTTACAAAACTATTCAACACATTACGTCTCTTCTGACGTTTAATTTGATCACTTGAAAATGTTTGTATCGTTAGTACGCTATTTACTTTCGACATGAGACACGCATCCAACAAAAAACGGACGTTCTGTCGTCCGAAATTCGCATTAACCCATACACTATCAGTAATTGATATACTGACTATTTCCCACTTACGCTGTAAAGATTCCCACAGCTCAATAAAACACTGGAAAAATGTCAACTGTTATTTATAAAAAAAATAATTTTTTAATACATGAAAAAAGTTCACAATATCTAGGGAAAAGCTTTGTATTTTTGGTCAGAGGTGAACACACTTGCCAAAGTGGAAGAACATGCTGTGCATAGATAAAGATTTAGAAAATGTAAAAAATTAGGCCCCGCTCACACCTGATCATATAAAAAATGCGTGTTTCTGCAGGTATTTCCGAAACATGCCAAAAATGTGTATATATAGTGATGAAAGTAAATACAGTCTCAGTATTTGATATATTACTAGAGGAAGGCTTTGGTTAGCTGGGGTAGTGTCTCTTCTTGGAATGTATACAGTAGGGTTGCCACCTCATAACTTTAAATCCGAACACATATTAATTAGACAGGTTCTGTGGCTGATTAAGGTGGTAATTAAACTCACTTGGTGCCTCATCTGCATTAAATTAGCCTCAGAATCTGTGTAATTCATATGTCAGCGGGTTTAAAGGGATGAGGCGGCAACTCTAGTATACAGGATAATTCTGCAGCATGCATCGGCTCCACCCCTCCGTATAGGGTTGCCACCTCATCCCTTTAAACCCAAACACATATTAATTGCACAGGTTCTGAGGCTAATTTAATGCAGATAAGGCACTACGTAAATTAAATTACCTGTGTAATTAATATGTATTTGGTTTTAAGGGATGAGGTGGCAACCCTACCTCCGTACCGTAGCTACAAGTGTGCCAAAATGCCATGGAGTCCCTTATTTAAAAGTTTCCCCCACCCAAGATGGCCACCGTAGTCTCTCAATGCACTGGATGAAATCATTTAAAAGGACCAATTCCCTTACAAGGCTCCCCTTCCCTTTCAACAATGGCAGCAGGTTACCTACAGGTGGAAAGGCTAATTGCACCTGCCCGTTGCACTCTTAAAAACCACCTTAACTTGGCCTTCCTCATTGGCTCCACTTTTCTGATTTTTGCAGTAAATTTGGTAAATCGCAAAAAAAAGTGTGAAAACCGCAATATTGGAGCGTTGCTAGATGTGAATTAAGCCTAAATAGTAAAATAAAAAGGTAGCAATATTCTCTTCATGAACAATCACATATGCTTTAATAAATAGAACAATTAAAAAGATGCTCGAACAAACATTCACCAAACAAGGGGAGTATAAGGCAAATCAACTCATGATAAATAGCCCACAATCCTCTATAATCCAACAGGCCCATACATGTGGATATACTGTATGCAGCATCCCTGCTACACTGAGGATCTTTGTATCAGAGGAAAAAACAATATACGATCCAATAGCAATGAGGAAAATTTAGGATTTTAATTGCCCTAAAATGTTGGTAAAAATTGTAAAAATGTTGGTGAAATGTCATTATTATGGAAAAATCCAGTGGCTTCAATAAGGAAAAAGGTGGCATTAAGGAGGTTTCTGGTGGTCTTTGGTGTATGATGGGTTTTAAAGGATGAGTTAACTTTTTCAGGCAGAATTTCACTTTTCATAATAAATAGAAGCATTTTCCAATGCCATTCCTGGCCCAACTATTCCAGTGTGGTTTTCTCTTACTTACTTTATCCACAGGAGGTTTAAAATGTTGTCAGTTTATTTGAATTTTAAAATGATTTTCAGATTCCATCACTTCCTGTAGATTTTCTCAGCATTTA
Source organism: Glandirana rugosa (assembly GCA_018402905.1). NCBI lineage: Eukaryota > Metazoa > Chordata > Amphibia > Anura > Ranidae > Glandirana > Glandirana rugosa. The sequence continues at coordinate 86,340 of BLSH010173673.1, read as the reverse complement.
TTTCCTATAGGCAATCTCCCAGAAGCCCTCACTTCCTTGTTGCATCACAGCAGAGGGTGTGATAGGGTGTGTTCACCACTCTGGACCACACCTTCTTCATTACAATACTACCTTTCACCCGCTTCCTATACAATCTGATTGTACAATCTCCTTTAGATCTCCCATCAGCTACTGCATGTAATACAAGGGCCTGTCTGATTTGATACAAATCGAATGGCTTGTTCAGGTGGGTCCTCCTATTTTATAGTTCTGGTGTGTCCGCTTATTTCATAGTTCTGGTGTGACCTCCTATTCCATAGAGTGTAAGTATTCGCCAGCACACCAAGGATCACCGTCCAAAGGTTCTTTATTTAACCACTTCAGCCCCGGAAGGATTTGCCCCCTTCCTGACCAGAGCCCTTTTTGCGATTCGGCACTGCGTCGCTTTAACTGATAATTGCGCGGTCGTACGGCGTTGTACCCAAACGAAATTTGCGTCCTTTTTTTCCCACAAATAGAGATTTCTTTTGGTGGTATTTGATCACCACTGCGTCATTTCTGATCGCCGCTATAAACAAAAGAAGAGCGACAATTTTGCAAGAAAAAACAAATTTCTTACTTTTTGCTAAAATACAAATCCAAAAAAAAAATATAAAAAAGCATTTTTTTCATCGGTTTTGGCCAATTTATATTCTTCCTCATATTTGCGATAAAAAAAATCGCAATCGGCGTTTATTGATTGGTTTGCGCAAAAGTTGCCCTGTTTACGGATGATAAGAATTCATTTCTGGGGTTTTTATTTTTTTTTTTATTTTTTACTAGTAATGGCGGTGATCTGCGATTTTTAGCAGTACTGCGATATTTTAGCGGACATGTCGGAACATTTTGACACTTTTTTGGGACCATTGGCATTTATACAGCGATCAGTGCTATAAAAATGCACTGATTACTGTGTAAATGCCATTGGCAGTGAAGGAGTTAACCTGCAGGGGGCGCTCTAAGGGTTAACTGTGTTCCCTGGGCGTGTTCTAACTGTGTTTGGGCTGCCCTAGCAGGGGAAGGGAAGTGATCACAGCTTCCATGTAGAGGAAGGCTGTAATCACAGCCCTTCCCCCTTACAGAACGGAGGTCCGTGTTTACTTACACGGACCTCCGTTCTTTCACTCCGGGGGGGGCATTACGGGAGGCGGCGGAGATCGACTCCGCCGCACCCGCTCCCTGGCCCTCCCCGGACACAGAGAGTGCGTGGGCGTGCCTCCGGCGGCGTTTTTCGCAGGAGAGCCACCTTGTCGCCGTCAGATGCCGGTCGGCGGTCGGCAAGTGGTTAAAGAAGGATCACATCACAGAGAGTGCAACGTTTCGGAGCCAGGCAGGACCCCTTCGTCAGCCATGCCTGACGAAGGGGTCCTGCGTAGCTCCGAAACGTTGCACTCTCTGTGATGTGATCCTTCTTTAAATAAAGAACCTTTGCACGGTGATCCTTGGTGTTCTGGCGAATACTTACACTTGATTGACGCTTCCAGTATCTAGCTGGTAATCACTGCAGCACCCACTTCTACACAGGCCTTACTTTGCTGGAAAGGTATGCATTAGGAAAATTGACTTCCATATTTCTGGTGTGTGCGTCTATTCCATAGTTCTGGTGTGTCCTCCTATTCCATAGTTCTGGTGTGTCCGCCTATTCCATAGTTCTGGTGTGTCCGTCTATTCCATAGTTCTGGTGTGTCCTCCTACTCCATAGTTCTGGTGTGTCCTCCTATTTCTTAGTTCTCGGGTGTCTGCCTATTTCATAGTTCTGGTGTGGTGTCCGCCTATTCCATAGTTCTGGTGTGTCCGCCTATTCCATAGTTCTGGTGTGTCCGCCTATTCCATAGTTCTGGTGTGTCTGTCTATTCCACAGTTCTGGTGTGTCCGCCTATTCCATAGTTCTGGTGTGTCCGTCTATTCCATAGTTCTGGTGTGTCCTCCTACTCCATAGTTCTGGTGTGTCCGCCTATTTCATAGTTCTGGTGTGTCCGCCTATTTCATAGTTCTGGTGTGTCCGCCTATTCCATAGTTCTGGTGTGTCCTCCTACTCCATAGTTCTGGTGTGTCCTCCTATTCCTTAGTTCTCGGGTGTCCGCCTATTTCATAGTTCTGGTGTGGTGTCCTCCTACTCCATAGTTCTGGTGTGTCCGCCTATTCCATAGTTCTGGTGTGTCCGCCTATTTCATAGTTCTGGTGTGTCCGCCTATTCCATAGTTCTGGTGTGTCTGTCTATTCCACAGTTCTGGTGTGTCCGCCTATTCCATAGTTCTGGTGTGTCCGTCTATTCCATAGTTCTGGTGTGTCCTCCTACTCCATAGTTCTGGTGTGTCTGCCTATTTCATAGTTCTGGTGTGTCCGCCTATTCCATAGTTCTGATTCAACACCTTGTTGAATCTATGCCACAAAGAATTAAGGCAGTTCTGAAGGTGAAAGGGGATCCAACCCGCTACCTGAAAGGTGTACCTAATAAATTGTCCAGTGATTGTATAGCAATGAAAGTAAATACACCCTCAGTATTTGATCAGATAGGGTACCAGAGGATGGCAGTTAGAAGGGGTAGTGTCTCTTCTTGGAATATGTACAGGATCATTCTGCAACATGCACCAGCTCCACTCCTCTGTACTGATCACGTGAAGTGAAGAAGGAACCTGCCTTCAGCCATTCCCTCTCGCCTGGAACCTTTCCCTAAGCTAAGTGCTGACCTTCATGAAAAGATTCCTGTCCCTGACCACTCAATCTCCAGAAGCGTGCCACATGGAGTCCCTTACTGAAGCATTTAAGGAGCACCCCACGTACATGTACTGCAGCAGGGCGGCCCTTAAGAGCAAAATCATGTACCTGTACGTGATGGCTGTCATCGGCTCTGGGGTGCATGCCTACGCACCCCACCAGGGCCGCGCTTCTGCTGTGATTGGACACGGGTCCCCCACACAGTTAGAAATCACTCCCTAGGAGCACAATTAACTCTTTGATCGACCCTGATGTTACCCTGGACCAATTCTCTTATGAGACTCCCCTTCCCATACAACAATGGCACCAGGTCACCTACAGGTGGGAAGAATAATTGCACCTGCCTACATTTGCACCATCATAATTTGACCTTTCTCATAGATTCCATTTTTCTGATTCTTGCTGGAATTCTGGCAAAGCAAAAACATCTAATTTAGCTCATCCCTATTACATATTAATAGTTTGTAAGGTAGCTCAGTGGTGCCTAGTGCTAAGTATTTTATTTTATTTCAGGTACTTATATAGCGCCGTCAATTTACGCAGCGCTTTACATATACATTGTACATTCACATCAGTCCCTACCCTCAAGGCTTACAATCTAAGGTCCTTAACTCACATTCATACATAGACATACTAGGGGCAATTTAGACAGGATCTAATTTACCTACCAGCATGTCTTTGGAGTATCGGAGGAAACCGGAGTACCCGGAGGAAACACACGCAGTCACAGGGAGAACATGCAAACTCCAGGCAGGTAGTGTCGTGGTTGGTATTACAAGCCAACAACCCTTTTGCTGCTAGGCAAAAGTCGTAACCACTACACCACTGTGCCGCCAAAGTAAGCGCCTTAATGATTAGTATGGTAATCCTTCAGTCTAGGTTCACACCTATGCGTTTTTTTACTGTATTTTGCAGTTTGTAGAAACACACTGCAGTCATTTAACATGGTTTCCTATGGATGTAGTTCACATCTGTGCGTTTTGTGGCATTGCATTTTTTGGAAAGGGTTGGGGACTTTTTTTCTCACTGCAGTTTACGTTTTGCATGCAATAGACTTCAATGAAGCTGCAAGTGTTGCTTTTTTGATGCGTTTTTGATGCGTTTTATCGATTTTACCGCAATTTGCATTTTTAAATCTGCACAGCAACAAATCCCCCCCCCCCCCCAAAAAAAAAAAAAACATAAAAAAAAATGCAAAATGCAAAATGTGGCAAAATTGTGGTAAACATTGTGGTAAAAATGCAGAAAAAAAAACAGTAAAAAAAATGGGGGAAAAATACAGAAAGCGCAGCTGCATAGGTGTGAACGTAGACTTAGGGCTGGTTCACACCATAAAATCACACTCCAGATCCGTTCCAAATACGTTTCTGCATGCGCATTTTTAACGCGCTTTTGATGGGTTCCAGTACGTTTTTGGTGTGTTTTTGATGCGTTTCTGGGTGCATTCCAGGTGCTTTTTCTTTTTTTCCCACTATACTAGAGTCCAGTGCGTTTTTGATGCGTTCCAGTGCATTCCAGTGCGTTGCAGTGTGTTTTTGATGCATTTTACTGCGTTCCAGTACAGTCCAGTGCAGGTAAAATGCAATTCAAACATATTCTACTATTTTTCTGGAACTGGAAAGCCCTGGAACTGACTGCAGTGGGGTGAACTATGCCATTGGAAGCCGTATAACTTACTTTCCGTGTGTTTTTGCTGCATGTGGTGTGAACTGACCCTTAAGGTCTGTGGGTACCTTCAGCTTGGTAGTAGCCATGAATGCCATTGACTTCTCTAACAATCAAGGTTCTGGGTAAAAGCTTTGGAAGCTCCGCAGTCTGACAGCTGTATAAGTGTTACACTGTGGTCACATTTGGCCGTGTATTGTTTTAGTTATGAAATGCCTTTTACTGGGTTGTTTAGTAATTGCTACTAAGCAAAGTAACTTTCTCCAAACAAATGCGCCACTTTTGGAGACGTTTCCTATTTCAGAATTTGTACACAATAGCACATCTGTTATGATGCCGAGCCGGATTTCCATCCCTTGGCTTACTTCTTTCACATTAGCACCCACAGAGACATTTTAACACTGAATCATTTGCAAACCACATGTGCTACAAGCGCAGAAACAAGATCCAAGAATTATGAGCCATTTCCCAAAAGGCCGCTTGTGGCTAGCAGGGGTGTTACTCCGGCATATGTTTAGCTATATCGTTTATCTGTGGAATAGAACATCCCCATGTGTGTTTTCTCACTGAATGCATCCAGAAGGCTGTCCAGAGTTACAGTATTAGGCAGTGCTAATAAAAAAACATCTGAAACAAATGCAGCTTACCGTACTAAGAACTGTCAGTGTTGCCCAAAGGTTGGTCACCAATTAGAATTGAAACTGAAACACAAAATAAGAGTTGGAACGTGAACGTTAAAATTAAATTGGTGGCTTTACAGAACTGCAATTTCTTTAAAGTAGTTGTAAACTCTTACATATAACCAGTAAAGTGACTAGACTCAGGTGATACACAGAGATGGAACAAATCCTCTTACACAAGTTGTACTTGTTTATCTGCAGCACTCCCTTCTCTACAGCAGTTCAGATTCCAGAATTTACTCAGCATTTCTCAGTTGCAGGAGGCAGGGGGTGGGGATCTGATGTTATACACTGCATAGCATAAAGCAGGGAGCTGAGTGTAATCTGAGACCTCAGTGGAGGTAAAGGACATGCCCCCCTCTACACAGTCTCATAGGGAAACTTGCACAGCTGAGGCTGTCAATCACATGCTGTTTGCTGGAGGGAGGTCAGGGCCATTTCCCTTGATTGTTGCGGCCCTTTGGTTGCCCTTTATCTGGCCCTTGGGACACTTTTTCTCCAGTTGAGACCAATGATGGGGCCCTATTCCTTTCACTAACACTGATGATGGGGCACTATTCCTCCCATTAATGCCAATGATGGGCCCTATTCCTCCCACTGACACCAATGATGGGGCACTATTCCTTCCACTAATACCAATAAAGGGGCACTATTCCTCCCACTGACACTAATGATGGGGCACTATTCCTCCCATTAATACCAATAATGGGGCTCTATTCCTCCCACTGACACCTATGATGGGGCACTATTCTTCCCATTGACACATATGATGTGGCACTATTCCTTCTACTGACACCAATAATGGGGCACTATTCCTCCCACTGATGCCAATGATGGGACACTGTTCCTCCCACTGACACCAATGATGGGGCATTATTCCTCCCATTAATGCCAATGATGGGGCACTATTCCTCCCACTGACACCTATGATGGGGCACTATTCTTCCCACTGACACCTATGATGGGGCACAATTCCTTCTACTGACACCAATAATGGGGCACTATTCCTCCCACTGACGCCAATGATGGGACATTATTCCTCACACTCATATCAATAATGAGACACTATTTCTTCCACTTGACACCAATGAGGGGGCATTCTTTGCTCCCACTGACGCTGGGGCATTTTCTACAGGCCACAGTCCGACACCCTGAAGTCTGAAGGATAGTAACCTTTCCCTTTGTTTGGAAAGTTTGGAGACCCCTTGCATAGACTCAGATCAGAAAGGACCAGTGCAGATAGCAGAGTAATGAGAGAGCAGACAGAAATCACACTAGGTGCTTGGGGTTGAGGCAAGTACACACTATAGAATGATATGCTTTGTTCATTTTTCATTTCAGGGGTTTACACCCACTTCTTGGTAAACAAGACTCAGTGTTTTTAAATTATTTTGAATGTTGAGTATAGTTAAAAAGCATTTATTATTTTTTTATTGCTGGTTCACAAAGGCATGAGCATTCCTGTGCAATCCTGTGCGTATCTGGCAGTGCGATTTTGACATCCCATTCATTTGAATAGGCTGCAAATCGCACTGGAGCATGGAAATAGTAGTGCAAGCACTACTTTCTCAAAACCCACTGCACCAAACCACATTATACCATGGGATTTGGTGCTCACACTTGTGCTGCATTTGTAATCTGCATTTGGGGTGCCATTAACAAAACATTGGCACCCACATGCATATCAAAAGTGCAGCTGCGGTGTAGGAAATCCACAAGGAACTCCTGACCTCAACCTGATAGAACACCTTTGGGTTGAATTAGAGCGCAGACTGCGAGCCAGGCCTTCTCTCCAACATCAGTGCCTGACCTCACAAATGTGCTTCTGGAAGAATGGCCAAACAGTCCATTAGACACTCCTAAACCTTGTGGACAGCCTTCCCAGAAGAGTTGAAGCTGTTATAGCTGCAAAGGGTGGGCCAGCTCAATATTAAACCCTACGCACTAAGACTGGGATGCCATTAAAGTTCATGTGTGTGTAAAGGCAGGTGTCCCAATACTTTTGGTAATATAGAGTATGTACCATCTATGGGTTATGGTTTAATGGATAAGGGAATATAAGTTTGAACAATTATGCATATGTATTTTAGTTTGGATAATTGCTCTCAGTTTGGCAGGCTCAAAGAATATAGAACTCAGCACCCCCTTTTACCTCAACAACCCCCTCAAACTCTGTTCCCTTTCCTCAACATATTTACTGCCTTTTCAAACTCTGAAAGGAGGGCCATGAAATGGCAATATCCCCTGCTACATACCCATTTCAAAGCTAGAGGAATGTATTCTAGCTTGTGGTGTGCCCACCGTTCTTAAAACCCACGCTGCAACGACTTGCAAAAAATTCCAAAGGTTTCAGAATCCGGTGCTCAAACTGAGAGGTCTCCGAAACCTCATATAGTAGACAGACTTCAATGTAAAGCCGGCATTTTGGTAAATAACAGCAAGCGGTTATTTATTTTAAAGAAGAGTGAAGTAACCAATGATTGTATAGCCATGATTATGCCCTTATGTGTTTAGCCCTTAAGATGTACTATATCTAAGACCAACATTTATTTAGCTTTGGACAGGGCAGGGTACAGTTAGAAACCCTGTCAGGCTTTTATTGTTGTCTGCATCTTTGCTGGAAAGAATCCTTATTTGCTCTGGTCACCATTGTCATCAGGTCAGCAGAAAGTGATCCAAAATCCAATAATGTATGGTTGTCATAGAAAGAAGAGGTAAAGAAAACTTTCCAATGAGCACTTATTTTCAAGTGACAGCTTTCTAAGTGTAGCACTACCCCTGCAGGGGCAGCATTTTGATCAGTGTTCAGAAAGCTTTAAAGAGGAATTTCCAGTGGCGGAATTTTTGAAATCGGTCGGTTGGGTGCACTCACCCCATTGCAGCTTCCCGTGCTCGGCAGCGGCCCCCCATTCCCCTGCTCTCCACTAGTCTCCACAATGACGACGGCTTCCGTTTCCTCCCTTCTTCTCAGCGGCCATTTGGGAGTCTTCTCTTCTCGGCAAATCAGAAAACGGGTCTCACACCCGCTTCTGATTGGCCAGATTGAAGATCCTTGTTTTGATTCGCTGTTGTAACACCTACATGAACCACACTATTTTGAAGCTTATTAGAGCCTATTGCTGTAATCAGGTGCTTCAAAAAAACACTCCCGTCGCTGTAATTCAGGCACCCGGCGTCCTGAAAGGGGCCAGGCGCCTGAATAGGGGATGACTATGGCGGTCATGGATAGATTCATGCTATGCATGAATCTATCCATTATGCATATAGGGAGTGGCTAGGACAGAGGGGGCAGCGCCCAGGCGCCCCTAATGGACGGGCCACCACTGGGAATTTCCCATCACTTTGGAGATATTTCTTTTGACTTCCAGTTGTGTCTCCAAGACAGGAAGTGAAGGGAATTTTCCCAAACACAAAAAAGGAAAAAAAAAAACAACAACATTAAAAGGGGTTTAAACCTTTCCCCATTCTATAAAAAACACAAAAGTTGGTATACTATAGTATCCTCATAAAATATCAAATATTTGTAAGTTGACAGTTTATCTAAATTACTTTTAAAGGTCTGTATATTTATAACTGTATCCTCTAAGGCAGCCTTTTTCAACCAAGGTGCCCAGGTACCCTTGGGTGCTTTGGCAAAATACCTAAAAATTGCCCAAAAATGTATACAAGCCAGCGTGTGGATGAAGCCTGCCTTTTAGTTACACAAAGTTTCTATTGTGCTCTGTTTCAACCCTTCAGCCACCGGCATCCTAACAACCAGTGAAGTCATCGGTGTTGATAAGAAACTGAGGGAGAGGAGAAACATTGGAATACTAGTCAGTACCAGTGTGCAAAAGTGTATTTGCTTTGGAAGAATAAATCACCTCTAATGTTGGGTGTCCTATGAGTGTTGATGCTCCTGCATTATCTAAAACTATTAGAATAGTTTTTTACGTTTTAGAATGGCCTTGAGACTGTCCATAATTTTAAAGGGTGCCTTGACTGAAAAAAGGTTAAGAAACACTGCTCTATTAGGTATAGGGATAAGAGATCTATTTATAAATTTTTTCACACAAGATTTGCTCAACGTTTACCCATGATTCAACATTGATGCAACACAGGACACGCCACGACCCCTTGGAACCCTCGGATCTGACTGCAGGTCGGGGGACTTGCTAAGTGTTTTGGACACTGTAAGATCGCTTAGGATAACAGTCAACAATAGGACATATTAAAGTCGAATATCTATATCTATTTAACCCTAAAGCATTATTGCTTTCTGGCGATTAAGGCGGCGTGCATTTTAGCATATCCTGTTGTTTCAGAGACAGTTTGAACACTCGAACTACCTTTTGTCTTCCCTTTCTCCCCCTGGGGGGTTTTGTCTTGGCCTCCGCACTCGCCGGGCAGACTATTGCGCCCCTCGTCTTGGGCGTGGTGGCCTGCATGCAGATTATACAGACAACATATTGAATTGTATACAATCCTACAAAAAAAGACTCCTGAGGAAGCGGTGATTCTGTGTAAATCCGCAAAACATGTAGAGTCTACAGAAATGTGTATAAGTATAACATCACTATAAATGTCTGTAACATGCAATATTTGTACTGGAAAAAGTCTTTTAATCTATTACTCATCATGTAATGTCTTTCTCCGTAATGGAGAGATTTTTGTAATAAAAATGAATACCTTTTTTAACAAATAAGTGGTTTTGTACTCTATGCATACGGTACCATTTAAGTCCTACTAAAGTGCCTACATAGGGGTGAGTTCCTGCCCTCTTTCTCCCCCTTTAGCTTTTCCGTAGTTAGTTTATTTTTTTTATAATTTTTTATATTTGACTTACATTTTGGCACTCTTTAAATAAACACATTTATAAACAGACCCCTATAATGTATATGCACGTAGCACCCTCCTAGTACTAGGTAAATCTAGTTTGTGGCTCCTTTTGTAATTAAGAGAGCAGTAATTGCTTTGTTCTGGCCTGTCCAGGGTTTCACAGGATGGGAGTTTGATTGCTTTCCCCTGCCTCTGAAAGAAGCTTCCAGAGCTTAGGGCAGAAGATCCAAATAACCAGCCTGAATATTTATCATGCTCCAGCCAATCCTTGGAGAGGAGTGTCCAGAAGTGGGTTGGAACGGTGATAAATAGTCTGAGGCAGTGGAAAGCTGGGATCTTTCTCCTTAGGAGGGTTCCAGAGCCTAAGGAGATGTTGCTCTTAGGCAGGCCATGGACTGTGTAGCTGTTCTAGAGGCCTCAGTCGAGTAAGGGCTGAGGGCCTGGATGGACTGTGCTACAAGCTGATTGTAGGACCTCACCACAAGTTACCTGTTCTCAAGCAGGACTATCTCACTCACTGGACTGTATCCAGAGGAAGATGGAAGGTGACAGCTATCCTGGGGCCTTGACAGTAAAGACTCCAAATTACGTGATCAGTACATGATCAGTATGTAAACAGGGCAGCCCACAATGGTAGTGGCAAGCATATTTTTCCTGTAACTGACTTTAAGTACATTCTCTATTTCTTTATGCCCATTCATGAGGAGGTTTATAATACATCTCCTTTTTTCCTCTCCTCCCGTCTGCCCTTAATATATTGAGTTATTTTCTTTAACAAATCAGTGGATTTAGTTATAGAAGCCATCAGAATACAAAGCCATTCAGAGGGGGCTTCAAATTGCCGTTTGTGCCCGGTTGAATGTGGTCCCTTCCATCTGGTGTAGCCTGGATATGTCATCTCCTTTTTTTGGATGCAGCACTATGTAATACTAGCCTATGGTCATCAGATCTGATCTCCTGATGAAGTGACTAAAGCAAAAGGAGCAAAATGAGTTGGGATCAAAATGACCATCTTCCTGCATTTTGGCCACTTATGAGTGTATATATTGTTTAATTATAATGTATGAATATACATTTGTGTAGATATAGTAGTTTCAGTGTTGGCCTAGCTGGATTAGTACTCCTTTCAGGGATATCTACATTGCAAGCGTGACCCTCTGTTTGGGCAGCTTGCTTTTATTGTAACATGAGTTTTTAATGCAGTTGTTGTGTTAAATAAAACATTTGAATTTTAGATCATGTATTTGTCTTTCGTGGCACCTAAGACCCCTTTCACACTGAGGCAGTTTTCAGGTGTTTTAGCACTATGAAATAGCGCCTGTAAAGCTCCTGAAAGCTGCCTCTCATGCCACCCCAGTGTGAAAGCCCAAGTGCTTTCACACTGGGGCGGTGCGCTTGTGGGACAGGAAAAAAAGTCCTGCAAGCAGCATCTTTGGGGCGGTTTGGGAGCGCTGTATACAGCACTCCCAAACTGCCCCTGCCCATTGGAATGAATGGGCAGCACCCCGCAGAAAAGCGCTGCTAAAACAAGCTGCGCTTTACCATTTACGCGGCTCGCACCCCAGTGTGAAAGGACTCTTAAAATCCTATTTTTCATTCTTTTCTTGAAAGACCCTAAATTGATCCCGCTGGCTGTGTAGTGTTCTGGAGATCACACTGGGTACCAGTAGCTGTGCACTGACACAAATTACCAACTGCCAAAAAGACTTTGGTTGTGAGACCTTAGACTGCTCAGAGATTCACGTTATGTTCCCTGGCTGTGAAGCATTAGATTGTCCAACCCTCACAAATACTAAAGGAGAAGATTGTCTTCCAATCGCTATGCGCTAATCGTTTTGGAGTATCCCATGCCCTAACCTCTCCTGTTAGAGTTTCTTCAAGCAATAGATCTTAAAAAGACATCCCCTAGACTGTGCTTGAGATGGTGGGCAGCTTCTGTACTGTGAGAAAAAAACAGTTAATACCAGCGGCTCATTAGCTACGCCTGGGGTAGCGCTACATTCACTTTCGTGAAAGGATATTATAATTATGAATAGAATGATTATTTTATGTAACATCTATTATCTGCAGGAACATTAAACTGTTATGGGTTTGTAGCATCCCTGGTATTGAACAGGGATGCTGCCAAATCTAGTTTGCTGGGTGGTAACTACATTGGCCAATTGTTAGGGGATCTCCTGATTCTTTTCCTAACTCTGAGTTTGATGCACCTCTCTCCTCTGCCACTGGGTGGCACTGTTACTTATGGCATATTGAATGATAAGGCGCATATGAACTTGGAACATGAATGGATACGTTGCTTTAATCAGCAGGGGTTTTCTTGTGCCCCATAACCTGCTGGGAGAGCCTATCTATTTGAGAGGAGTCAGGTGATCAGTGTTCTGTGCCACCTGGATGGCTGTCTGGGTGGACGTGTGTTGAAAACTCTCAGCTGCTAGGCCAGAAGCCTGGGGCCTATCAAGATGCGCTTGCTTGCCTATCAGTCTGAGACCTACCCAGGACAAGAAGCAGCAGCTTAGGGTTGGGGCTTTATGTGGGGAACCTAACCAAGTTGGTAGTGGGAGTACAAGGAGTCTGTGAGTTCAAGTTCATGAAGCTGCAGCGGGTGGCCAGGTCTACACAAAGAGGATACCAAGCTTGGTATGTGTACAGATCTGTGTTGAAGTAAAAAATACAAGTTCAGTACCAAAGGAAATAGCTCTTGTCAGGCACAGTTCAGCTTGAAGGCCTGTGGGACTATACAACTACCTTATTATCCTATTTTTGTGAGTCTCAGAGTCTGCTAAGTGCCTTTGCACCCACTCAAGGGTTGTTCTGGCCCTAACCCTCTCTCCCCAGTTCTTTAAGAGAAGAAAATATCTCTTTTGTTTTGCACCATCAAAGTGTCTGGCACCAAACTCAGTTGTTCTATTTGCACCCGCCATGCCTAGTAAACCACAGTATGAAGATGTATGCCAGCTTTCCCTGACTCTGGAGGTCATCATTAGACCTTTAGGGGTTGGGGTCATGGCTACAGGTTTAATTTTGAAAGGAATGTACGTTAATCTTTTTTTTTAGATACTGATGTAATCTCTGTATTGTATTGATGTACGTTGTCCCTCTTAGTTACTACTGAATAAAAATATTGAACATAATTTAAAATGGGGAGTCAGACCTTGAAATGCATACCATTGGTTAAGAAGTTCTATTTTAACAGAACCCAGTGATCCATGCTTAAATGGCTTTCCCAGGCTACAGCAAGTCTGAAGATAGAAGTCATAACAAACCTTACTCTCAGAGGACACCTTCAAGTCCTCTACTACTGGAAGACAGCTGCTCTGTGGACATTGGCAGGCTTGAGATGTCCTAATTACGGCATTTAATTAGCCTTCTATGAGGAATTGGGCTGCAAAATATATAGGAAAAAAAAAATTGTTATAATGGATTGTAAGCTTTGTGGACATGGCTTCTTACTGCTTTTTTTTTTAAATAACTCCTCTTTTCAAGCTCTTAGAGTAACTTTAAGAACTAAAAGCAACACATTTTTTTTTTCACGTTGGACAGAATAAGGGAGGGTTATAACCTCTGTCAGTATTTTTGCCATCTATAGTATGTCCCATAGGAAGATTTCCCTTCACTTCCTGTCCCATAGGAAAAATAAGAAGTGAGAGGAGATTCTGTCCAAGTGAGGGAATCTTGGGTGTCCCCAGAACTTGTGTTCCCATTGAAGAGTATGCCTCTTTTGCTGTCCAGGTGTCAACCCAAAATTTAGGATTTTCTTTTATTTTCACATTTGATGATAATGGTAAACAGGACAAATAGAGATGGTGAACAGGTGGCACTAAAAATCTGACAGGTGTTCTAATTCCTCTCCATTCTATCCAAAATAAAAAAAATGCCTTTACTTACACTTTAATCTGCTTGTACTGTATATGTTTGAATGCTATTGCTTTAGCTCCTATACAAATTCCCTAACCATAATATTATTTATTGTTTTGGAATGTGTTGGGAATTGTCCAATCCACTCTCAGCTTTTTTTAGTCACTTGTATCCCATTTGGGAGAATTCTCTTCACTTCCTGTCTCTTAGACACAACAGAAATTCAGTGGAAATCCCCTATTAGGCCCCTTTTACATGGGCGCCTCTATTTGGCAGACTGTGCTTGTCTAGTGGGGGATCGATCCACTGATCCCCGCTGAGCAGGCGAATGACAGGTCCGTCTCCACTCACTGTGCAGAACGGAGACGGACACAGTCCCACTCTCCTCTATGGGGGAATAGGGTGGAGATGGACCACCTTTCCATTTTCATCTGATCATATCCGTTCCGATCCGCTGGACGGATGGAAAATAGGGCCACCATCCAATTGGATTTTGTGGACAGGATCGGAATGGATAGCGGCAGATGTCAGCGGACATGTCACCGCTGACATCCGCTGCTCCATAGGGGAGACTGGAGGGTCCGATCAGGTCGATCTGAAAATCTGACAGGTGGACCTGATCGGACAGCCCATGTGAAAGTGCTCTTAGAGATTTCTCACTGGAACAAGTGCCGTGATTGGCAGATTTCCCTGCTCTTCTTCCTGTGACAACTCTCCCTATCTTTCAGTGCTGGTAACAGTGGTCCTCAAGACAGTTCTAGAGGGACAATCTCTCAAAAGGGGACACAGATTCACATAATTTTAATGAATACCACATTTATGAATGACACATATAGCCAGCACATTTCTGGGTTGCAAAGGATCTTCCTTCATCAGGGCTGAAAAGTGCTTCAGTAAGAGATAACAGAAGCTGGACTTGAGTAGTATGCAGTGATTTCCATTGAACAGATTCAGCTCCAGACACAAGTCTGTCACTTTAGGCTGCTTAAATCAGCATCTGGAGCAGAATCCTCATGAAACATTTTTGGAAAAAGATACACTGTAAAGCAAACCTGTCCTAAGAGATTTTTCTTTTTTTTTTCTTCTTCTGTTCAAGCCTGTGGTATGGTGCACAAAAAACTAAACACCTAGTGAATTAAAAAAGTGCATGTGAACACACACACAAAAAAGTGCACTACCATGTGTCTTGGCGCCTTCTCAAAGAGGAAGAACCCTCTCCTTGGTCCCCAGTAGGGATGAGCTCCCGGTTCGAGTCGAACATCGGGTGTTCGTCCGTTCGGGTGTTTCCGAACATTATGGGGCATTCGCAGGAACTTTGCGTGCCCCATAATGCATTCCAATGGTGTGTAGTGGTGTAGGAGTGTAAAAAAGGAGTGTAGTGGTAAAAAAAAACAAAAGGCAGTTTTTGACAAGTCCTTTATTGTGTAAAATAGCTCTCTTCTTTCTTCTGGCATGACAGGAGGGGCTGGGGACAAGCGAGCGCCCCCCTCCGAACCATACCAGGCCACATGCCCTCAACATGGGGAGGATGCTTTGAGGTCGCCCCCAAAGCACCTTGTCCCCATGTTGATGGGGAGAAGGGCTTCATCCCCACAACCCGCCGGTGGTTGTGGGGGTCTGTGGGCAGGGGGCTTATCAGAATCTGGAAGCCCCCTTTAATAAGGGGGCCCCCAGATCCCAACCCGCAATGTGAATAGGTATGGGGTACATTGTACCCCTACCCATTCACCAAAAAAGGTGTGTAGTGGTAAAAAAAACAAGAGGCAATTTTTGACAAGTCCTTTATTGTGTAAAATAGCTCTTTTCTTCTTTCTTCCTCCATCTTCTCTTGGCCCAGTCCTTCTTCTGGTCTTCTGCTTCTTCTTTTAGTCTTCTTGCTTCCTCTCTTCATCTTCAATCTTCATCTTCCTCTTCCTTTCTCTTTCACCGCCGCCACTCTCCCCGCTGCTGCAGCCCGGCCCCTGCATGTCTCCCAGAATGGACGGTCTTCACAATGACAGTTCTTTTATAAGAAGGGGCGGGGCCAACCAGTGATGTAACTGAGTGAACCCGCCCCCTTCTGACGTCATACACCGTCAGAGGGGGCGGGTCACCCATTTACATCAGAGACAGGTAACAAAAATGGTGAAAGGTCTGGGGGATAAAACATATCAAGAGCGACTTCAGGAACTTAATATGTACAGTCTGGAGGAAAGAAGGGAGAGGGAGATATGATTGAAACCTTTAAATACATCAAGGGGGTGAATAAGGTTCAGGAGGACAGTCTTTTCAATATGAAACCAAAATCAAGAACACGAGGACATGACCTCAAACTAACTGGGGGGAAGTTCAAAACTAATCTTAGAGAGTATTATTTTACTGAAAGGGTGGTTGATGATTGGAATAAACTACCAACAGAGGTTGTGAGACAGTCAACAGTAAATGGCTTCAAACATGCTTGGGATAAACATAAATCTATAGTCAGACAACAACGTTAATGTAAAAAAAAAAAAAATAAGTAAAAAAAAAAAGTAAATAAATAAATAAAAATTAGAAATAAATAAATAAATAAAAAGGGGCAGACTCGATGGGCTACTCAGTCTTTTTCTGCCGTCACTTTTCTATGTTTCTATAAAAGAACTGTCATTGTGAAGACCGCCCATTCTGGGAGACGCCGGGCTGCAGCAGCGGGGAGAGCGGCGGCGGTGAAAGAAGAAGAATATGAAGATGAAGATTTAAGACTATGAGAGGAAGCAAGAAGACTAAAAGCAGAAGTAGAAGACCAGAAGAAGGACCGGTCCAGGAGAAGATGGAGGAAGAAAGAAGAAAGAAGAAATGAGCTATTTTACACAATAAATGACTTGTCAAAAACTGCCTCTTGTTTTTTGTAACACTACACTCCTTTTTTAGTGAATGGGTAGGGGTACAATGTACCCCATGCCTATTCACATAGGGGGGTGGGATCTGGGGGCCCCCTCATTAAAGGGGGCTTCCAGATTCTGATAAGCCCCCTCAACCGCAGACCCCCACAAGCACAGGCCAGGCTTGTGGGGAAGAGGCTCTTGTCTCCATCAACATGGGGACAAAGTGCTTTGAGGTGGGGGAGCAGAGCCCCCCTCAACCAAAGCACCCATACTCCCCATGTTGAGGGAATGTAGCCTGGTATGGTTCAGGAGGGGCCCCCCCATCCTAACCGGCCAGGGCTGCATGCTTGGATAAGTGTCTAGTTTGGATTTTAGGGGGAACCCCACGTCAAATTGTTTTAAAATTTGGCTTTTTTTCAGTGACTTTTTTTGTATATTGCCGGGAACCGGCAATACACAGCCGCGATTTTAAATGACAATTTTTCCTATGGAAATTTCATTTTGCTCTGGCTATGTTCTACACCTCACAGAGATGTGCCCTTTTACGCACACACTAAGGACACCCCCCAGGCACAATATTTCAAGGATTTTTTCTCTTTTTTTCCACTTTAAGCATTATTAAAATCACTGCTCCTAAAAAAAGATCCAGTTAAAAACTTTTTTTTTCATTGATACATGTCCTCTAGGGCAGGACCCGGGTCCCCACACACGTTTTAGGGCAATAACATTGCATATAAGCCTATAAAATGAGCACTTTTGATTTTTCATGTTCGGGTCCCATAGACTTTAATGGTGTTCGAATGTTCGCACAAATTTTTTGTCTGTTCGCATGTTCTGGTGCGAACCGAACTGGGGGTGTTCGGCTCATCCCTAGTCCCCAGAGGCACAAGACTTCTGACGGGAAGGGGGGGGGGGGATAAGGCATACTCAAAACTACCTTGCCCAGGCTTTTCTTGATCAACTGAAGCCGACCGACAAGTACTAGGTGAGAGGCTCTTCTGAAGAGAGCCCCCACCCAAGGCGGGGGGGATGGAAACTATTGGCTTCACATCCTCCCCTCTAAACTTCAGGGTAGGCTCGAAGACCCACCTGGTCCACTGATTGCACACGTAAATAGAGCAGTGGCAATGTACATGAGATTATACGTTGCATGCGCAGTGTGCCTCAGATTGCCCCAAAGACTCCTAGTAAGGATGATGTGTGTATCCAGAAGAGCTCTAGGAGGGAGAATACATCATTCTCACCTAGGTGAGGAAATGTGAAAGAGCCAGCATAGGTTCCTCAAAAGAAGCATCTGAGAGGGAAAATTTTTAGTTTCTGAATTTGTAACAGGAGATTGGGAGGAAGAAGAATAATATTACAGTGTGTAAAGAGGGTGAAGGTTTGCTTTAAAGATTAAATGGTGGCTTTATTGGTTACAAACATGAAGCTACTAAAAGGCACAAAAGGTACCTGCACATAAAGCAGCTTTGTTTGCCCTCTGCATACAGAACACTAGGCCTCTGTAAAAGGGCAAAGCGCCAATACTTTTAGGCGCTATTGCAGTTCCCAGCTCCCTTCCACCCCCTCCGACATACACATCTCTGTTGGCCCATCACTATGATGGGCTACGCCTTTGGCCAATAAAAATGCGCAGGAGTTGGAGGGGGTGGGTAAGCTATGTCAATGGCAGAAAATGCCAAAACGTTGCCCAATCAGAACAACCTGTACAATGCAGTCCTGATTTACTAAGCTACAAAACGTGCAAGCAGTGAATTGTGGTAAGTTCCCAATCAGTTCCTCCAGCTCTTTCGGATGTGTATGTGTGCACTGGTGAAATGCCTGTCCAGTGCCAGATTTTGATCATTTAGAAAAACAGATAGGTTGATTTTCCAGCATAAGGCTTTAAAGAAATGTCGAAACAGGAATATATTGTTAGCATTTATTGCAAAAATAAATACTTACAAGGAACAAATATATATATATATATATTTTTTTTTTTTTTGTCACATTGCCAGTGATCGACAGTTCACCAAATAAACCATCTTCCCATAACTCAAGTCTATAAAGACATTTGCTACCACAAACCAAAATACCAAGAGTAGAAAACCTGGAGAGTGCAGAATCTGGTGCAGCTGTGCATGGTAGCCAATCAGCTTCTAACTTCAGCTTGTTCAATCAAGCTTTGACAATAATACCTGGAAGCTGATTGGTTTCTATGCACAGATGCACCAGATTTTGCACTCTCCAGTTTTAGTAAATCAACCCCAAAGAGTCAAGAGGCTTGCCTTGTGCTTTATTGTCAGGGCTTGCAAAGTTTTTGTGGTCTTTTATAACTGCTTTATCACTTGGCAAAGGTTTATTAAATCCCTGGATTTTTATGAATGAGGTTAAATGAAGTGTGCAAAGGCATGTAACCCACGTTAGTCAACCAAGAAAAAAAAAATGGTTTTAAAAGACCCTGTCATAGAAATGGAAACACACTGTAAAAAGTACAGTTCTAATACTTACCAGTACCACCTCTGTTGCTCTCAGTCTTTACAGTGGTGGCTGGGATCGTCAGCACCTGAGTTTATTAGGTGTGTTGGATGCCCGTGACTCCCCTCTGTGTGCTGTAGTTCCATCCCAAAGCAGCTACCTGACTAGTGTGCCCTTGCATTATTAGAATTATACATTTCTATATTTATTTTTTTTTAACTTTTTTTCAGCAACAAGTTAAAGTGACACTAAACTCTGGTTTAAAAAATTATTTGGATCAAGTACGTATTCCTAAAGCATTACTAAACCCCAAACCAAAAAAATACATATTGCAGCTTACCAATTGTTAGATGTGGTGGCTGCATTTATTTTTCTTTTTTTAGCTTTTTCCCTCTGTTTTCACCTGGTGATCTGGCCAGTAACACACTTCATGTATTACATAGTTACTTAGTTAGTCAGGCTGAAAAAAAGACACCAGTCCACCTAGTTCAACCAATAAAAAAACACACACAAATAGAAAACCTCCATATACATAATCCTATATCCACAGTTTATCTAAAGTAAGGCAAAAACCCCAATAAAGCATGATCCAATTTGCTCCAGGGGGAAAAAAATTCCAGGTCCCCCGTTGGATAATCGGATATTCCTTTGATTAATGATCCCTGTAATTAACACCAATTATTAATATCCAGTTATATTTTATGCATTTAGGAAAGAATCCAGGCAATTTTAAAAACAATCTACTGTGGAGCCACAGTCATGCCCCCTTGTCCTCTGTAGCAACCTGAAAGTGAATAACTCTATGCTAAGTTCACTATATGGACCACCTATGCCTTTATACATGTTGATCATATCCCCCCAAAGTAGAACTATAGGCAAAACTTTTTTTTTAAATTTTGGATCGAATAAGGAAGGGTTATAACCACTGTAAGAGCCCTTTCACACTGGGGCGGTAACGGAAAAGTGCCGCTAGTTTTAGCGGTGCTTTACCGCTGTTATAGCAGTGCATTTTGGCCGCTAGCGGGACGCTTTCAATCCCCAAGAAGGGGTTAAAAAAGGGTTGTGCCTTTCAAGCACTTCGGAAGTGCTGCCCATTCATTTCAATGGGCACGGCGGTTTAGGGGTGGTGTATACACCACTCCCGTACCTCCCCAAAAATGCTGCTTGCAGGACTTTTCTTCCCGTCCTGCAAGCGCACCACCCCAGTGTGAAAGCACTCGGGCTTTCACACTGGGTATGCAGGGGAGGACGTTTTCAGGCACTTTACAGGTGCTATTTTTAGTGCTAAATCGCCTGAAAATCGCCCTAGTGTGAAAGGGGTCTTAGTTTTATTTTTGCCATCTTTGTCCCATTGGGGAAATTTATCTTCCACTTCCTGTCCCATAGCCAAACAGGAAGTGAGAGGAAATCCCTGCAAAATGAGGGAATCTCTTGGTGACCCCCAGAACTAGTGTTCCCATAGGAAGATTTCCCCTCTATTACTTTTCTGGGGACAATCCAAAATGTCTACTTTCCCTTTAAATGATAATGTTAAACAGGAAAAATAGAGAGGGTAAATCTCCATAATGGGGGAACAGACAGCAATAAAACTGACAGGTGCTCTAATCCATCCCCCCTCTATTCAAAAGTAAAAAAAAAAAGTTTTGCCTTTTGTTGTACTTTAATCTCATCTTCTCAAGAGAGAACAAACTCAGTTCAGCTAATCTTTCCTTATAGCTGAGCTCCTCCATGCCCCTTATCAGTTTAGTTGCCCTTCTCTGCACTTTCTCCAGTTATGCAATATATTTTTGGTGAACCCAAAACTGAACTGCATATTCCAGATGAAGTCTTTACTAATGATTTGTGCAGGGGCAAAATTACATCTTTCTCTGTGCTGTCCATACCCCTCTTAATACAAGTAAGGATTTTGCTCACTTTAGAAACTGCAACTTGACATTGCATACTATTATTAAAGTGATTGTTAGGCTGCTTTCACACTCAAGCGTTTTACAGACGCTATTTAGCTAAAAATAGCGCCTGTAAAGCGCCTTAAAAGTCCCCCCCAATCCACCCCAATGTGAAAGCCCTGAGTGCTTTCACACTGGGGCGGTGCGCTGGCAGGACGTTACAAAAAGTATTGCAAGCAGCATCTTTGGGGCGGTGAGGGGAGCGGTAATATACCGCTCCTCTACCGCCCCTTCCATTGAAATGCATGGCAAGCGCTGCCGAAGCGGCAGCACACCGCCTCGGTAGCGCTGAGTGCCGGCACTTTTAACCCCTTTTTAACCCCTTGCGGGGGTTAAAAGCGCGGCGCTCCCGCCCGCATAGTGGAGCCCTATCGCTGGTACAACTCCGCTAAAACTAGCGGGGTTTTACCACGACCGCGGGTACCGCTCCAGTGTGAAAGTAGCCTAAAGGTAAACAGTTTTTTAAAAATAACCAAAATGTCTATACTTACCTGCAATGGAATTGTACAGAGCGGCCGGGAACCTTCTTCTCGGGTCCTCTGCCAGCGCTCCTGACCCCTCCTCCCTGTCCACTGCACTTATGAGTAGCGTCTTCCCATGGGGGCACTCGTGTGTGCTCACTCCTGAGGCTCGCTGCTGCATCTACTGACACAGACAGCAGGACTCGGTCCCGCCCCCCACTTCCTTGTCACTGGCTTTGATTGGCAGAACTTTGAGTCAATGGTTCCCGATGCCCAAGCAAAGCCAGCGAGACCCTGAAGCGAGGGGAGAGAAGAGCTGCAGACATGCACGTCGCTGCATCAAATGAGGGCTCAGGTAAATAAAATGGGGTGTGAGGAGGGATGCTGTTGCCTAAACATTTTTTACTTTAATACAAAGAAATGCATTAAGATAAAAAATGTTTAGGTTTTAGAACCACTTTAAGTCTATAATCTGCCAGAACACCCAGATCCTTCCCACACTAATGACTCCCCCAGCTGTTTTCCCCCAAGTATGTATGATGTATATTCTTAGCCCCCAAGTGTATAACTTTACTTCAACATTAAACCTCATTTGCCACACAGTTTCCCAATTAGACAGTGCATTGAGGTTGGCTTGTAAGTTGGAGACATCATGTAAGGACGTTATTCCACTGCATAACTTGGTGTCATCTGCAAACACTGAAATGGTACTTTTAATCCCAGACCCTATATCATTTATAAACAGGTTAAAAAGTAAGGGTCCCAACACTGAACCTTGGGGTACACCACTGATAACCTAAGACCATTCAGAGTATCAATCATTAACCACTACTCTCGGAATTCGGTCTTTTAGCCAGTCTTTTGAAAATGGATTTTTCCAAGCCTGTAGACTTTACCTTACACATTAGCTGTGTGTGTGGAACTGTCACACGCTTCTGCAAAATCCACGTATACTATATCCACAGCCTCTCCTTTGTCCAAGGCTTTGCTTGCCTCCTCATAAAATTAAATCAGATTTGTTTGACAATATCAGTATTGTTTATTACCACTTTAAACAATAGGAAAAAGCCATGGCAACAAAGCTTACAATTTATTTACTTTAAGTCTTATCATTTTTTTATTTTATAGCTTTTTTCCAGAATGTGATCCTAGACTTTTGATAAATCTTTTTTTCTCGCATTTCTACATGAAGCCTTGATCTCTTGTCTGGCAATTCTGGTTAGAGGGAAAGGTACTCTTACTGCAGCCTGTCTGTTGAAAAATGCAGTTTCTTTTTAGAGTGCACTTCTATTATGTTTTCTATATTGCCAGACTGGCCTGACTTGACTCTCAGTACTTCTTTACTTATTCTGAGCTTTGCTATGACCCTCCACTTCTGATTCATATTCTCTTTTCATGTTTTTTCTCTCAGCAAGTGAACTTCCTGACACTAACCTCTGGTTTGACCACAGATGTTGCTTGCTACTACCCTGGCGCTTTATCTAACTGCATGGCTTGGCCATTTTTTGACCATTCTTCATCTAACCGACTGACACTCTTTGACCTCTTAGACACTGACATTTTGTGTGCTTGGACTGACTATGCTTACCCCCCTTTTTGGGAGTTGCTATTTGGTTTGTATTCAATAATTTGGCATGTTATAACCTGGGGCACCTTAGTGTTCAGAAAGCACAGGGTGCTTCGAATAGTGAACTGACAGCAGTGGTCTTTGGATCTGAGAAAGTGGCTGACCCTTACTGCTGGGTGTAGAAACAATTGATTTACATATATTTACATGGGTTGGAAATTTATATATCTCAAAGTAGTTATAAATCCCAGCCCAACTTGGTCTTATATATACATATCCTGTTTTCTAGCTCAGTCAAACAATATCCCTGTTCTGTTCCTTAAAAAGTTGTGTGTGGCTCCACCTTGCCTTCTGAAGTTCCTTGCCCTTTCACTATACCCCACTCTGGTCTTTAAACTTAGCACTTCACAGGGCTTTTTAAATGCATCTTTTGGCACCATTCTTCCCCAGATGCTGGAAAGGTATGCATATCTTGGTTATTGTAAAGCCTTGGGGACTTAATGGAAACAATATTAATCCTTTCTTTACTCTACTGCTACAGCTATTATAAACACCCTGTAACACAAGTTGACGATTCTCGCAGCCTATTTACATTTGCTCTTGATGAATTACATTTAGCACACAGCTTCGAATAATTATTCATTCTGAAAAGATTTTTTTTCTTCATTATTTGTCAATGAATAGGATTTATATGACCACAAGAACATGACCTTCATGGGGTAATGTAATTTATATGGGTCGTTATATGCTGTGATTTATTTTTATATACCTTACATTTATTTTAAAGCTAGTGCTAAATATACGTGGAATAAAATAGACAAAAAGGTGGTCTCTAAGACTGCTATAACTTTACAGCGTAGATTAAGATAGCTTGCTGGCTGAATGTGGAGGCGCTTTATATGTTTTTTTTAACTTGGGATGCGTTAATTCCCATCTGCATTTAGGCAAACATGTACTTACTATCACACTACTGTATACCCTAGTCACAGAAGCAGCACTTGGATGTCCTAATTTTAAACATGTTAGGATACAAATATTGAGACTACCATTGCTTACAAACTTTAGGTCTGGCTCCTTCTCCCTGTGAATCACTGACCAAGAATAGGTATGTAGAATATTTGTTCTACTTAAGTGCTTAAAGAAGTAATTGTAGCACCCTGTAATGTGCAACTAGTGTAGGTAAATTTAATTGTTTAGTCATGATAGTTGTGTGAGTCTGTAATTGAGTCGGGTTAATCTAGGTCAGGCTGGGGGGCTCTGCAGGACATGTCTCTGGTGCCTTCCCCTGGTTCTAGAAGCTTAGGGAAGCTTCTGGAAGTGGGCGGAGGGTAGGAGGTACTGATCTGCATACTTGAGGGAATCTGGACAAACCCCAGGCAGAAGGCACTGGCAGGGTGGCTGGATCAGCCCTTAAAAAAGCCTGGCCAGTAAGGGAGTCAGGTGGAAGATGGAGTGCTGAGGTTGCTGTCGTTTGGCCTGGGAGGGGACCCAGGGTCTGGGGGCTCTACCTCCAGGCAGGAGCTGAGGAAAGGAAGGAGAGGAATCCTAAGAGAGGGATCTCCATTACCTTTGGGTCTTGTGCAGAAGACATCCTGACTGGCATAGGAGGATCTGAACAGTTGAAGGCCTGAACAGAAGTCTTGCCCAGTGCAGCAGGAAGCAAGGGGCAGTGTGAGTACCTCAACACACTCAGGGGCATACAAGGGGAGAGACTGCCAGACATACTTTCCAGGGACAGCGTTGTGCTAAATCCCAATCCCTTGTCCTGGGGCATTCTTCAGAGCAGCCAAGTGGGCAGGTAGCCAAGCAGCTAGGTGGGCTGGTAGTATCTACAAGCATCAGAACTGTGTGAGATTCTACTGAGGAGACACTATACCCCTGCATACAGTTTGTGCTATTTCACTAAAGGGGACTCCTGGTTCATAAAGAACTTTGCCACTGATCCAAAGAGCCTTAGATTATTCCAGAAGGAGTACAGTCCAGGATCTTTATTTTTGTGTGCATAGAGAAGGAAGTTTGTCCTCATCTGTTGTTCTTCAAGTCAAGTTGGGCATCCCATAATCCCTATACCCTAGCCAAATTGTTTTCCCCTATAAAACAGCAAAGACAAGCCCATGGGCTGATTTTTTTGTGTCTGGATGCAAGTTGGAAATGTGTGCTGCCTGACTGTGCAGGAATAGGGGGACGCATATCCAGAGGCTCCTGCGGGGTAAATGCTACATAAGGATAAGAAGCACAGGCAAGTTGGCATTGTTGGTTTCCATATGTATGTTCCGATACTCTTTCAGCATCCACCTTCAATTCACTAATAAAATGAATGCTGTAATGGTGGAAATAGGTGATGAAGTAGGAAGTGTCAGGGAACATGCATTAAGGACCATTTTATTATGAAGTCCAATATGAAAGTTCTACCCCAGTAGAATTTTATTCCCAAAACGTTCATTTTGGAATGTTCTTTCGATTTTTTCAACACTTAATGGGGTCAAATCAACAATCAGTTTTATTGTAGTGCCGAAAAATTTTGAAGGAGAAAAATGGAAATTTTTTCTTCAACAAAGTTCTAACTGTAAATGTGAAAACTGTCTAATAAGTCTAGAATTGCATTCAAATATCAGGTCTGGATCAAATGTTAAGGGCTTTTGAACGTAATTAGTTGACTTAAAGGTGGCAAGAAAGATTGTTATAATGAACAATTTGTCTACAAACATTCAAACGAAAAACTAACAGTGCAAGGCCACTTTTCTGTGATGTTTGCTTGATGTTTGCCTGACCATGGCTGTGACTGAAGAAGAGATACGTATAACACTGATTTTTCCAACTGTAATTCAGCATCCAAAAGCATTACACTCTTTCACAACTCCTTATACTGACCCAAGGAAACATTACACCAAGCCTGTGAAATTTTGCCTGTAAAATCAGCCAGGTGCTCCCAGATAGGCCTCAGGCTTCTGGCCTATCAGCCGGGAGCTTTTGACACATGTCCACCCAGACAGCCATCCAGGTAGCACAGAACCCAGATCACCTGACCCTTCCCAAATAAATAGGCTCTCCCAGCAGGCTAAGGGGCAAAACACCCCTGCCAATTGGTTGAGACAACCTATCCACCCCTAATCTGGGTTCACTATGCCCCTGTCAATCTACCTCCACAGGCAACAGTGCCCCCCAGTGACAGAAGAGAGTAGTGTATCAAACCCAGATTTAGGAAAGGGTCAGTGGATCTCCCTAACTTTGAGACAGGCTGGTTACCAACTAGCAAACTAAATTTGTCAGCAACTCTGCCTAACACCACGGTGCTACATATATTTTTTAAATGCCTTTTTCTTATTCTTTATTTGTTTTTATTTTTTTTTACATTTTGGACGTGAGCCACATAGGTTTTATTTTTAGCCTTTTAAAATTATTGCTCATCATCCAACAGTAATGTCTTACTGCTAGAGATCCAAAAAAAAGATACAACTAGAGAGGGTGAATTTCCCTAATGGGGACACAGACAGTAATAAAAACCTGACAGGTGTTCTAATCCCTCTCCGCTCTAAAGTGGAGTTCCTGTCTAAAACTCAAAAAACACTTTGCCTTTAGTTGTTCTTTAAATAGGTATTAAACCCAAAAGCAAACAGTTATATTACATGTCTTAGACGTGATGGCTGCATTAGTTCTCTTCTGTAGGTTTTCTATACTTTACCCCTTTTATTTTCACCTGATGATCTGTCCAGTAAGTCATTTTTCAACAGAACAAGCTCTACTACAGAAGTAGCAGTTAGAAGTGTAAGACAAACTATTTAACACTGACAGGGATACTTACAATGATGATCTTTTATTTATTCATGTAAAACCTCCATCCCAAAAGGAAAAAAATGTTGCTGTACCTGCTGGTGTAACTGCAATGTGAGCTGCAGTTTGGCTTCAGTTGTTGGTGTATCCAAATCTGCTAATACATCTAACATTCCCCTTCAACCAGACTGGCAATGCTGCTGTTTAAAGGTGCTCCTTCATCCAGAGTGGGGAATCTTTAATACAGGAAGTGTGTTACTGGCCAAATCACCAGGTCACTGGATGAAAACAGAGGAGAAAAAGCCAAGAAAATGAATGCAGCCATCACATCTAATTAATTAATAAACAGACTTTTGTAGACTTTTTTTTTTATAGAAAATAAGAAACTTTTATCAATGTCTCCAAAGAGTGTTTCAAATGCTACTATTCATTTTAAAGTTTGAAAAGGAAGGATATGATTGGTCGCTATCACCCACACACTTTTACCTTTAGGCTGGGTTCACACTATCCGACACAAAAACAATCAGACTTTTGATCTTACTTTGCCCTGCAACATCGGTCCTAATTCTGTCCTACTTTGGTCCTACTTCCATCCGACTTGAATGAACAAGATAAGATTTTGCTCCGACTTTGAGATAGTGACTTGTCCTTTCACCAATCAAAATAATCCCAGTGTGAGATAAATTCCTTTTACTGCTGCTGTTATCACCAAGTCGGATGTCACAAGTCGGATGTCACAAGTCGGATGGTTAGAACAAGGATCCAACTGTGATCCGACTTCAATGATATTCAATGGGCTGAAGTAGGACCAAAGTCGGACCAAAGTAGTACAGGAGCCTTTTTCAAAGTCGGACTGACTTGTGTCGGACCACTTAAGACGGCTCTCATAGGGAAACATTGATTTTGTGACGTAATGCGACTTGTACTCACAATGTCGGTCCGTGTGTCGGACAAGTGTGAACCCAGCCTTAGGCATTAGACCTATGAGGCAGATAGTTATGCAATTAAATAGGGTGACGCAAAGACTTTGATTACCTCTAGAGTTGTAAAATGAACAACTTGTAGGTATTATCAGTGCTTCACTTTTCCTATTCCTCTTTCTCAAATTCCCTCTGACTTTTTCTCAGAGCAATGATATCTCAGTTTCCCCATACACAGCAATGTGATGACGAATTCCCCTGCCACATAATTAACTTCAACACCGCCATCCATTCTTCCTCCACCGCTTTCTCTATAACACATGCCATTGAAGACTTTATTGCTGCAACAATGTAGTATAAGGCATAAAAAGTAACATGTTAAATTTATTGCTGCACAATGCAGTCATTGTGTGAGTGAACTGACCTTGGAACGGTGTCAATTTATTGGAGACTGTGAGAAAAGGGGTTAGTTACAGCTGTGGTAGCTGATTTACTGTGTCCTAGAGATCTGGCTGCGCCTGAGGATGGCACCTGGGATGTGAGCTGAAAGTAAAGTCACTGTTTCCCTGCTGTGAGGGGTGAATTTGTTGGGGTTTTAAGGGGAAACCTACAAAGGTGCAATAAAGGAATCCTGCAGTAGTGATGTTACCTTGAAGTGTACGCAGTGCCTAGTGTTCTGTGTACTCAAAGTTGTATGCCTCTCAATGGTCTACTATGCCTGGAGGAGAATTGTTGCAGAGGTATGGCATTGACCCCATTGTGCATGGCAATGAAGTTGAAAGCCAGGTTTATACCTTCACTATGAGTGATCTCTTAGATCTGGAAGTAGTATTGAGATTGAGTATCCTCCAACAGTACCCCAGCCACTATTTACTGGTGGACAGGGCTCCGTCACTGGGCCCCGTACAGCCTATATGACAGCACCCCCCAAAAAAAAATCAAAACAATATTTTTACTAAATATACATGAAAATCATTATTAGTAGGGCACAGTACATGTGTGTGGGGGGGGGGGGGGTACAGTACAGGGGG
>BLSH010173673.1:32411-57091 GCA_018402905.1 Glandirana rugosa | reverse complement strand
GGACATGACAGGGGAAGGTACAGTATGGGGGGGAAGGAGGGTACAGTACAAGGGCAGCAGGAGGGCACAGTACATGGCTGGAGGGCACAGTACAGTGGTTAGGGGGGACAGTACAGGGAGAATAATACAGGGGCAGGCGTGCACAGTACAGCGGGGGGCAGGAAGGTACAGTATGGGGGGGCAGGAGGGCATAGTACAGTTTTAGGAAGGTACAGTACAGGGGGCAGCAGGAGGGCACAGTACAGAAGGGTCCAGGGGGGCACAGTACAGAAGGGTATAGGAAGGTACAGTATAGGGGGCAGGTGGGTACGGTACATGGGGAGCAGGAGGGCACAGTACAGGGGGGTTCAGTATGGGGGGGTGGGAGAGCACAGTGCAGTGGTTAGGAGGGTACAGTACAGGGGGCAGTAATGTATACTACAGATATGGTCTCCTCAAGCAGAGCTGCTAAGAAAAGCTGCAGTCACCAATCCTACCTACTCTGTCACTGAGCTAAATCAAAACTGGAATAATAACTCCCCCTCTACCTTCCACTCCAGAGTTTCTGGCTCTCTTCCGGCACTTTGAGGTTATAGAAAAACCCAGAGGTGGAGCATCTTACTACTGCTGCGGTTTGTGTGGGTGGTATGTGTACTGCGCCATAGGAGAGGAATGTCAGCAGGGATTGGCGCAGAACACATCCTGCCCACACAAGTAGCAGCAGTAATAAGATGCTCCACCTTGAGGTTCTTCCTTAGCCCCTGAAAAAAATGGAAGGGGGGTGGGGCTGGGACCCATGGGGTAGGGGAGAACAAAGAGGGGGTGAAAAGGGGGAAATGGGTACTGGGTAGGAGATGGTGGATGGGTAGAGAACTGGAGTGAAACTGGGGGATCCTGGTGTGTACAGGGATACAGAAGGAGGAGGATTTGTGCTGGCACGAGGGAAGGGGGAGGAGAGGCATATAGATGGAGATCAAGGGGCTGGAGAGCGATGGATTATGGCCATTTACAATGTTTGTGTATGGGACTCATACACCTGTGTGAAGGTGAAGTGCCTCCAAAGAAGAAGACTGGGAGGGGGCAGGGGAGTGAGGGACTATTGTTGGAAAATTGTCAGGAAGAGAATTCCAGTCAGCCGGGGAAGAGGCTATAAATTAGCATGGCTGCTAATTGTTGGCAAACCGGCTGGCTGGGAGAAGGTAGCAAAGGTTAAAAAGGACCTAAGAGGGAAGCAGTGTGACAGGCAGAGACGGATGGATCTGTGTGAGGATGAAAGGGAGCAGGACGGGATAGTGGCGGGGAGGAAGATGTCGGAGTGGGAGAAATCCATAAAGACAGCTGGAGATGTGAGAAACAGAGAAAGTGGCTGACCTATAGGAAGTACAAAAGAGCCGACCAAAGCCTGGGGGAACTGTTGGCAGTATGGTGACTGCTGGGAGGAAACTTCAAGACCCCTTCATGCACCTAGGACCCCTGGGCAGTACCTACAGGTGCCTGTATATTATGACAGACCTAACTCTCAGTCCAGACACATCCACTTGTTTTCTCGCAGCACCCAGCGGGACAGGAAAGAGCTGGCGTACCCAGGCACACACGGGGGGGATATCATATGTGGCCCAGACAGAGAAGGGGATAAGTGTGCATACTTGCCAACCATTCCGAATTTCCCAGGACATTCCCGGGATTCAGACCTTTTTCGCCAGCCTTAACGTTTCCCAGGAAATGACCAAGGAAGTCGACTTTCTCCCGACTTTTCCCCACTGCTGCCGGCCGCTAGAAGTCAACGGCCAGCACTTGTGAATGGGCTCCGCTGCCATTTTACAGAAGACCAGCTCAGTGTGAGGAAGAAACAAGCGGCGGAGCCCGGATGGCAATGAAAGCGCCATTGGCAGCCACCCAAGCTCCTCCATTTGGTTCTTCCCTGCTTCACGAGCTGGTCTTCTGGCGTGAAGATATAATCACCAGCAGTGGCGTCCCTGTACATCGGTGTGTCACAGGCACAGTGAGTCAGTGTGAGACACTATCTCCCCTGGGGACACAGAGCGACCACCATCCCCCTGGGGAGAAAGAGGGACCACCATGTCCCCTGGGGACACAGAGGGACCACCATGTCCCCTGGGGACACAGAGGGACCACCATGTCCCCTGGAGACACAGAGGGACCACCATGTCCCCTGGAGACAGAGGGACCACCATATCTCCTGGAGACACAGAGGGACCACCATATCCCCTCAGAATACAGAGGGACCACATACCCCCCCTGGGGACACAGAGAGACCACCATCCCCCTGGGGACACAGAGGGACCACCATCCCCCCTGGAGACACAGAGACACCACCATCCCCCTGGGGATGCAGAGGGACCACCATCCCCCTGGGGAAACAGATGGACCACCATCCTCCCCTGGGGACACAGAGTGACCACCATCCCCTTGGGGACACAGAGGGACCCTCCATGAGCTGGTCTTCTGGTGCGAAGATATAATCACCAGCAGTGGCGTCCCTGCACATCGGTAGGTCACAGACACAGTGAGTCAGAGTGAGACACTATCTCCCCTGGGGACACAGAGCGACCACCATCCCCCCTGGGGACACAGAGAGACCACCATCCTCCTGGGGACACAGAGGGACCACCATCCCCCTGGAGATGCAGAGGGATCACCATCCCCCTGGGGACACAGAGGGGTCACCATCCCCCCTGGAGACACAGAGGGACCACCATCTCCCTGGGGATGCAGAGGGACCACCACCCCCCCTGGAGACACAGAGGTACCACCATCCCCCTGGGGACACAGAGGGACCACCATCTCCCCCGGGGAGACAGAAGGACCACCATCTCCCCTAGGGACACAGAGGGACCACCATCCCCCCTGGGGACAAGGGCCACCATCCCCCTTGGAGAGAGAGACCACCATATTTCCGGGAGAGAGGAACCATCAAATTCCTTTGGGACAGGGGCTCCCATTTCCCCTAGGGACAGGGACCCCCATCTGCCCTGATATCTGACCATGATGGTGTCACCCCTATCTGTGACAGCACGCAGATTTGGGGTGCACACCGTGACCATGCGCTACTGGCCCGAAACAAACATGCCCAGCACACTACAGGGCACTGTGGCAGGCTAGACAGGAGAGAGCCCAATTTGCTAGCCTGTCAAGTGTCTCCTGCTCTGTCATGTTGTTACTCCACAGCAGCAGGTCAGAGCACTGTGGCAGGCTAGGTTGGGAGATTAATTATTAAGAGGGGGTGACACTATGTTTTACCGCACCAGATGACACCAACCCTAGTGACACCACTGCAAATCACCAATACAGAGAAGCATGGACTAGCTGTATCTGTGGTGCCAAATTGACACAAACTGCATCTAGTGACAAGAGAGCCAAGCTGCATCTGGTGACAGGCGACAGTGGCAAGTGACACGCCGCATCTGGTGGCAGGAAACAGTGGCAAGTGACATGCTGCATCTAGTGGCAGGCGACAGTGGCCAGTGACACGCTCAGGGCTCCCACTAATTCTGCATGATGGTGAGTTGAACTATTTCATTTTATATTACACAGTAATAATAGAAATAATGAGCTTCAATCATCCTGGCACCATAATAACCATGGTGCCGGGATGATTGAAGCGCTAACACCAGGTGTTTGGAGTATCATTTCCTACTGATTGATAAACTTTCTGGAATACACATTTTGCTATTTTGGTGTAGGATCTGGGCCTGCTGTCCCTCCATCCCTCTTTCTTTCCTTCCTTCCTTCTCTCTCCTTCCCTCCCTATTTCTTTCTTTCTTTCTTCCTCCAGCCCTCATTCATCTCAGAAACACCCTTTGAGACACGCCCCATTCAAGCCACTATTTGAAAAAGCTCGCCACATTTTTCTTATCCAGCCAAGACACGCCTCCAATTGAATGCCCCATCCTCCAATTATAATACACCCCCCCACCTACAGACAAAAAAATGTCCCTATAAATTTTTTGAATGTTGACAACTATGAGTATGGTGTGACAAGTACAGGAACAATGTCCTGTGTGTCTCACGGCATTCAGCTGCTGGAGGGAGAGACACACAGGGCATCTTTCCTGTACTTGTCACACCACACTGATCTGCTTCCTTGTCTGGGCCCCCCTGTGTGCCCAGGCCCCCTACAGGATCACCAGTGGTCCCCCCCTATCAGCGGCCCTGCTAGTGGATGTACATTATTATAGTCTGTGGGAGGGAAATCCCTATGCATACAGTATATTTGAGAATGAGCACCAATGCAGGCCAGGCTGAAACACCCTTCAAACCCAACTTTTGCAGCTGAAGATTTTTGGTTTGGTGGACATGAAGGTAAGCATAAAACTTATTATAGTCACCTAATTCTTTTGAAGATGTTGCAGTCTTTTGAGGGGTTTGTTAATAATAAATATTTTGGCCACAGGACAAAAAGTGTGTTCATTTGGGCATGTGCTTCTTGTTAAAAGGGAGTATATGATTGGCTGGACATGCCTCTCAACAGATATTACATTACCAAATACTAAGCATTTATATGTAGCACCCTTGTCCTAAACAGGGCTGCTAGTAAATTTAGTTGTGCTAGGTGGTAATTAGCCTGGCTAATTTGTAGTCTTGATCAACTGATTTCTTTCCTAAGCTTGAGTTTAATTGTGGCCACTCTCTTCTGTCAATAAGTGACACTGTTGCCTTTGGCATTAGAATGATAGATTACAGTGAATTCAGGTTATGAGTGAATATATTGTCTCAGCCAATCAGCAGGACTTTCTTTAGCCACTAAGCATGCTGGGATAGTCTATTTAATTGGAAGGAGTCAGGTGATTGGGGTTCTTTCCACCCGGGCTGCGGCCTAGGTGGGTGAGTGTCAATCAGCAGATGAGATGGAGGCCTGAAGCCTGGGGCCTAGCCACGTGTAAGAGGCTCAGCCCGAGGGGAGCCTGATCGCTGCCAGGAGGCAAAGGAGAAGCAGTTGCCAGAGGGATGACCACTCCTGTTGGCGGAGGCAGGTGCAGAAGGGATTGAGTTCTGAAGGAGTACCAGAGCAGACGATTCACCAGGCAGGGACGGTGAAGTAAGTGGGAAAGGTTCAGTAGAGACTCATGCAGGAATACAGTGGTTAGCTGTGAGTATAGCTTTGAGAGAAGTACAGCGGATAGCTGTGAGTCAAGCCAGAGGGATCCAGCAGGTAGCTGTGAGTCCAGGGACCCAGCGGGTAGCACGGGTGAAGCTTGAAGAATACAGCGGGTAGCTGTGAGTTGAGCTCGGGGGAACCAGCAGGTAGCTGAGAGTCCAAGCAGTCCAGTGAGAGACTGCGAGCTAAGCCTGAAGACTACAGCGTGTAGCTGTGTGTAGCTGGGAGCTAAGCTTGAGGATCTACTGTGAGAGAAGTTGCCGTTTTTTTTGTATTGCTGTCTGCCTAGTTAATTTTTGTCTGCAGAGTCTGCCAATTTGCTTTTGCATTTGCCTAAGGGTGTCCTGTGCCCTAACCCTCTCTCCCCTGTTCCTGTTAAGAGAAATAAAACTCTCTTTGTTCATTTTTAAAAGTGACTGTCGCCCATCTTTCTATCTTGCACTACACCCACCATGCCTAGTAACCTGCACCCTGAGGAGGAATGTCAGCTCTCCCTGACTCTGGGGCTCACCATCAGGCTTCTGGAGGTCGGGGAGACCACAACATATAGAAATTAGTCACTTTTAATGTCTTCCAATGTCTCCAAGAGGTAATACATCAAGGAGGTAATTGTCATCCTCTGGAACTCCTTACCCCAATCTGTCTGACTATCTACTACTCTATCCACCATTTGACAGTCCCTGAAAATGCATCTCTTTAGGGAAGTCTATCCTGCCAAATTTTACTTTCTCCATTAGCTCATCCCTGACAGTTATTACCCTTTGTATCACTCGACTCTCCCTGTTATATGGTAAGCTTTAAGAAGCAGGGCTCCCCCCCTGTATTGAACTGCATTGTATCTGTACTATCTGCCTTCATTTTGTAAAGCACTGTGCAAACTGTTGACACTATATAAATTCTGCATAATAATAATGCATACAAAAATACAGCTTTTGTTGCATTACTCATCTTCACTTCAGAGATGTACCCCATGGTACATCTTTTGCTGCACAAGTTGTCTCTGGTTTTCCGGGTTGAATGATGTTCAACATCAGACATACTGTGTGTGCAGAATGTCAATGTATTATTATACTATGTATCCAGAGCAATGTCCCCTGCACTGGGTGTCAGTCAACTGAGGACATCTTGTGGTGAAAAAGAAGTAATGCAGGGGACATCCTCAGATTCAAGGTGAGTAATGCTGTGCTTTTGTTTTTATTACCTCATGGGGAACCTTGACAAAAAATGCATCTAAAGCCATTTTTGCCTATTTGGACAGAACAGAGAGGTATTAAAACCTCGGTCATTTTTTTTTTTGTTCATTCATTGTCCCTCACACAATATGGGCATTTGGTAGAGAACATGTTATTTTGGCCTGTTGTTTGTAGTCAGTAGCTGTGGCCAGTCACATTTTGGATTGGGTGATTGGTAGCCACGGTCAAACCGGGCCTCTTATGTAGTTCTAGGCAGGGATTGCCCGAACTCTAAAATGAAAAAAAAAATGTTCAGGTCCCCTTGGTCAGTGTTTAGAAATGGTATGGTGTAACAAAAATCCAATCATACACATATTTTATCTGTATTATAATTTCCTGTCTTTTTTTTTTTTCCCCCCTGTGTGGTGGTATAGTTCTGGGCATGGGGTTTGGGGCTTTTTTGGCCACTTTATTCTACCAAGTGGCCCTTTCTGGGTGCACTGGGCTGGCATAGGTGCTTGGGTTTCCCACTTTTTTCTTCTGTGGATGCCCGGGTTTCCAGGGAGCAGCTTTCTGCCCAGACGGCACTGTATAAGCTGGTT
Source organism: Glandirana rugosa (assembly GCA_018402905.1). Lineage (NCBI taxonomy): Eukaryota > Metazoa > Chordata > Amphibia > Anura > Ranidae > Glandirana > Glandirana rugosa. Next base: position 50,219 of record BLSH010173673.1, on the reverse strand, counting down.
AGGGCCCCTGGGACCTGGCCCCGATTTTTAGGGTTGGGGCTTTGTATGTCTACTTGGTGTGTGTTTGCTGTCTTGTATAGTGTTGTGGTTCTGTGTTTGGTTGTGGTAGGGAGGTTGTTGGCTAAATATGTTTGCCTGTTAGTATTGGTGGCTGCCCTTTCCCCTTTGAGGTGGGCTCCCTTGCCACCCCCCCCCCTTTGTGAGGGTTATTGGTTCTGTGTTGGTTTTTCTTTACTGTGGTGCTGCCTCTATGTGTTATCACCTTGGTTGGAGGTGAGTGTATGCACAGCCTTTTGTCCGCTTTCGGTGTGGGGCATTGTTGATCTCCGCCATTCCCAGTGACACTAGCTATGTGGCACATACGGCCGTTTTGGCAGCCCGCAAATGCATGGTGGCCATTTTGCCGGCTGACGTGCTTGCATGGCAGCCATTTTGGCTGCTCATGCCTACACCCTAGTGCGGTACCTGGTCAGCAGTGACGTCACACACCAGAATTGTTGCCAGTGTGGGTGCGCTCCGAGGGAGACATATATGATGGATCCCCTCCCAAACATTTTAACAGCGGGTTCAGCCCATGCTGCAGATGGATGAGGCCATATCTATTTCGCTTAAGTTGGTAGTAAGACCTACATTTTGAAACCTGCTTGGAAACTAGCTTGCAGTTTAATTTTTCCTATATTGGCTGAGATCATACCTTTGATTATTCTCAGATACGGTGGGATTGTTTTTGGTTCCTTCCTTGCTGAAATCCATAGCTGGCAAGGTCCCAATGCTGCATAGGAGGCATACTTTTATGGAGCCCTTTTTGGTTATTTGGAAATATTATACTGTATACTGGCTATGGACTAACTTACCTTCCTTGGCAAGGCATTCAATAGCTCATTCGGCCTCTTTCCTCCTTGCATCATAGGTCTATTTGGTGAATCACTCCTAGGTATATGTAATTGATGTATCTTTGTGGTTATATTCTTGCTTCTAGCATATATTGTTTCTATTGCATAAACTCTTTTGGTTATCTTTACAGGTTTAGTATTTTCCTTAGCCTTTGTTTTTTTTTCTGGGGGTCCACTGTGCCCCCTGCATCCACACATAGGGGATAACCTTCTCTACATGCTTAGTTCAGCTTTCATCACACGGGAGCATTTTGGAGCAGTTTCTAACTGTACATGCCTGTATGTATCAGGTTTCATTATATAGTCTACATCTTGTTTTGGTCTGTTTATTATGTGTATTAAAGCTGTTTAAGATGTACTGTATATGTGTATTTTTTTTATATGCATATGTGTATATTTTTCTCTTTCTAGTACAGGCTACTTGTTCTCCTCAAGAAGCAGGTATAGATCCCTGCGAAACATGTTGAGGAACTACAGTCATCAGTAAAATGGATATCATATCGTGTTAAGAGTTATCGCTCCTTTATATTTTTTATATAGTAAAAAAGTTGTTCAATTCTAATTTGCTATATAGTGGTTTCTGCCACACCAAAAATTCTTCCTGAGTATGAGAACTAAATATTTTCTAGCTGAACACTGTTTTGTTTTTAATCCTTGAATTAATAAAGTGCTAAATGGGAGTAACCCTCCCTGTTAGATTTTAAAATTATGTGTTTCGTATTATTACTCTTTGGGGCATCTGGAAAGTCCATGTGATTTTTTTCGGGATTTTAAAAAAATTTAGAAATCGCCTCTGAATTTGTCTTTAATATGTTTCTAAAGCCATTTTTGCCTGTTTTGATAGAACAGGTAGGTGTTAAAACCTCTATCAGTTTTTTTTTGTTTGTTCATTATCCCTCACACAATATGGGCATTTGGTAGAGAACATGCCATTCTGGCTATTTTTCTTTTGTAGTCAGAAAATATTGCATACCCTTTGTAGTGCAGTCATCTGGATGATCGCATGCAAATGGCGTACCCCCTGTATCTCATGGCAACAAGAAATGTCAAGGATTTCTACAATTAGACTAACAGAATTTATCCATTGTATTTTACACGACCAAATTAGTTCATATGAACAAAAATGGGCTCTTTGGGATTCTACAGGGTGGGCCATTTATATGGATACACCCTAATAAAATGGGAATGGTTGGTGATATTAACTTCCTGTTTGTGGCACATTAATATATGTGAGGGGGGAAACTTTTCAAGATGGGTGGTGACCATGGCGGCCATTTTGAAGTCGGCAATTTTGAATCCAACTTTTGTTTTTTCAATAGGAAGAGGGTCATGTGACACATCAAACTTATTGGGAATTTCACAAGAAAAACAATGGTGTGCTTGGTTTTAACATAACTTTATTCTTTCATGAGTTATTACAAGTTTCTGAACACTTATAAAATGTGTTTAATGTGCTGCCCATTGTGTTGGATTGTCAATGCAACCCTCTTCTCCCACTCTTCACACACTGTTCGCAACACCGCAGGAGAAATGCTAGCACAGGCTTCCAGTATCCGTAGTTTCAGGTGCTGCACATCTCGTATCGTCACAGCATAGACAATTGCCTTCAGATGACCCCAAAGATAAAAGCCTAAGGGGGTCAGATCGGGAGACCTTGGGGGCCATTCAACTGGATATGCGAAATTGCTAAATGATGGTGTGTTTCCCTTTTTATGCACTGAAGCTGGCACGTTCCCTGAGTTTTTCCAGCAAGATGGTTCACCACCCCATTATGGATGTCAGGTCCGAGCATTCCTAGATGAAAGTGGATTGGTCGTCGTGGGCCAGTTGAATGGCCCCCAAGGTCTCCTGATCTGACCCCCTTAGACTTTTATCTTTGGGGTCATCTGAAGGCAATTGTCTATGCTGTGAAGATACGAGATGTGCAGCACCTGAAACTACGGATACTGGAAGCCTGTGCTAGCATTTCTCCTGCGGTGTTGCGATCAGTGTGTGAAGAGTGGGAGAAGAGGGTTGCATTGACAATCCAACACAATGGGCAGCACATTGAACACATTTTATAAGTGGTCAGAAACTTGTAAATAACTCATGAAAGAATAAAGTTACGTTAAAACCAAGCACACCATTGTTTTTCTTGTGAAATTCCCAATAAGTTTGATGTGTCACATGACCCTCTTCCTATTAAAAAAAACAAAAGTTGGATTCAAAATGGCCGACTTCAAAATGGCCACCATGGTCACCACCCATCTTGAAAAGTTTCCCCCCTCACATATACTAATGTGCCACAAACAGGAAGTTAATATCACCAACCGTTCCCATTTTATTACGGTGTATCCATATAAATGACCCACCCTGTATAATTAATGACTAACTATTCCTTATGTATAATTCATTACCTGATATCTTTTATACTATGTATTATTTGTCTACCTCTTTAATTACACTGTTTATATTTTTTGTAATTACTCTTTGTACCTACCCTTCCAATAAAGCTTTTTGTAAACAAAAAAGAAAATATGAATGTTTGAATATAAAATTCTATAATTATCTTTCCATTCAGTAGCTGAACCTCCTGGCTCCTTGATGCTTAACTGCTTTATAGAAATGGTTTGTTGTTTACAGAGCTCAGTAGCTCAAACTCAAATTTATATAAATAACTGAATGTAGGAGTGATTCCTCCCCTTCCCATCCCCTTTCTGCTTGTTCTATTTATATGAGTAGTCTAAAAGAAAACAGTTTATTCTCATAGAAAAATTATAATGTTCTGTTATAGTGTAACAGGTACACCCTTTATTACAATTTTTTTTGTAAAATGTAGATTCAATATAAATGGTTAAAAACTTATCCTTAAAACTGAAAAGCAAAATAGCATTATTTTTTGTTGTATAAAATGGTAGGGAATGTTCCATATTAGCATTCAGTACTCTTTAATTGTTCCAATAATTTCTGAAAAAATAAGACTGTAGTGATACTTTGAATCTTCATTTCTAGGATAAAAAATAAAAGAACAATTTGCATAACAGCAGGAGACACTACCACTGCAGAGCCTGTTCCAGGGGAACCAGGGGATGTCGAATTAACACAATCTCCATAGACCTCATTTTCTCCCCAAAGCTCAACAGCAAGTACTATGTGTGACACAATGTGGAACAGGAAATCTATAACCAATGACCTCTGAAGAATTAATGAATGGTTCACCTGAAAAATACCAAAGAATGGGAATTATTAATAATACATGATGGCTAGTTCAATACCATGTATAGAAGGAAATTCAATTTTTATCTAAGTTGTATGAAGACAAGAAGGCAGGGATTTTTTTTCTTCGAAGAGATTGATTTAGGATTCTCAGCATGAAGTGTGCGAGGCCTTATGGATTCTATAAAAGACACAACAGAAATAGAAACTACAAAACAAAGTCAATATCTATTCCTCTCATAGCTGCACAAGTATACAGATCCAGGGAACATAGCAGAGAAAACAAGACTTATGATACAATTATACTATTATGTTGCCGGGAAACAAATGATGTCGTTAGGGGGATTGAGAATGTTCTGACAATCTAGAGGTGCAGCGTGTAGATGATATTAAATAATAAAAAGGCAGACAGGGAGAAGATAACACTATCTGCCAAGCTGAGTTACAGAGGGAGTCGTTATCGTTCTCTGGACACCACGCTGGAATCCTGAAATCACTAACAGATATGTAGGGTTGTTTTTAATTGGCTTCTTGCTTGGACACATGGTAATATGTGCCCTACATGTCAGCTTTGTGTTGCTTATTTTATGAAGTTATCCTGTGTAGAAGTGTGGTGCTAAGTTGACAATGGATAAAGAAATATAAACACTATACAGGGATATATAGAAAGTGAGACAAGAACATTGAACTATGTATCAAAAATACATAGATGTAGTTTGGACATAATTTATTTTGAGACTGACCATACATTATTTAACTGCGTTCGCTTAAATGTTTTGGGTAGGAGAGAATGTTGAATGGCTTCTTGTTACTTGAGTTACAGAGAGTTATCTGACTTCTCTCAGCAAAACTCATAAGGGATGAGGTTTGGTTTCACCACCAGGGCCGTTTTAGAAGTCATGGGCCCCAAACAGCCTTCCTGACGGGGTCCCCCCAACCCCCGCCTACACCCCACCTACACCCCCCCCCCCCCCCCAGTAAGCAAGAAGAAGTGAGGGTGTGGTTTAGTAAAATCCATTTATTAATTTAGGCAGAATAGAACAATAAAGCTGCCATGAGCCCCCCTGTTTAGCTGATGGGGCCTGGGCCCAGTAGAATGGGAATGTCTGTACTGGCTTATCAGCGGCCCTGTTCACTGCTACCATTGATTCAAGGTGAATCCTGCAGGTGTGAGATTTGTAGTTTCTCTGATATTTTGCGCAAATTCATCTGGGAATTTTCCTTTTACCATAATGCACGCCATGGTCTTTGAACTATGGCCAGCGGGCTTAGAAGGGCCAATAAGGTTTTTTTTGGATGAACAGGAACTATAAGGCTCCATTTACACGGGACGCTATGTTAACCTCCCCTGAACGATTTATTTTGACAGCTAGAAGCCGATGTCTAAAACAGCCGTTTTGACATGTTTTGCATGCGGCGTTTAGCGGCGTTTAGTAGTGTTTGCGTCTAGGGGCGTTTTTAAAGATTTTTTTTTTTTAATGGAAATCCCTGTAAACAAAATGGTCCTAGAGGCGAGTTGCCGCGTTTAGACACATTAAGCGGTGTTTACAAGCTGTTTGGCGTTTCAAATGCCTCTGAACTGGCATCTGAATCCATTTTTTTGCGTTCCAAAAAAAGCCTTTAAACTCAACTGCCTGGAAGCGACCTTAAACGACCCTGTGTAAATGTACTGATAAGATAACAGAGGAAAGTTCAGGAGCAGCTGAAAAAAACACCCAAATGGCTCAAAACGTTTGTTTACCAGCAGCAGTGTAAATGAGGCCTAAAAGAAAGGCACAGAGCAGCATAGTTGTACCTGTACTTTAATTCTGATTGTAAAATGGTCTAATGTCTTTATTCAACATTACCAACTATCTAAACATGTAGCTAGCTACATACTGTACCATGTAGGTTAGAATGCCTTAAAGAGAGATTTAAGTAACACTGGCTATGACGAATACAGAGATGAGTTTAGTGTTAACCATAATAAAACATTTTTTTTTTTTCCTCTTAAGATTTCTCCTGTCTTGGATAAAAAATGAGAGCAGGGATTGCAAAGTTGCAACTAAAATGCTTACAAGTGATCTTGCCTTGGACTTCTGAGTGTCAAGGATGTACCAATGGATGGGATTGGCCCATATGTGCTTCAGGTACTAGCCTGCCCTGCTACAGTATATGTGTTCAGGGTCTTCAATGCAGTGGGTAGGATTTGTGACTGAGACGTAGGGATGAGCCGAACACCCCCAGTTCGGTTTGCACCAGAACATGCGAACAGGCAAAAAGTTTGCGCAAACATTCGAGCATCGTTAAAGTCTATGGGACCCGAACATGAAAAATTAAAAGGGCTCATTTTAAAGGCTTATATGCAATTTTATCGCCCTAAAAATGTATGGGGACTTGGGTCCTGCCCTAGGGGACATGTATCAATGAAAAAAAAAAGGTTTTAAATCAATAGTTTTTTCAGGAGCAGTGATTTTAATAATGCTTAAAGTGAAAATAAAAATTAATTTAAATATTGTGCCTGGGGGGTGTTCTTAGTCTGTCTGTAAAGGGCGCATCTCTGTGAAGTGTAGCCAGAGCAAAATGACATTTCCATAGGAAAAATTGTCATTTAAAATTGTGGCTGTAATGTATTGCCGCCTCCTGGCAATATACAAAAAAATCGCTGAAAAAAAGTGCGTGGGGTCCCCCCCAGTCCCAACCATGTCCTTCGGGTCTGGTTTGGATATTAAGAGGAACCCTGCGCCAAATTTTTAAAAAATTTGACATGGGTGTCCCCCCTAAAATCCAAACCAGACCCTTATCTGAGCATGCAGCCCTGGCCGGTTAGGATGGGGGGGGGGGGGGGGAAGAACACTGTAACCCCTTGCAGTTACTCTTATTGGATGGAGGAACAGAGCCTGATGTAAATTAGTTTAAAAATTGGGACAAAATTCTCCTGTCAAACAGGTGGTGAAAACTTGGGCCTTGGGTGCTGGCGGTGCCAGAACACTGTAATCCCTTGCAGTTACTCTTGTTGGATGGAGGAACAGGGCCTGATGTTGTAAATTAGTTTAAAAATTGTGACGAAAGCCCCCAGTCAAACAGATGGCAAAAACTCGGGCCTTGGGTGCCAGAACATTGTAACCCCTTGCAGTTACTCTTGTCGGATGCAGGAACGGACCCTCCTATGCCAGATGCATTGAAAGGCAAACTTGTAAGAACCTAGGTGACAGAGGAAGAGGAGGATGAGGATGGCTTTGTTATCCAGTCCACCAACTCTTCTGCATGTTGTGGCTCAATAGCATGTCCAACAGCAGAAAAAAGGACAAGCGTGACCCGCCTGCAGAGGATGCACCACGTCCACCACCGCCACTTTTCACTGAAGACCCAGAGGTTGCTTGTCCTCTTTTAGTGGCCTGGGAGCATCTGCTTCTCCTATGTAGCCTTCCTGACATGATGGGTATTTTTTTTGACACTGCACTACACTGTACTATATACCGTACACCCCCGAATGCACTGATATATAGTGTACACTCAATACGCTGTGTGTATATATGTATATACAAGACTGTATATATTTTAAGACACCACGTCAAGTAGTGTGCTATATAAGGTACACCTCCAAATGCACTGATATATAGTGTACACTCAATACGCTGTGTGCATATATGTATACACTAGAATGTATATATTTTAAGACACCACGTCAAGTAGTGTGTTATATACCATACACCCCCGAATGCACTGATATATAGTGTACACTCAATATGCAGCGTGTATATCTGTATACACTAGACTGTATATATTTTAAGACACCACGTCAAGTAGTGTGCTATATACTGTACACCCCCGAATGCACTGATATATAGTGTACACTCAATACGCTGCGTGTATATCTGTATACACTAGACTGTATATATTTTAAGACACCACGTGTACTATATAACGTACACCCCCGAATGCACTGATATATAGCGTACACTCAATACATTGCTTGTATATCTGTATACACTAGACTGTATATATTTTAAGACACCACATCAAGAAGTGTACTATATACTGTACATCCCCGAATGCACTGATATATAGTGTACACTCAATACGCTGCATGTATATATGTATACATTAGACTGCATATATTTTAAGACACCACGTCAAGTAGTGTGCTATATACCGTACACCCCCGAATGCACTGATATATAGTGTACCCTCAATACATTGCTTGTATATCTGTATACACTAAACTGTATATATTTTAAGACACCATGTCAATTAGTGTGCTATATACCGTTCACCCCCGAATGCACTGATATATAGTGTACACTCAATACACTACGTGTATATATGTATACACTAGACTGTATATATTTTAAGACACCACATCAAGTAGTGTGCTATATACTTTACACCACCGAATGCACTGATATATAGTGTACACTCAATATGTTGCATGTATATATGTATACACTAGACTGTACATATTTTAAGACACCACGCCAAGTAGTGTGCTATATACTGTACACCCCCGAATGCACTGATATATAGTGTACACTCAATACGCTGCGTGTATATCTGTATACACTAGACTGTATATATTTTAAGACACCACGTGTACTATATAACGTACACCCCCGAATGCACTGATATATAGCGTACACTCAATACATTGCTTGTATATCTGTATACACTAGACTGTATATATTTTAAGACACCACGTCAAGTAGTGTGCTATATACTGTAAACCCCCGAATGCACTGATATCTAGTGTACACTCAATACGTTGCTTGTATATCTGTATACACTAGACTGTGTATATTTTAAGACACCACATCAATTAGTGTGCTATATACCGTACACCCCCAAAGGCACTGATATATAGTGTACACTCAATACGCTGTGTGTATATCTGTATACACTAGACTGTATATATTTTAAGACACCGCGTCAATTAGTGTGCTATATACCATACACCGCTGAATGCACCGATATATAGTGTACACTCAATATGCTGTGTGTGTGTATATATATTTTAATACACCAGCACAAGTGTAATAAATATACTGTACTTACACCCCGAATGCACCGATATATAGTGTACACTCAATACGCTGCGTGTGTGTATATATATATATATATATATATATATATATATATATGTGTGTATATATATATACCAGGCTGTATATATTTTAATACACTATGTCAGGTGTACTACATACCGTATGTACACCCCAAATGCACTGATACATAGTGTACACTCAATACGCTATGTATATATATATATATATATATATATATATATATATATATATATATATATCAGGCTGTATATATTTTAATACACCATATTGTACTACATACAGTATGTACACCCTGGATGCACTGATATATAGTGTACACTGTGCGTGTATATATATATGTATTCACCAGCCCACCCTACAAGAATTGGTAGTGGTGGACTTTGCTGCAGAATGACTCTGTGGTTGTGGCTCCTGGGAATACTCAGACTGGCATATTTTCTTGGCAGTTACAAAAATTGAAATTTCTGGTAAAAAAGCATTGTGTTTACATTTTGACCCATTCCATCAGCTTACATAAAGTCTTGCCTCTGCTTAATTTTTCCACAAATGCATTTAATAAACTGCAATGTAATTTTTATTGTAGAAAACACACTTGCTGTGTTTGTGTCAGCAGTTTGGACTATACTACCTACATGCCTAAAGATACTAACTTGCTGTTGGCCAGTCTTTCTAAATAGTTTTGGAGACATTTTGTTTTGATTTGTGGTGTAACAAAACTCTTGCCTTGTGTCTAAACCCTTTTCTCTTCAATCTGTTCACATAACTGTCCTTTATTTTTTGCTTAGGAGTCTTTGAGTGACATCTCTGCATCCAGTCTACATGGCACCTGAAAGTCTAATACACCATCTCTGCACCCAAGCCTCTGTTCCACCTTCAGCATCAGGCCTCAAGCTTTGCTACCAGCTTCTCCTTGCCACATGATTCTCTTAAGCAACAGTGCCATGTTGCCTGGCTTGCCTTTACAACGATCTGTTGAACAACTTCAGGGTAGCCAGCTGCCATGCCCAATTATTATTATTATTATACAGGATTTATATAGCGCCAACAATTTACGCAGCGCTTTACAACTTGAGGTAGACAGTACAAATACAATACACTTAATACAGTAGGAATTACTCGTAAGGGAGTCCAAGTGGAAAAGGGTCTACCTCCCAACCTGTGACAGCTTACATATTGTGAATTAAGTCTGTGCAATTTTTGTGGGTTTTTATTTGAAATAATTCATGCAAATGTTCATTTTTTAATTTAAATATGCCTGGTGTCTACCTCTGAAAGTGTGGCCTAGGAAAAGTGCCTACATAGAGTATAAATACACTGTGTGTACATACAGTCAGTACAATATTTCATAGTGTGTACATACATAGTCAGGACAATATTTTCGTCTTTTTTATTCTTTGAAATAATACATTATTATTACTTTCCAATTGTTTTAAAATGTATATTATTATATATACATTTTTTATATCTAATTGTGTTTATAACGTTTTTTCTTTGTGTAAATTAGATTGCATTAGGCAATTATTGTTGACATTCTGTGCAAGAGCTGCCTTCTTTTTCCCACCTCACTGCATCCTTTGGGAAAAAAAAGCAAAACAATTTGCACCAAAAACACCACACCCCCACCCCAGGTTATTCAAATTCATCTTCTCCATTACAAATTCCTCCCACTGCAGTGAATGCTTTCTCTGACATAAAATGCGCAGCAGGGCAGGCTGGTACCTTGTGCGCATATTGGGCAACTTCCAAGCAGTGGTCCAGACTGGATACCACATACTCCATTAATATGATCCCTTGTAAGCATTCTAGTTCCAGCCTTGGGTGGAAGATGGGGGGAAGGACTGGAGCTGCCCCAGTCACAAACCTTTAGCCCAGACAGAACAGCATAGACTATCTCAGTACCCAAAGATAGCACACAAAAATGAATAAAAATAACAATTTATTAAGACAGTAAAAAAAAAATAGACAAATACATTTTGGTTTAAAATCAATTGTTACAGCCAAATCTCATGAAAAAGAGTTTAACAGTGGTCTCCAGTGCTGGAAGGAGATCTGGAATTTGACCTGGTTCCTCTACTGGTTTTGCGGACCACAGCGCTTTCTCAGGAGCCAAATGTTAATATCCAAGTGAGCCAGCTGTAAACGTATGAGCTTTATCGTGAGACACCTGAGGGCACCTCCCCCCACGGCCACTTCACGGGAGCAGGTGTGGCAGACATCAAAATGTGGTACTGACCATTTCAACACACCTGAACCTGAATAGCTACCCAATCTATTCAAAACCTTATGCTGGGAAGCGTAAGCAATGATGTCCACAAATTCCCCATGAGACCTGGTCTGTCTGCCTTTACTCCCGTGATGCTATGCTGGTTGTTGCAACTCTATTAGACATACAGCTACTTGTGCCCTGCTTATCCCCTGTGTCTGCCGTGGGGGGAGGTGCCCTCAGGCACCTCACAATAAAGCTCATGCGTTTACAGCTGGCTCACTTGGATACTAACATTTGACTCCTCCTGAAGAAGCTGCATGGTCCACGAAACCGGTAGAGGAACCAGGTCAAATTCCAGATCTCCTTCCAACACTGGAGACCACTGTTAAACTCTTTGTCATGAGATTTGTCTGTATCTATTGATTTTAAAGCAAATTGTATTTGTCTATTTTTTACTGTCTCAAATTGTTATTTTTATTCATATTTGTGTGCTATCCTTGGGTACAGAGATAGTCCATGCTGTTCTGTCTGGGCTAGTGGTTTGTGACTGGGGCAGCCCCGCCCTTCCCCCATCTTCCTCCTATTGATTTTTGGATGATGGTACCCACCCCAATTACTTTAACACATTGAGGCCTCCTTTCTAGTTACAGCTTTGCTATCCTTGTCCACCATGTTTGATTGACTAGGCCAGGGACCACTGCATGGGGATATGGGGATGCGATGGGGTTCAAGGAATATTGAGTTGTGGACTTAAAGTGCTTTTTTAACTGTTTTGATATTTTATTAAAATGTTTTTGTGGTACTGCAAATAAAAGAAACCCACAAACTATACTATAAAACTGTTTTTCCATTGCCTACTTGGTTTCCAGTTGATGCGTTTAGATCAGGTTTTGTTCTTTATTAGCTGCAATTAATCAGTTTGCTGCTGCTGTGCTTAAGTCAACCAGTAATGTAAACTGTAAAAAGTAAATTACAAATGTAAATTATGAGATGCCAGAAGAATACAATATTTCTAATGCTTTCCCTAGCAATGGTATTGTTGCTCTCAAAGTGGTATGAAAGGAAGACCTTCTCCTTACTCTATGCAATTTTTTAACATTTTTCTTTTGCATTGTCCCCCATGGTAGTGCCCAGCTCCCTGTGTCCTGACAGCCCCTTGCCTTGCAAATGGCCAGAATTTATTTTCAAAATTCATCCCCAATAGACTTCATTGAGATTTGGCTTAAAGTTGACAATTATTAGACTTTCAATGGGTTTCACAAAAGGCCCACAAACCAAACCCAGGCCATTCACTTATCCCTAATTCCTATGCCTTAGCCCCCCCCCCCCTTTACCCCACACACCCATACCCCATCACCAGGATAGGAAACAAGGTTAAAATTACCCAGTGGGGTCACTATGTAAAACTAAAAAAACAGGGGAACTGGATTTGGGATTTGCAGATGCAATGTAAAATTAGAGTTATGCTTAGCAATGGGCTGGCACCATACCATGTGAGATGAGAGCCATATCTACATTCCCACAGTGTTCAATATGTTACTTTTTAAATCCGCCTATAAAGGCCATATCAAGATAAATCAAGAAGATGTACTGCTGGCACTGAGGCTGGCAATACTTCACAAGAAGTCTTCATTTACATTCCACTATATCGAGGATTGAAGATAATCTGCAATTTAAACAGGTTATTAAGCGCGGCGCATCTAATGCAGATCTTTATAAAACTATGTTTCTGTTGATAAAAACAATGTGACATTTAGTAGTTTATCTGACTTTTTGTTTCTTCTTTTTTAAAGTGTTCCACCTTTGGATGTATCCTCAGTGATAAATGCATATGCATATAACATTATTTTTGTTAATTTTCCTTTGGTTATTTATAGCTTTGCCCGCTTTATTCTTTTATCTTGACAAAAGTGCAAAATCTGTCAGGCTGTGAAACATTGTATGAGACATCTTTGTACATTTCTAAAATGAGATTAGAAAGAAAACAAGTGTTTTTCCCATGAAGGGTAAAGCATTAGGTTCATTACAATTTCCCCTCTGGCAAAACTTACTTACCTTGCCTTCGCGCCCCTGCCACACTGTTCAGCTGTTGGGGTCAAAGAACGGAAGCTGACAATAGTGACTTGAAGCATTAACATGAATCCCTCTCTGTGCCATGTGACAGTGTATAGTAAATAGAAAGGAGCTCTCAGTTCGACCCTAACACAGATTGATACCGAATGTTGTTTGCTCTGGTGTTAGTCCAACTTTAAGACAGTTTTCTACCGCTACTATATATGACAGCAAGTGTAGCAATGGGATAAGACTGTGATTGACATTGGTCTACATTGCTTGATTAACAATGGATTTACAATGTGAGAAAATGTTATTAATAAAGGACTTGTGTGTTCCTTTATTTACACTTTACACTTTTTTTCTGGCCCTCCCACATAAATGCTTCAACCTTCAGACTCCCAGAACCACTGGGCCAGTGCTGTGGGTAAAAAGCCCTTGTGCTCGTCACCATGGGAACAAGCTTCTTTGCTAGGGGAATCTCCCCTGGCAAAGTACCCACCCCGCCTAGTCTGGTGTAGATGGGAAGGGTACCTGTAAGCAAGTCCTTTTGCACATCGGCGCCTGAGCCCATGCAATGTAAATTCCCACCCGGAAAAAAACCAAGGTGCTGCATACAACTGCCCATACACAAGAAAAGCTGTACTCGGGTATATGTGCTTGCGTAAACATAAATATAGTGTACTGGTGTATGTAAAATATTCATGCCAAAAAATTGTTGGTCTTGGGAGCCCCAAAAATTATTAGTATTAGTATTAGTATTGAGGAGGTGCTGCCCTAACATTTACGGTGGGTGTAATCACAGAGGCCAACATACAAAAATACTGAAAATAAAAAAAAGTGTGCACACCCAGAAGCTACTTCCTCATATGTTTATTGTAGTCAATTAAAAAGACCAGCATCACATGTCACCAGTCCTTCCCTCCCCCTAACCTTTGGTCCATCCACTCCCTATACCTCAATCCCTCCCTATATACCCAATCAAGCAAGCGATCCTCCCAAGAGGAGCTGGGGCAAGATGCCCCCTGAACATCCCCAAACCCCTAACATCAAGCACCTATGTGCGTATATATCAGATTGGCCTGCAGGGACTGTGGGCTAAATTATACTCCACCTTAAAACCGCAATGGGTAAATGGAGTGCTCATAAATAGATCAGCAGAAGCCCTACTGGTCTGCCTCTAAGAGCTGAGGATATGGATAACAATGAACAGTGGCGGCTGGTGTTTTTTTTGGGGGGGCAGCAAACACCTCCCGAACTGCACCTCTCTCTCCCCGAATGGCACCTCACCCCCCGAACGGCACCTCTCCCCCCCAGCGGTACCTCTCCCCCGTTCTACCCCATCTAGGTAGTGTGCAGCGGCTCCGTGTCCTCCATGCCAGCTTCCATCAGGCCTTCGGGCTCCTAGGCATCCAAAAGGATCACCTGTGCTTTCAGCCAATCAGGTGACAGGTGCCAAATCTGTTACCTGATTGGCTGGGAGGAGGTCCTGAGTGCGTTGTGAGCGTTCTGTCAGCGCTCACAGCCCATTCTATTCTGAAGCCCTATTAGCTTCACAAAACACCCCTGCCCACCTCCGCAATAGTAATTCATGCATCCCGGCGACCTGAAAAGGGGCCGGTGCATGGATGGGAGAGGTGGCGGAGTGGATAGGTGAGGCGGCGCTCCTGCGCCCATAATGGACGGGCCACCCCTGACCATGAACAAGACCAGATCTAATGATGCATAGCTAGTTGCTGTTTGATCTGCAGTTCTTTCTGTGTTCCTGTTCCTGTACTTGATTCCTGTGACTGACCCAGCTTGTCCTGACCATGCTTGAATGCTACCTACCCTGACCTCAGCCTGTCTTTGGACAGCAAGATGAGCATCAATGCCCGTGCATCCATGTGCGCCTAGGAGCTTCCCTTGCACAATGGCCAGCTCTTCCCTGACACTTAGAACCAAGACTTTGTTGCTTTTTTTTTTTTTGGAAGGGTTCATTTTTGTTCCGGAGGATCCCAACCAAGGAGTAATGACTGCAAATAAGGGATGATATTTACACAAGGTAGAGTTATTATAAGGCTTACAGGGTGGGTTTTTGTGATGGGCCTATGATAGCTAATTTATCAATCTAAAATGCTCTAGTTTTGTGTCTTGCTCATAATTGTGCGTCTTGGAAAAGGTTGGGATCTCTGCTTTAAAACAGTATATTTTTAAGCAAGAATTATGCGTAAAAATCTAAATTGCACGTTTACTGTTTATACTATATATTCTGGTCTATGTAATAATGCAGTATAGCTTTAGGGGAAAAAATGTTCACGTGTCTAAATAGAGAAAGAAAACAAATCAGACCACCATCAGTATGGTACAACACAGATGTTCTGACTCTTCCAGAGGGGAAAAAAA
The DNA here is from genome assembly GCA_018402905.1 of Glandirana rugosa. NCBI lineage: Eukaryota > Metazoa > Chordata > Amphibia > Anura > Ranidae > Glandirana > Glandirana rugosa. Next base: position 34,446 of record BLSH010173673.1, on the reverse strand, counting down.
TGAAGTCTGGATTTGAACGTTGGCAGAATGGATGTCACAAATATTTCTGTAGTCAGCACCAGCGCTTCTGTGTGCAGCTGTGGACTGAATTTGTCAAGGCTTGTCATAGAGTGGTGGGATCTGTTCTGAAATACAGCATAGAATGGGAGCATTCATAGTCTACTGTATTCTACAATTTCCTTTGTAAAAGTTTTCGTAGCTGTAATTTAAAGTTGCGGTTGAAGTGGTACTAAAGGCAAATACAAAAATGACACATGATGCAGCCTGTCACTAGTCGTACTACAGCAGACTTTCTATTTCTAAGTCCCCCAGTTACTTAATTCATTTACCTCTTGATCCTGCTGTTATTTCCTAACTCCCTTTACCAGAGCAAGCTTTCCAGCAAAAGTGGCAGTTAGTGGGTTACAGCAAACCATTTAACACTGTCACAAGTGCTTGCAATTGTCAACTTTTATTCTTTTAGTTAAAATCTTTATCCCGAAAAGAGGAAAACTGTTTTTTTTTTGTAACTGCTTAAAATATGTTAGCTGGAGTTCTGATTTAATTTGTAAGTCAGTTATGTAAAGTCCATCTTAACCTACTAGTCCATCTAATACTACTCTCTCCGGAATGTGCTGCTCTCTGAGGGTGGCTCTGTTCCTCCTCCATAGATAGGGAAAAAGCCTAAAAAAAAAGAAAATGAACACAACCACCAATTTAAGGACTGGTAAGCTGCAATATATTACATTTTTGTATTCACATATAATACCTCTTTAACCACTTGCCGACCGTCAACCGCAGGTTGACGGCGACAAGATGGCTCGATATCGCAAAACACCGTCATACGACGGCGGCTGCGATATCATGCACTGTGAGCGCGCGCGCACCGCCGGAGGCGCGCCCGCGCGCTCACTATGTTCGGGGGGGCCAGGGAGCGGGTGCGGCGGACTCGATCTCCGCTGGTTATCCGCGATGCCCCCCCCCCCCCCACAGTGAAAGAACGGAGGTCCGTGTAAGTAAACACGGATCTCCGTTCTGTGAGAGGGGGAAGGGCTGTGATCACAGCCTTCCTCTAAATGGAAGCTGTGATCGCTCCCCTTCCCCTGCTAGGGCAGCCCACACACAGTTAGAACACGCCCAGGGAACACAGTTAACCCTTAGAGCGCCCCCTCCAGGTTAACCCCTTCACTGCCAATGGCATTTACATAGTAATCAGTGCATTTTTATAGCACTGATCACTGTATAAATACCAATGGTCCCAAAAAAGTGTCAAAATGGTCCGATATGTCTGCTGCTATATTGCAGTACCACTAAAAATTGCAGATCGCCGCCATTACTAGTAAAAAATTAAAAAAAATAAAAACCCCAGAAATGAATTCTCATCGTCCATAAATGCGGCCACTTTTGCGCAAACCAATCAATAAACGCAGATTGCGATTTTTTTTTATCACAAATATGAGGAAGAATATAAATCGGCCAAAACCAATGAAAAAAAATGTTATTTTATATATTTTTTTTTGGATTTGTATTTTAGCAAAAAGTAAGAAATTTGGGGGTTTTTTTGCAAAATTGTCGCTCTTCTTTTGTTTATAGCGGCAATCAGCAATGACGCAGCGGTGATCAAATACCACCAAAAGAAAGCTCTATTTGTGGGAAAAAAAGGACGCAAATTTTGTTTGGGTACAACGTCGCACGACCACGCAATTGTCAGTTAAAGCGACGCAATGCCGAATCGCAAAAAGGGCTCTGGTCCTAAAGTGTGAAATCCTTCCGGGGCTGAAGTGGTTAAAGGCAAACTTCACCTAAAATTGATATTTCTTTTTGTTTCTCAAATAAGTTTATTAACAACAAATAAGAGAATAAAAAAGACAAACAAGGCATAGAATCCGATTTCAGATATGACATGTGATACAGTGTATTAGTCATTATAAGCAGCAGTCACTTTACACCAATGTATAGCAAGAATTATTCCCTATGCATACCCACCACTCAATTCAGCAGGGCCCTCTAAACTTCACTCGAAGTGGCATCCCAGGAATCTAAATTTCCCTATAAA
>BLSH010173673.1:0-30352 GCA_018402905.1 Glandirana rugosa | reverse complement strand
GTCTAATGTCATATGTGTACATATTTTTAACATCTTTACAATGATTTCAATACTTCATTTTTCTAGAGGCACAAGTGACTTGCGACCGGGCTCCGAGGAAAGGGCCCTGCCAGGGGGGCCCTTCATGGTTTCTTGCATCGGGGCCCTGAGGGTTCTAGTTACGCCACTGGTTGCAACTGGGCCAACAAATAATAAAACCAAGGATTAGGCAATGCCAAGCCACCGGCATCTTTGGAATTATTTTGCACTTTTGCCTGGATTTATTTTTTCATATCTCACAAACTCTAACGGTGAGATTTCCCTACCGGAATTCCCAATTCTTTGTATGTTTTTTGTCATTATGTCATTTTATAGGGAGCATGTTTCCCTTTTTACTTCATAACTTTAGTAACATTTCTACAATTTTTATACATGTGTATACTGTAATCTGCCTCCAAAGTCCATGAGAGGGGCTTCTGGATGCATCACGTGCAATCCAATCATCTATGTTTAAAATTTTGCACCTATCCTTAGCCATTAGACAATGGAGACAGTAGGCAAAAGAGCTGTTAAAAAATGAAAAATTATAAGCAGCGCTAATCCTAAAACCAATAGCTGAAAATAATGAGGTTGATTTACTAAAACTGGAGAGTACAAAATCTGGTGCAGCTCTGCATAGAAACGAATCAGCTTCCATTTATTTTGTCAAAGCTTAATTGAACAAGCTGAAGTTAGAAGCTGATTGGCTACCATGCACAGCGGCACCAGATTTTGCACTCTCCAGTTTAGGTAAATCAACCCCTTAGGGTTCTTGTCAACACTCCTTTGCACCACTGTTATATATTCATGTACATAAAAATGTTAGTGCATACCAACAAACTCCTGAGAGCTTCCTGATGACGTCCCGTCCGTCGGGGGAGAAACATGTTGAGGAGGTACTTCCAGTCGCATACGTCACTTCCGGTGATGTTATTTTCTTCTACTGGTCCTGGTTACATGAAACAGTGGCAGCTTCAGAGTTTGTGTGCTCTGGATATACTGGGTGCCGGCAGGTACCACACCAAGCAAGTGTAACCACACCCTTTTTTATCTTGCTCGGTTGATATTTGTCTTGCAGATTTTCTATCTCCTTGTCTGAGTCATATAGCAAGGGATCATCCAAAGTGGTTCTAAAAGCTTAAGGTTTTTTAACCTTCATGCATAGAATGCAAAAAACCTTCAGTGTGCACCCTGAGCCCCCTCCCAATATTTACCTAAGCCCCATAGTGATCCAACAATGTGCATAGGAGTCTCAGCTCTCCCTGGTCTTTTTCTCCTTGTTGGCTAAGACACAGCAACGGAAGCCATTGGCTACTGCTGCTGTCAATCACAGCCAGTGAGGAGGGAAAGGGGGGCGGGGCCAAGACACAACCTGTGTGTCTTATAGACACACCGAGCAGGGCTCAGGAACGAGCATGCACAAGTGCCCCCAAAACAAGCAGCTTTGGGGGCACTCAGGAGAACGGAGGAGCCAGGAGTGCCAGCGGGGGACCTGAGAAGAGGAGGGTCTGGGCTGCTCTGTGCAAAACTATTGCACAGAGCAGGCAAGTAGAACATGTTTGCTCTTTTGGTGTTTTAAATCGGAACCTTTAGCATCACTTCAGGTGCTGGGGTCATTGGACTTGAGGAATGGTGGAACCTTACATTATACAAAGTGTCTTTTGACCTATTTATTTGTGAAAAATAATCTCTGGTGAGTGCATAGCTTTATGGGGTATCTGGAATCACAGCACTGAATATGGGGTTTGGAGTGAACTGGCACATGTGCTTAGTGTTGAAAAATGGACTTTCAATTGGTGTGGAACACAGAATTTGTGAACTTGGTACACTAATTTAACATAGCATGGACACTTAGGCTGGGTTCACACCTAATTGGATGTGGTTTTCCCCGCATACAATTCGCAAAGCAGGAGATTGCGACTGGCTCTCTATGGAGGCGGTTCACATATCTTCGCAGCGGCTCCGGTGCGAATTGCACAGGAGCCCTGTGCGTCTTTTGGTCAGTTTCAGGTCCGAATTCAGCTCAAAATTCAGGCTGAAATCACACCTGAAACGGTGAACGGAGACGCATAGGACTCCTGCTGAGAGCCGCTGCGTTCTCCAGTGTGAACTCAGCCTTAAAGTTGGAGCACCTTATTTCACTTTGAACGAAATACCACTATATATAGTTTTTTTGTTTTGCTTTTTGTTTTTTAATGTGTCCCTTCTTTTGGAAACTATTGAGTAGTTGGTATGCACTAAATCAGTGTTAACAGGTATGCTTTATATTTTAAATCTTTTGAGCTTTTGTGCACTAAGAGGGGTGCACATCCAAGCAGCTTTTGGGGTTATAATATAGTATTTAACTCATAGGGCAGGTAACATCTATCGGTCTACAATTCAGTTGTTAAGCTGGCCATAAACTAGTAGAATTTTGTCAAAAATATTCCATTTGTAGAATGTTTTTTCTATTTTCTAATTGTTAGTGGGATTAAATTGTGTACGACTGACTATATGAGCGCTTGTTTGAATCTACTAGCGTATTAGTGAATGGACAGCTTTAGGCTAGATTAGAAGAAGTAATATTTTTTTCCTTTACACCTTTCCAGAAGCTTGCTTATTGCTTTGCTGTGTTCGCTTGTCACTGTAAATATTCAACCGCACTGGATAGGTTGAATACCTGTTTTCCCCTTCGCCCATAGTGGGTCCTTCTATTAGCTCATATGTACAGGCTGTAGTGACATATAAGCTGGTGAAAGAAATTGCTGGATGCAATGCAGGAAACAGATATTCAACCCATTAAGCTGGTCAAATCTTAGCAGCGGCCAGGAAGGCACAAAGAGACTGCATTTCAACACATTGTCTGCCAGAAAAGTAAAGCCTCGTACACACGGTGTGACGGTCCTATGAAAACGGTCGTACAACAGCTTGTTGTACAATGATCCGACTGTTAGTAAGCGCGATTAGATCAGCCGACGTGTCACGGTCGTACAACAGAAGTTGGATGAGCAGACTAGAAAACTTTTGTTGTACAACAAGCCATCGTACGACCGTTGTATCGTGTGTACAGAGAAGTTGGTCCAATAAGTTGAACGTGCAAAAACACGCATGCTCAGAAGTCAGGAACGCATGGAAGTGTCCATTCGTGTAAACCTACGTTCCTAATTCACAAATCACATTCACCTGAACTTCCTGTTTATACGCTTGTAACACGTCACCACGTTCAGCTTGGTCATACGGTCGCTTAGTGCACGTCAGTGTACGTGACACAACAGCCAACATACGATTTTGGACATTCGGTTCTACGACCGTCGCATTGTGTGTACGAGGCTTTAGTATATGGCCTCTTCTATTACAGGTATGCTCTAATATACAAAGTTAACCTGTACTGACAGAATCGCTTGAAGAGTTATTTCAGTTTCTCTTCTATAGCTAAAGGAAAGCTGCCACTACTGACCTTCTTCTGAAGATGCTTTCCCAACCATGAAACTGTTTCTGTGATAAAGTCCCTTAATTGATTAAGGATTACTAGCCCAGAATAAGCATGAAACCAGTGAAAGCAGAACTCCTGAACCAGGTAAAAATGATTAAAGTGGTATTAAAGCTAAGAATGTAATACAATAAAAATTAAATAATGAATAAATAAATACATAAAATAAAATGTAACCCAAAACCAAAATGTAATAAAGTAATACTTACCAATTCTTAAAGTGGTTGTAAAGGCTGAAGGGGGGGTGAGCCACAGCTCCATGTCTGAATTGACACACAGAGCAGAGGCTCAGGAGCACACCTGCTTGGGTGCCCCCATTGCAAGCTGCTTGCTCTGGGGGCACTCGACAGGAGGGACGGGACAGGAGTGCTGGTGGGGGACCCAAGAAAAGGAGGATTTGGGCTGCCCTGCACAAAAGCACAGGGCAGGTTAGTACAACATGTTTGTTTTTAATTTAATTTGTGCCTTTGATATCATTTTAGATATGGTGAAATCATTGTTCTTTTTTCCGTCTTTCTTCCCTTTATGTTCACTTGGTGATCAGGCTTGTAACACACCTCTTGTCTTAGGTGTCTCCATTCTGTATGAAGGAGCAACAGGGACGCCTTTTGACAGCAACATTGCCAGATTGTCAGTCTTTCGGGTTAGATGAATTAGCAGATTTAGATGGACTTGATTAATGAATTAAAGCCGAACTCCAGCTAATACTTTTTAAACAGTTCCAGCAACCATTTTTTGTTTCCTTTTGAGATAAAGGTTTTAAATAAATTAATAAAAGCTGACCATTGTAAGCACCCCAACTGTAAATGGTTTGTCTCAACACTCTAATTGCCACTTTTGCTAAACAGCTTGGTCTATTACAGTGAGTCGAAAAATAACAGACTTGTTGGCTGGATCACCAGCTTAAAATAAAGGAAGAAAGCCAAAAAAAGGAAATGAATGCAGCTACCACATCTGAGGATTATTAAGTTGCAATATATTAATTTTTGTGTTTTATACTGTTGGAGGATTAGCAAGCTAGGTCTTTCCTCAGTAACTTTCTTTCAGAGCGGCTTTGCCGTGTTTATTTTACAGTGTAGGCAAAATATGAAAAAAGGGACCTGTTCAAATTGCAGCATTTTTTTGAGTGGAGAATGTTAAGTTCCAGCACTAAAGGATCCTCGGGATGACAAGCGACCATGTGGAAAAAAGGTAGATGGACGGATGTATGCTGCCTTCCTCGGACGGGGATATCCAAAAAGTACTGGAAAAACAAGAAAAAAAGGAAGGCGCACGCACCTAGTGCATTACCAAAAAATGTATTTATTCAAAAATTAATAAAAGAGGGTACTCACAAAGTGTAAGAAGACAGGATGCGATAAAATCAAAGCACAAGGCAGGATAAAACTGACGCGTTTCGGGGGCGCACCCCCTTCCTCAGAGCTTTGCTACCTTGGACTGTCAGACCAGAAAATAAATGTGCAAATGCACAGGTGCAGCTGATTCAAACAATTGACCAGTAATTTGATCAGTTAATTAATTAATTAATCCATTAAAGCATTAGAACATTGGGCCAATCAGTCACAGGAATGCCAAAAACATTTTTTAAAAATTAATTGAATAAAAATGAAATCAATAGTGTATAAAAGGTACAATAGAGAGTGTGTTCTCATAACCTCTGTAACAGATAAAAGTATAAATGTAAAAATGTAAATATCATTTACCCAAGAGGTGTCACTAGTCTGCTTCCAACATTTTTCCTGCATGTAGACACCGGAAGGCAGGGACCGGAAATGTCGGGAGCTGAGGCTGTCCGATCAGGAGAGACAGCACTATTAGTCATCGCTGCTCCAAAGGGGAACTAGGGGAAGGGGAGGGGGAGAAAAATGGGGGAGGGAAAGGACAGGGAAGCATGCTGAGCCGCTAGGAGTGATATCTTGATGGATGTGAATGGAGCGGCTTTCCCCCGGGCATTCCATATGACGTCATATCCGGCCGGAAGTGACGTGCTCGTGTACCTGACATGATAATGCGGTACACAGGATGTGGATCCTCTGAATGCAGCGGTCTGACAGTGTCAAGGAGAGAAAAAAAACAGCACATACAATCAGTCTATTAAAACAATTAGTTATAAGCAGTGTTGAGAAGGTGATATCTGTTAATAAGAAAACCGATATCAAGTAACACAAATGATTGCTGATATGAAAACAGAATATTCTCCTGCGGTGTTGATATCAGTGTGTGAAGAGTGGGAGAAGAGGGTTGCATTGACAATCCAACACAATGGGCAGCACATTGAACATATTTTATAAGTGGTCAGAAAGTTGTAAATAACTCATGAAATTCCCAATAAGTTTGATGTGTCACATGACCCTCTTCCTATTGAAAAAACAAAAGTTGGATTCAAAATGGCCGACTTCAAAATGGCCGCCATGGTCACCACCCATCTTGAAAAGTTTCCCCCCTCACATATACTAATGTGCCACAAACAGGAAGTTAATATCACCAACCATTCCCATTTTATTAAGGTGTATCCATATAAATGGCCCACCCTGTACATCAAAAATATATAAAAAAAAAAATATATATATATATATAGATATATATATAATGTACTATGCTGGGCAAAAAAGGGGGCTAGGAACATCTAGACGTGCAAAGGCTGGAATAATCAGGAAAAATACCCTGTTTGATGATGGGTCAAGGCTGGGGGGTGATGGGGGGTGGAGGACCCTAATAATGACTACCAACTAACCAGACGGGACAAGGAGAAGAGTAAGGACTAAGGTCTCACTCAGAGCGCAGTAACATAAGCTCAAGTGGTTAACAAGAGGCATAAGTGGGAGAAATGTACACCAAAACGACCATTACATTAAGGTCTGGACATCCAACCCTACATTGAGGCCCCCAGGTACCAGAGCCCCCAAGTGGTGGATCCAAAAAGACTCTCTTCTGCATAGCTTCCGGAACCTGCGTCCAATATCCACATCCACTTTGATGGTTTCCAGCCCGAAAAGTCTCAGGCCGGAGGGGTTCTGCTTATGCTTATTTAAAAAATGTAGAGGTAGAGAGTGCTTGTCGAAGCCTTTCAGTATGTTCCTTTTATGTTCCCCAAAGCGTATCCGTAGAGTGCGTGTGGTACGGCCTACGTACATCAATCCCCAAGGGCACAATAAGCAATATACCATGAATTCAGAACCACAATTTATAAATTGGCGAATGGAATGGACCTGGCCGTCATTACCCATTACCTCCTTCTTCCTATGCCACATATAATCCAATTTTGGTGAAGGATGGGTTTCAGTGGGTGAACTCTACTGGGTGCAATAAAGCCCCACAGGTTCTTTGGTCTTCGAAAGATGACCGTGGGGCGTTCTGGAATGGCTTTACACAGACATGAGTCCTGGTGAAGAATACCCCAATGTTTTTCAATAATGCACTTGATAGGGAAGGCCTTGCTGGTAAACCTAGTGTTGAAAGAAATGTCTGGGCGGCTGCGGATCCCACGTCTCTCATCCGCCTTTTTGGAAGAGCTGTCGTTTGTATCTGCAACCTGTAGATATTTCTGCCAATATTTTTTGTAGGCGTTCTCGATGGTGGCTTGGTCATATCCTTTTTCTAAGAACTTTTTTCTTAGTATGCCACTCTGTTCTTCATAGTCTGACAGGCGGGAGCAGGTCCTTTGAAGCCGGCAGAACTGACCCAGAGGCACGTTTTGAATCCATCTTGGGTGATGATGGCTACGGGCATGAAGGTAGGAGTTCCCAGCTGTTGGCTTGAAGTGTGTCCGAGAGAAGATTTGAAGTTCGTTGTCAACCATTAATTCCAGATCTAAGAAGACCAGCTTTTGTTCATCTAAAACGTGGGTGAACTCGATACCAAAGGGATTGTTCTGGCAGTGTGTCAGAAAGGAAGCTAACTGGGCATCACTACCATCCCAGATGATGAGACTATTGTCTATATATTGAGCATAGAGGACCAGATTCGCCCCAAAGGGGTTATTGGACCAGATATGGAATTGCTCCCAATACCCCATACAGAGATTGGCATAACTGGGGGCGAACCTGGCCCCCATAGCTGTGCCCTTAATTTGTCTGTAATACTAGTCTTGGAAAGTGAAATAATTGTGTGTGAGTGTATATTCAATGCTCTGTATGATGAAAGCAGCCTGCTGGGGATGCAAATGGTTCTCTCGTGCCAGAAAGTACTGTACGGTCTGTAACCCAAAGTGATGTTGAATAGATGTATACAAAGAGACCACATCCAATGACAGCCACCGGTAGCCATCCTGCCAATGGTAATGGGCTAAAATCTCTAACATATGTCCGAAGTCTCGTAGGAAGGAAGGGAGCTGGACTACTAGGTCCTGCAAGAAGTCGTCGATATAGCTTCCTATTGAGCTGGTAAGGTTATCGGTGCCCCAAATAATCGGCCTCCCGGGGGGGGGTTAGTGGCATCCTTGTGAATCTTCAGGATATGGTATAAAAATGGTGTCAATGGATATGGACGGAACAGGAATTTCCATTCCTGCTTGGATATAACCCCCATCGTGTGAAAGTGGTCCAATAAGGACTTCAGCTCCTGTTTGTATTCACCCACCGGATCACCTTTCAGCTTTTCAAATGTACTTACATCCTCAAGTAGCCTTCTGGCTTCTTGTAAGTAGTCTTGTCTATACTGGATGACCAAGCTGCCTCCTTTGTCCGATTGTCTGATAATAATAGTTTCATTGTTTCTGATGGAATCCAATACCTTTTTCTCTTCCGGAGGCATATTGGATGAATGATCGCATGTGGCATTGCTACAGAGTTTCGTAATTTCCGAATAGGCCATATCATAAAAGGTGGAGATGAACTTGCCTTTAGCCCAATGTGGATAAAAGACAGACCTAGGCCTAAAATGGATGTGGGTCACAGGGGCCATACTGACACCACATGAGGGGAGCTCCACTTCGGGCATGTCTGGATCATACCCCCCTTCCGACCATAACTCTTCAAGTATCTGTAAAGCATCATCAACCTGATCTGAGTCAGTGGGCTTTAGGGGGTCTGGACCTTCAATGGTGGTCTTAGTGTCCTCCTTCATGGAGAAAAAACGTTTAAGAGTGAGGTTGCGTATAAACCTATTCAGATCAATGAAAAGCTCGAAAAGGTCAGGAGGATGGGCTGGAGCAAAGTTGAGACCTTTGCGTAGTAATCTTAATTGAACCTCACTGAATGTTGTTGAAGAGAGGTTAAAGATTTTTATGGTCTCATAATCAGATGTTATTTTTTCCCTTTTTTTGATTTTCTTTCCTCCCCGCTTGCCTCGTCTGGTTTTTCTGCTGACCTTTTCCTCTGATTGATGCCCCCCGTCGGAGTGGCCACAGATAAAAAAGGGGGGGATGTGGATGATGTAAAGGGACCACAAGGGTCACCTGAGGGTAACGAACCAGAGGAAGGATCAGCAGTGTTGGTTCTTGTGAGATCACTTGTACCCAAAGGGGCCAAAGCAAGAGGTTCACCATTAATGGGAGATGGATCTGTGGGGGACTGGTGTACCTGGTAGTCATAGGGCTTGTTAGAGGTTGCATTTGCAGGGGAAGAGTGTGAACCCTTACTTTTCCCATGGTTGAAACCAGAAGTGGGATTACTCATAGCCCCAATGCCTGCCTTAGTGGAACCTGGAAATCTGGGGGGACCCGACCCTACGGGCAATGGTTTGAATTCCCTGTTAAATTTGTTATTCTTAAATTGTTTGCCCTTGGTCCACTTCGGTCCCTTGCGGCCTTTCGGTGAATCAGGGCCCTGGGGATAAGACCGAGGCTCTGAAGAGTGTCTAATGTGTAAGGGAGGCTTAGGGCCCCCCTATTGTAAAAATGTGGGGGGCGGTTCCTATTGCTGGCAGGGCCCCAGGTCCAACCAAGATGAGTGGATCTGTCTGGTGAGGGTGGGTTGATAGAGACCTTGGGGGAACGGGTCCTTTTCCACCAATGTTCCCTACCCTGAAGATAGTCCTCCCTATCCCTCTCGAATTTGCCAGATTTTCTACTGATTAAATCAGCCTCAAAGTTAATGATTTGATCATTAGTACGACCATCCCAGTGAGCAAAGGAGGCTAGATGGGTGAAAGGACTGAGCTCCTCCTTGAGCACCTCAATTCGGGAGTGGAGGTGCGACCCATTCCTTTCCCGCTGAGTGATAATGCAATGGAACAAAGTTTTGGGTGTGCTGACTCGCACATTTGAGTCAATATAGTCTTTTTATTACCACAATGTAACAGAAAATTCACATTAAGGCAAGGCAATTACAATGCAAACTTATGATTGCTTTTAATGGAAATAACATTTTCTTATTTATATAAACACATATGGCTGCATAGAAAAAATATTTGTCAAGGAGGCAGTGGTCAATAGAACAGCTTGATTCCTTTATGGATTGGAATTCCTGTCTGGATAAATCCTTATATTATTGATCTTAAAAAAAAAAAAAAGCCCACACAGAGAAAACTGCTGTGGATGTCAATCATTTCACTGCATTTAGCTAAATATTTCGGGGATTCCTGAGTTTATAGTTATCTTTTCATAGATCCCCATTCAATCCAATATTAGTGCGAAATGCATATTAATATAAGAACGCTCAATGCCTGCACACTGTTATATTTTTTTCTTTTTCTGTATAGATTGTTATTAAAGCTCCAGTTTCCTATTTTGGTCACCAAGTCCAAAAATGCTTTTAGGAGGACCTAAGGCAGCCAATATCTACATTCATTGCATTTAAAGCTGCATTGCCAAACAAAGAAATGATTCTTCTATATCCTTCCTTAAATAAATAGGAAACTATTTTTCTTTGGCTTAGTTTTAAATCAATAGACGAACAATGTAAATTATTTACAAAATGTGGTAAACTTTTGTTTGGGACTGTCAATAATTTTACATCTTCTTTAGTCAAAGTGGAACTCCATATACTGTATGTATATATATATATATATATATATATATATATATATATATAGACATTTTATTACCAAAAGCCTGCCTTTACACACACATGAACTTTAATGGCATCCCAGTCTTAGTACGTAGGGTTCAATATTGAGTTGGCCCACCCTTTGCAGCTATAACAGCTTCAAATCTTCTGGGAAGGCTGTCCACAAGGTTTAGGAGTGTGTCTGTGGGAATGTTTGACCATTCTTCCAGAAGCACATTTTTGAGGTCAGGCACTGATGTGGATGAGAAGGCCATCCCACCGGTATTCTGTCTTTTGAGGTCAGGTCAAGTTCCTCCACTCCAAACCTGCTCATCCATGTCTTTATGGACCTTGCTTTGTGCACTGGTATACAGTCACGTTGGAACAGGAAGGGGCCATCCCCAAACTGTTCCCACAAAGTTGGGAGCATGAAATTGTCCAAAATGTCTTGGTATGCTGACACCTTCACTGGAACTAAGGGGCCAAGTCCAACCCCTGAAAAGCAACCCCACACCATAATCCCCCTCCACCAAATGATTTGGACCAGTGCACAAAGCAAGGTCCATAAAGACATGGATGAGTGAGTTGGGGGTGGAGGAACTTGACTGGCCTGCAGAGAGGTCTGACCTCAACCCGATAGGAAACCTTTGGGATGACTTAGGCTCCATGCACACTGGATTAAAAATCATTGCTTCTACAAGAGTTTTGTATTCTGCCTGTAGAAGAAGCTCAATGTTATACAATGTGTCCATGCGCATTAGGACATTTAGAGGCATATTTTAAGCACAACGTTTAGAGACAGTAAAAAAAACCCTTCTGCTTCACGTTTCTGATTGGAGCTTACTCGCAGAAAAAACGCAAAACTCTTCTAAACTCATCTAAACTTTGTACAAAAAATGCTCTATATGAACGTTTTTTACTCCGAAGAGAACAGACTTTTTTTTAAGCCCAGTGTGCATGGAGCCTGAGAGTGGAAACTGCGAGCCAGGTCTTCTCGTCCACATCAGTGCCTGGCCTCACAAATGCGCTTCTGGAAGAATGGTCAAACATTCCCATAGACGGACTTCTAAACCTTGTGGACAGCCTTCCCAGAAGAGAAGAAGCTGTTGTAGCTGCAAAGGGTGGGCCAACTCAATATTGAACCGGACTAATACTGGGATGCCATTAAAGTTCATGTGCGTGTAAAGGCAGGTGTCTCAATACTTTTGGTAATATATATATCGGGCCTTTTTTCTGTAGGAACACAGTGGTATGCAGTTCTGACACCTCAGGCACTGAATGGATATACTAGCAAGGGGTGCTTGAGCATACTGAAGGGCCTATTGACGTTGGCTGCTGGGGGAGTTATTGTTACTGGGGGGGGGGGGGTGTAGTGTTGCTGTGGAAGTCTGTTGTTGTTAGGAAAGATCTACTGTTGCAGATGAGGGTATTGTTGCTGACAGATGGAGGATCTATTTATGCTTGCTGCTGGAGAATCTATTTTTGTCAACAGGGGTCTATTGCTGCTGGGATGGATCTATTGCTGCTGGCAGGGGTCTCATGTTTCTGGGTCAGTTTTATTTTTGGTGGTGGAAAATATACTGTTGGTGGAGGGAGGTTGTTGCTGGGGTGTCTGTTGTTGCTGGGGTGAATTTATTGTTACTGGGGAGGACCTATTGTCCCTGGGAAGAATCTATTTTTGTTAGAGGGGAACTATTGTTACTTTTGAGATCTATTATTTCTAGGGGGTCTATTGTTGCTGAGCGGATCTGATGTTGCTGGGGAGATCTATTATTGCTGGGGGTCTTTTTAACTGGGGGGCTATATATATATATATATATATATATATATATATATATTTATATAGAATCTCACAAACGTGAGTACACCTCTCACATTTTTGTAAATATTTTATTATATCTTTTCATGTGGCAACACTGAAGATATGACACTTTGCTACAATGTAAAGTAATGAGTGTACAACTTGTACAACAGTGAAAATTTACTATCCTCTCAAAATAACTCAACACACAGCCATTAATGTCTAAACCACTGGCAACAAAAGTGAGTACATCCCTAAGTGAGAATGTCCAAATTGGGCCCAATTAGCCATTTTCCCTCCGCAGTGTCATGTGACTACAAGGTCTACTACAAGGTGTTACAAGGTCTCAGCTGTGAATGGGGAGTAGGTGTGATAAATGTGGTGTTATTGTCCTCTCATACTGGTCACTGGAAGTTCAACATGGCACCTCATGTCAAAGAACTCTCTGAGGATCTGAATAACAAGAATTGTCTCTCCACATAAAGATTGCCTAGGCTATAAGAAGACTGCCAAGACCCTGAAACTGAGCTGCAGCATGGTGGCCAAGACCATACAACGGTTTAACAGGACAGCTTACACTCAGAACAGGCCTCACTATGGTCGACCAAAGAAGTTGAGGGCACATACTCAGCGTCATATCCAGAGGTTGTCTTTGGGAAATAGACGTATGAGTGCAGCCAGCATTGCTGCAGAGGTTGAAGGGGTGGGGGGGGGTCAGCCTGTCAGTGCTCAGACCATACGCCGCACACTGCATCAAATTGGTCTGCATGTCTGTCATCCCAGAAGGAAGCCTCTTCTAAAGATGATGCACAAGAAAGCCTTCAAACAGTTTGCTGAAGACAAGCAGACTAAGGACATGGATTACTGGAACCATGTCCTGTGATCTGATGAGATCAAGATAAACTTATTTGGTTCTGATGGTGTCAAGTGTGTGTGGCGGCAACCAGGTGAGGAGTACAAAGACAATTGTCTACAGTTCATTGTGGTAACCATGAATGCCAACATGTACTGTGACATACTGAAGCAGAGCATGATCCCCTTCCTTCAGAGACTGGGCTGCAGGGCAGTATTCCAACATAAGGACCCCAAACACACCTCCAAGATGACCGCAGCCTTGCTAAAGAAGCTGAGGGTAAAAGTGATGGACTAGCCAAGTATGTCTCCAGACCTAAACTCTATTGAGTATCTGTGGGGCATCCTTAAACGGAAGGTGGAGGAGCACAAGGTCTCTAACATCCACCAGCTCTGTGATGTCATCATGGAGGAGTGGAAGAGGACTCCAGTGGCAACCTGTGAAGCTCTGGTGAACTCCATGCCCCAGAGAGTTAAGAAAGTGATGGGAAATAATGGTGGCCACACAAAATATTTACACTTTGGGCCCAATTTAAACATTTTCACTTAGGGGTGTACTCACTTTTGTTGCCAGCGGTTTAGACATTAATGGCTGTGTGTTGAGTTATTTTGAGGGGACAGCAAATTTACACTGTTATACAAGCTGTACACTCACTACTTTACATTGTAGCAAAGTGTCATTTCTTCAGTGTTGTCACATGAAAAGATAAAATAAAATATTTACAAAAATGTGAGGAGTGTACTCACTCTCGTGAGATACTGTATATACTGTACATATATATATATATATACAATTCTGTCTATTGTTTATCCTAAAAACAGACTAGACATGGACATGGGACACAGGAAAACAAGGAAATACTGGATTTTTTTCTTCGTTCTGTCTCTCATAGTTGAAGTGTACCTATGATGAAAATTACAGGCCTCTCTCACCTTTTTAAGCGGGAGAACTTGCACAATTGGTAGCTGACTAAATACTTCTTTGCCCCATTGTAGATGGACACAGTGCAATGTAGTCTATTCAAAGACACCCCCAAAGAACACCTGTGTTGAAGCCTTGAAGGCATGGGCAGCCCCATAATTGGATCCGCTTCCCCTCTGTTCCTGCTGCTGGACACTCTCAGCTGAGCTCAGCTGCCTCTCTCTGCCTGTCGCCGCTGCCGCCCGCCTCACAGCCTCTCAAGTCTCACTCTCCTGGCCCCGGCTACTACTGGGTGGGGAAAAGGAGGAAGATCACTCCCCCCGGAAGGCAAGGAGAACATGCGAGCGGGAGCAGAATGGGCATGCGCGCAGTCATCAGAAAGGGGCACAGATAATGGAAAAAGATTCACCCCCCTAAGCTAGTAGGAGTGCCAGAGCGGGGGGGGGGGGTGTAATTCAGATTTCTTTTTTAATTGTGCACTGACTGTCTTTGAAATTGCCCAGGCCCCTGTTCAAATCCAATCCGGGGACAAAACTGTGGACTGACTTGGTCCGGGGACTGTCCCCTGAAACCATGGACATCTGGTCACCCTATACTATCGTATACTATATTTGCTAATGGTCCACCCCAGCTCTCAGATGTAGGAAAGTGGACTTGCCTGGCATTTTCCTAGTGACCTAGTATAACATCAAAAGTGATTTTCATTATTGCTTACAGAGGAAGAAAATTACTGTATATTCTCCTATTCAAGTACTAATCAGGCCCGACTTAGCTTAGCTTCCAAGATCAGATGCATTCAGAGTAATGTAGCCGTAGGCAGTACTGTATATTCTAATCAACCACTATGGCAGTGACTGGTAATCATGTAATACTTAATTCGATATTAAATTTGAATCTTTAAATATCATTTTTCTCAACCCTTAGGCCTCGTGCACAGGGGGCGTTATAAAAAACGAGCTGCAAAGCCACTACCAACACCAGGAAAAAGTGGCTGTAAAAACGTGCTTTTAGTAGCTTTTGGCATTAATGCTCATTTAGCCGCACTAGCATTTAGCAGTTTTTCTCTGCCTCTATTCAAAATCAATGGTTCCGTATGGGAGCCCATTGATTTGAATAGAAGTCACACCAGAAGTTGGATCATGATGATTCGACATGCAGCGCGGCTTGTGTACTGAGGATCTTGAAGGAGAACTCCTCGTCAAAGTGAAAAAAAAACCTGGTGTGGGGACCCTTCAGACTGGTATGTATTTTAAGGGGAACCCCTCACCAAAAATATGGCGTGGGGTACCCTCAAGATCCATACAAGACCCTTATCCAAGCATGCAGCCCGGCAGGGAAGGAAAGGGGGGGACGAGCGAGCGCCCCCCTCCTGGACCGTGCCAGGCCACATGCCCTCATCATGGGGGGGTGGGAACTTGTGCCCCCCCACCCCAATGCACTCTCCCCATGTTGATGGGGACAAGGGCCTCTTCCCGACAAACCTGGCCGGTGGTTGTCGGGGTCTGCGGGCGGGGGGCTTATCGGAATCTGGAAGACCCCCTTAACAAGGGAGTCCCCAGATCCCCCCACCCTATGTGAATGAGTATGGGGTACATTGTACCCATACCCATACCCATTCAGCCAAAAAAAGTGTCAAGAATGAAAACACTATACAGGTTTTTAAAGTAATTTATTGAGGCAGCGTCTCTTCTGAATTCTTCTCCCTCCGGTGATGTCTTCACCCTCCGGTCCTTCTCCCTCCTCCGCTGATGTCTTCTCCCCCTCTCTGGTTCTTCTCCTCTCTGCGCTGTCTTCTCCCCCTCTCCAGTTCTTCTCCTCTCTGTGCTGTTTTCTGCCTCTGCCGGGTCTCCTCTCTCCACTGTCTTCTTCCTCCGATGTTGTCTCAACGCGCTTTCCCGGTGTAATGTTAAGGTCGGCGCGTGCTATTACTTATATTGACATGGGGCGTGACCATCAAGTGACATCATCTGGAGGCCCCGCCCCTTGTGACTTCACCACCCCGTCATGCACCCATCCCCCATGTTGAAGGCATGTGGCCTGATATGGCCCGGGAGGGGGGCGCTCACTTGCCCCCTTTCCTGACCTGCCTGGCTGCATGCTCGGATAAGGGTCTGGTATGGATCTTGTGTAAGGAACCATTCCGGGCCATTGGTTGGCCTATGCGCGGGTGCGCGTTTGCGTGCTCCTATGCCCGTGTGCGCTGGCAATGGCGCCAATAGCGGCCATTTAAGCTGACAGCACCAGGAAGCAAGGGCTGTCCGTTTCTGTCACGTACCTGGTGGACGAGTCTGACTTATGCAGGGGATCACCTCTCTTGTGGCCCTGGTTTGAGAACCCCTGGTAGTGCAGACAGGGAGTTCAAGAGCACAAGGGGGCATGAGGGTTGGACTGGGTCACTTGGTGGTATGTGAAGGTCTACTGGAGTTCGTGCTAAGCAGAAGAATGGTGGTACAATCCGGGTCGGTAACAGGCTGGCGATGCGGTACAGATGGAGCAGGCAGGCGGGTCGTTGGGTGCAAGCAAGGTCGGCATCTGCAGGCAGAAAAGATACAAAAGGATCAGGCAAAAGAGTAGTCGTAGTCCAAGTAAAGCCAGGGTCACAGGTACAGGAAGGTCTCTCAGAGTAATTACGGGGGTCACCGATCACAGGAACGCTGTAGAACGGACAGCACTTGCTTCCTGGTGCTGTCAGCTTAAATAGCCGCTGTTGGCGCCATTGCCGACGCATACGCACGCGCGTATGTGCCGGCGATGGCGTCAATAGTGGCCATTTAAGCTGACAGCACCAGGAAGCAAGGGCTGTCTGTTGCTGTCACGTACCTGGTGGTAAGTCTGACTTATGCAGGGGACCTCTCCTATGGAAGAGCTGTGTGCACACCTTGCGGGACTCACCCTATCTGTAAAGAACTTGCAGGAGGACTATAACCACCTGGAAGGAAGAGTACAGGAGCTTTCCATGCCAGCACCAGCCAGTCCTGGCCAGTCGGATTCACGCACCATCTTGGCTTTACCAAATGAACCCAAGGTGCCTATGCCAGAGCGGTTATCAGGAGACCGCAGGAAGTTCCAGGCATTCCGCAACTCCTGTGAACTGTACTTTGCCCTCCAGCCTCGGACCTTCTTGCTGGAAGCCACTAAAGTGGCATTTGTGATCTCCCTCCTCCTAGAGGAGCCACAAACCTGGGCACACCGCCTCCTGGAGCAGAAAGCCCCAGAGACCACCAGCCTGGACCTGTTCTTCCAGGCAATGGCTCAATTATATGACAATCCCCACCAAGCAGCTACGGCGGAGGCAGCCCTCCATGCTCTACAGCAATTGCAAAAAGACTTTTGGTAAGGATCACATTATGAGCAAAATGCAACAGCGCTTCACTGCAGCAGCAAAATTGATTAAACTGACAAGTCTGCTGTTTTAGTTTCATATACAATGTGATCATCTCCCATGTAGCTGTACAAAGGGTTTCAAGGTATGTAATGAAGATACATAGTAAAATAATTTAACTAATACGACGCGTACATACAGTTGTATAGCAAATACACCTTATGTAACCAATATAAAATATATAAGGCGTGAGATCCTGCCTATAAAAGATTATAATTTATAATCAAGTGAGATAAAGCAATGAGTAAGTAATAAGACAGATATATACAAGGCGGAAATGTGTACTTTGCCAGATAGTGGAAGAGTAAACAGGAGTGGTTCAGTGATGTGGAGAATATAACAAGTTAATTGATATGCTTGTCTGAAGAGGATAGTTTTAAAGAGAAACTGTAAATGATCTGCATTAGATCAGTTTAAATATTTGTTATTTTCATTTTCAATTCTTCATTTAAAGTGTATGTAAACTTTGCTGCCTTTTGATCTGTTCATTAAGTACAAAATATACTTGTTGATCCTTCCAGAAATCTTGAGAAATAGTAACTTCCTGAGGTCTCTGCTCATGCAGCACTCCTATTAGTAATATTTTCCCCGGCTCTGCCTAAGGACTGCAGAATACCTCCCTCCTATTCTATGGGGGAGAGGAGTGAGGGAAGTATTCTGTAGCTTGTCCAAGGCTGACAACCCTGCTCCCTTTTAGATACCGTACACTGAGTGAACGTGGGTACCCTAAGGCAGGATATGTGCTATTGGCAGAAGCACCAGATATACTGTAAATAAAGGGTAAAAAGCCAGGAGAAAAATAATGCAGCCACCACATCTAAGGACTGAAAATCTGCTATATGTAATGTTTTATAACATTTTTGTTTTTGGGTTTAGATGCAGGTTACATTTATACATTTTTAAATGTATATTTTATGTGTTGTTATGTTTTATGTGTTTTTTATTTTACAAATAAACATTTAAAGCAGCCTGCACCTGTGATCTTGGGCCCTAAGAGCATTATAAGCTTTCCATGGAGCAAGCACAGACAGAAGCTGTTTGCCTTCTAGTTCTCTCTTCCTAATTAAAACTCCACACAGCATGGCTGAATAGGCATTTACTGTGTGTGTAAATGGGAGCTTGAGATGTTGGGCTCTGTAACCAACAGGCTTTTTTGTATAGTGAGCAAGATAATGTAACAAAAAAAAAGCTTGGGGCTCCATCTGTTGGCTGGAAAAGTAAATATAAATTATTCATATGCACATGCATATACATGCAAAGTGATGGCATGAATGACAATAGCTACGATGGTGAACAATGCTGATATAACTTTCCTGAAACCAGTATACTCTGCTGTTAGAGAGCACTCTAGAAATAAAACCCATGTCTTATGGTAGATGTCTACTTACTTGTGACAGCAAATAAAGTTTTAATAGAGCAGCTATCTAACAAGACAGTCATTTGCCCTAGTACTTCAGCCGGCTACCATTTAGGCCTAGTCTTTACAGTAGTGCACATAAACATAGTTTCTGTAAAATCTGCATACAGTGGTAAAGACTGCTAGTCAAATATCCAGTCTCTATGTGCTCAATCCCTACTAGCAGCAAAAGGTCAATGGCAGCAATACCCTCTCACTAGCTCCAGCGATACAGTTACAACAATCCCTACTCTGAAGTGGCTCTGGCATACAGCTCCCCAATCTCTCTACAGTAAAGGTCTGTGTCCCACCACTAGCTCAGTCCTCAGCTTCTGTTCACTCAGACCCAATCTCTCTGGTCCTCAGCACAGGACCCCAATCTCTGGCTCAGGTCACAGGCTTGTGTCAGGTGGGCACACACCCAGGTGGACAGATGCACTCACTCTGGTCCCCTCATTTATAAAATAATTTTAAAAATCGGATTCTCATGTTTTAATTTTTTTTTTCTCAAGGTTTTTTCTCAAGGATATGTCCTAATCCCTAGAGTTCAGATAATTTTGAAAACAATAATAACAGAAAAAAAAATTATATTTAAGCACTACTGCCAGGATATAAACTGCAGTGGGCTAAATTTAGAACAGGATATTCATATGACAAGTTCTTGTTTTCTACAGGCAGTTTGTAAGGAAAGTAGATAGGAGTGTTCAAAAATAGGTTAAGTGTTGACAGGAAAGAATGCAAGGTAAACATGCGGTCTATCTAGGCATTACAGAACAGGAACGATTAAGCTGCTATCCATTGGGCGATTTCGTCCAGGGTTTGAGGAAGAGTCTCTACCTTTTCATTATAAGAATTATTGTAAGTGAGTGAATGATATGTGTTTCGTGATAAATGTGATTTTAAGGTGGCAGATCACTGTTTACGGTTAAGGCATAATTTCTAGTCTATGACTCGAAGAGGTGTTAGAAGCACTACTATTAGTTCTTAAAGCCTAAGGCTAGGCTTGGCACTTCTGCCCCAACTGCCCTCAACCTTACAAACCCTGAAGGACCTTGTATGTTATTTTTTTTTCATGTTCACTTTTCCAAACTCTGCATGCTGATCACATAGTGCTGCACAGTCCTCTTTCTCTTTGCCTTTTCTGCAAGCTGGGTGGTCCTCAATAATGCAGAGAGCAACACTGATGTGATGACGCCAGTCTTGCTTTCTGCACCGTTAAAAAGTACATTAAAATGGCATTACAAAGGGAATTCAAAATACTGTGGCGAGGCTCCTTGTGGGATGGACCCATGATGTCCTGCACTCAAACTATGTCCTTAGTCTTCCAGGTTGAATGACACTGGACATAATTCAACCTAGAATACATTTTAGTCAAGGCTGATGGATGAAGCTGAGTGCTCCAGTGTAGAGTTCTTGTTGTAGAACACATTGTTTAGCCTTTGGTAGGAAAAGATGTTCCTTGCCACTCCTGAGAACTTGATACCTGGTTGAGGTGTCCTGATTATCCAGTTTCAATGGGACTGGGAGACATAAACAAAGTGACAAGAGAGTCTGCCATGTTTGCTTGAAGGAAAATAAACAGTTGTTTAAAAAAAAACAACCGAAATTACACAATAATTTTATTTTACATTGAGGGATTGTATTGCTGCCTACAAGAGCTTGGGGGATTGGCATACAGAAAAAAATGTTGACTCTAGCTCCTATATAACCCCTTCTCTACCCATCATGCCTCAGTCTGCGAGCAAGCAGTACATAGGGACAATGACACAGACTGGTGGGACATATGCTCCTCAATGGACTTCAAGAATAGGATTTCACATAAATACAAACTTTTATTTTGTTCATTGTCCATCTAGTGACACGGGAATATAGGAATTCGAATACAGTCAGAACCTGCAAAAACAGCTCGGCACAGCTACAGAGATGCAAGAGATGTAAAGACTGTTCTGCTAAAAGGTATGTGAAGTTATAGTCACCAAAATCATGGCTAATTAGCAAAGGATCAGAAAAAGTAGGGTAACTGCCACAAAAGGGAAGGCACAGGGGATCAAGCTGGAACTTCAGGAGATGCCTTATTCAAGGATCTATGCTAAAGGTTACAAGGGGTAACCTATACACTGAATGCTGGGGAGGTATGTAGAGCTGCCCTCTTGAGGATTGCTTGAGAAATCGATTCCCCCTTGGTCCTTCCCACTTCTAGTGTCCTCCGCTGCCGCTGACACTCTGGGTTCACTCATTTTGGTGCAAGTTATCAAGTCTTTTTTTTTTTTAACAGAAGGAATTTTTATTGAGGTAAAAGCAATAGTTAACATGTGAATGTCAACAAGATTCAGTTAAATCAGAACACATCATCTTACACTGCAATGATGTAAATTCAGATCCGTACAGATACAGCAAGATTTTTTTAACCACTTCTGATTGGGTGGACGTCATATGACGTCACTACCTTTGAGAAGTGATATCTGAATGGTGCCTGCAGCTATGGGCACCATTCAGATATTGTTTTTTTTCAGCCAGCGATACTGCACATGATAAAAGTGGTCGTAGCGGCGGATTCGTCGCAAGATCACTTTTATCAGCGGCGAGAGAGGTGCCCCCCCTCCCTCCGCTTTCCGGTCATCTCCGCCGCTTACCGGACCCGCTGGCAGCGGCGGAGATGATCCGATCTGTCCTCCCCAGTGTCTGAGAGCCGAGTAAGCGGCTGAAGCCGCTCACTCGGCTCCATAGTAAGGCAGGGCGGAAATGACGTCAGAAGTCACGTCCGCCCAACGGTCTTAACCACTTGCCGACCGCCAACCGCAGGTTGACGACGACAAGTTGGCTCGATATCGCAAACCACCGTCATACAACGGCGGCGGCTGCGATATCATGCACTATGAGCGCGCACTGCCGGAGGCGCACCCGCGCGCTCACTGTGTTCGGGGGGGGCCAGGGAGCGGGGGCGGCAGACTCGATCTCCGCCGGCTACCCGCGATGCCCCCCCCCCCCCGCGATGCCCCCCCCACGCAGTGAAAGAACGGAGGTCCGTGTAAGTAAACACGGATCTCCGTTCTGTGAGAGGGGGAAGGGCGGTGATCACAGCCTACCTCTATATGGAAGCTGTGATCTCTCCCCTTCAACCAGCCAGGGCAGCCCACACACAGTTAGAACACACCGAGGGAACACAGTTAACCCTTAGAGCGCCCCCTCCAGGTTAACCCCTTCACTGCCAATGGCATTTACACAGTAATCAGGGCATTTTTATAGCACTGATCACTGTATAAATGCCAATGGTCCCAAAAAAGTGTCAAAATGGTCCGACATGTCCACTGCAATATCGCAGTACCGCTAAAAAAAAATAAAATAAAATAAAAACCCCAGAAATGAATTCTCATCATCCGTAAACGCAGCCACTTTTGCGCAAATCAATCAATAAACGCCGATTGTGATTTTTTTTTATCACAAATATGAGGAAGAGTATAAATCGGCCAAAACTGATGAAAAAAAAATGTTTTTTTATATTTTTTTTTTATTTGAATTCTAGCAAAAATTTGGGGTTTTTTGCAAAATTTTCGCTCTTCTTTTGTTTATAGCGGCGATCAGAAATGACGCAGAGGGGATCAAATACCACCAAAAGAAAGCTCTATTTGTGGGAAAAAAAGGACGCAAATTTAATTTGGGTACAAAGTCGCACGACCGCACAATTGTCAGTTAAAGCGACGCATCGCCGAATCGCAAAAAGTGCTCTGGTCCTAAAGTGTGAAATCCTCCCGGGGCTGAAGTGGTTAAAGAGCCTGGGTTTTTTTTGGGGGCTGTCATTTTTTTCAAATTTTTTTTTTTGCATTTTAGTGTAAATATGAGATGTGAGGACTTTTTGACCCCTCATATTTAAGAGGACCTGTCATGCTTTTTTCTATTAAACAAGGAATGTTTACATTTCTTGCAATAGAAATAAAAGTGATCATTTTTTTTTTAAAGAACAGTGTAAAAATAAAAAGTAAAAAGTTAAATAAATAATAAAAAAAAAAAAATGTAAAGCGCCCCGTCCTTGCGAGCTCACGTGCAGAAGCGAACGCATACGCAAGTCCCGCCCACATATGAAAACGGTGTTCAAACCACACATGTGAGGTATTGCCGCAATCGTTAGAGTGAGAGCAACAATTCTATCACTAGACCTCCTCTGTAGCTCAAAACTGTAGAATTTTTTAAACGTTGCCAATGGAGATTTTTAAGCTGCAAAGTTTGTCACCATTCCGCGAGCGGACGCAATTTTGAATGGGACATGTTGGGTATCATTTTACTTGGCGTAACATTATCTTTCACAATATGCAAAAAAATTGGCCTAACTTTACTGTTTTCTTATTTTTTAACTAAAAAAAACTGAATTTATTAAAAAAAAAGCACACTTGGAAGACCGCTGCGCAAATACGGTGTGACATAAAGTTTTGCAATGACCACCATTTTATTCTCTAGGGTGTTAGAAAAAATAATAATATATAAATATAATATAATGTTTGTGGGTTCTAAGTAATTTTATAGCAAAAAAAACAGATTTTAACTTGTAAACAACGAACCCAAAAAACAGGCCCCTTACTGAAGTGGTTAAAAAGTACAGAGTATCTCAAACATTGGATCATTTATCCAGGGAACTGTAAGGCTCAGCCGAGCTCAGCTTTCTCATGAGGAAGGCAAGAACAGCATCCATTAGATAGTCAATTTCAGAGGGTGGGGGGGAGCGGAGAAGGGAGGGAAAGGAGAGAAGAGGGGGGGAGACGGGGGGCAAGGAGTAAAGTAATAAGAAATTTAGGGGGAAAGGCCTGAGTTCCATGGGGGCAAGAGGGGACAGAGGGAGATCAGATAATAGTGCAGGCAGTCACAGCGTAAGATGTCTCACCTCCACCCATGCCGACCAAATCTTTTGAAATTTTTTTGGACAGTTTTGTCCCATATAGGTCAGCTTGTACATCGGCAAGGTATCGTTTAACAGAGTTTTGCAAGCAGACACTGTGGGAGGGTCAGGCATTTTCCACTTAAGCAATATTGTTTTCCTAGCATAATATGCTGTATAGAATATGAAAAGTTTTTTTATGGGTATTGGTGGGTAGATTGTCTGCTATCTCCAATAGTAGGACTAAGGAGTCAAGGGTGAGGGACACTCCACTGATCCTGCCCATGTCAGCAGCCACCGCCTGCCAGAAGCTTTGAACTAAAGGGCACAGCCACACCATATGGACAAAGTTGCCCACTTCTCTTCAGCATTTCGGGCACAGGTTGTCTCTGTTGTGATAGATAACTGAAAGTCTCTGTGGTGTATAGTACACCCTATGGAGACACTTTAGCTGCACAAATTTATCTCTGGCGGAGATCATAAGGGGGATACACTGTTCAGAGTCCAGTCCTCTGTCAAATTTGGAATATCACGTTTCCAGGCCCCAAATGCCCTCTCCGCTCCCACCCCCACATGTAAGTCTGAGATAAATAGAGGAAAGTCTCCTGACTCCTGTCAATGCTTCGGGCTGTGAGAAGCTGTTCCACAGTATGGAATTTAAGGGTGATGGGGCCAAGGAATTGCGCACGCACAGCAGGTCGTAGCTGTAAGTATCTAAAGTACATCCAGGGTGGCAGCTCAAATTTTTTTTTTAACTCAGCAAATGTGAGTAGACGACTTCAGGCATAATATGTCCTGACCCCATATCTGGGTCATATCTGTGGATCTGGGACCCTGCGCAAATGTCCCAGAAAAGGATTGCCACAGAGGGGGAAGGTGCTTTGGGGTGGGGGGCGCAGAGCCTCCCTGCCCCAAAGCACCCATACTCCCCATGTTGAGGGCATGTAGCTTGGTACGGTTCAGGAGGGGGGGGGGCGCTCGCATGTCCCCCTATCCTGGCCAGCCAGGTTGCATGCTCGGATAAGAGTCTGGTTTGGATTTTAGGGGGGCCCAACGTAAATTCTTTTTTTAATTTTGGCATGGAGTTCCTATTAAAATCCATACCAGACCCAAGGGGCCTGGTATGGACTGGGGGGGGGGGGGGGCCTACGCAATTTTTTTCTGTGACTTTTTTGTATATTGCCAGTAATCAGCAATACATTACTTTTTTCCAAAGTTGGGTACCTGTATAATTGTGTCCACTAATCCCTGTGATAGGGCACAAATAGGCTAGCTTGATTAAACTTTAAAAGAAAGCCTTGGTAGTGATTACTGACTCCAGGATATACTATCTGTTAAAGGTGGGCCTGTGCACAGGTTGTTGTATTCCACTAGAAAAACAGAGTCTGTACTAACAGAAGAGATATAGAAACAACTAAGTATACTTAGGGGGTAGGCTTCCGCCTGCTCACCACACCGATCAGTTGATCACAGAAAGCTGTCCGGCTGCTCAGGCTGCGCTGATGATACTGGAATTGATGGTATCCGCTTGCTCTTTGCTTTGGGGAAAATGGCTTGCACTGCTCTCCCTGCAGTTCCTTCCGGATTGACTGGTTCTCACTCTGCAGATGCCGCTGAATCTGGAGCAAACTCAGATGCTGGTACGCTGGTTCCTCACAGAAATTAGGTAACACTGCAGCTCGCTGGGGTACTGTGTAAAGTCAGCCGGCTGGACTACTTGTGTTAGGCCGTAGGCCGCAATCCTGCTGGAAAACACACATGCCTCCACTGGTCAATCACGCCGTCCAAAGAGACTGGAGCCGACTCCTCCCCCCCACTTAAATAGATTCTCCCACAAAGCATCATTCCTTCAAACAGCTTTTCCTGTAGTACAGAATCCTGGGAAATGGAGTCCTTCCACTGCGGAATCCAAGTGCAGATCTCCTCTGCAGCACTGCAAGTCCCATAAGCAGCACCTCTCACGTGGCCATTATGTTCATCATGTTTTCTTCAAAGGGCAACAGAGTCAATTGTTCCTTGGATGCATTATTGGCATCTCCGGCATTCAGCAACTCGAAACAGTGCCCAATAGTATCAAACGTGAGGTACCTCCCAGTGTTTCAGCAAGACTGGCCTAACTCACTGCATGAGTCTTGAGAGACAGGGTCACACCAGAAGCTATACCATGGCTTTGGACTTGAAAAGTGTTCGGTGGCTCTCTCACACAGTACACAAAGGTCTGAAAAGTGCTCCAATGCAGAGTCCAGTCCTTGAAGGTCATTATTCATGCAATTTTCCGGTTCAGCGCTGTCTAAGTACACCTCCAGAGCTGTTATTGAGGATATGCTGACCTAGATAACTGGTATATTGAGACAAGCTCAAGTAGTGGCATAGAAATCTTGAATGAAGTCACCAAGAAAACATTTTATCAGCTGTGTAACATAGTTCCTAAAAAAATTGAGCAAAAATATAATTAGACTTTCTTTCAACAGAGCTAAAGTATAGGTTTCCAACCTACTAGGACAGTATTAAAAATGGAGGGATGAATGGTAAATAAAAAGGGGTTATACAGGGGCTGGTGTTAACATGTTTGTTCTGTTTGCCAGTGTCCCCAACTAACTCTTGTAGGCAGCAGTATAACCTGACTATTAGATTTCATTTAATGCCATTTTCATTTTTTTTTTTTTTTTTAGCAATGACATTATTTAGCTCTAATGAGTGTACACAGATGTTCATTCTAAGTGAAAGTTTGGGCTCTTTTGAGGTTGATAAAAAAGCAAAGCTTAAGACTTCCCCTAGGGCTGTTCAAGCAGGAGAGGAAGTTGTAGACAAGCATAGGCAAACCTCACATGGCACTGCACAGCTTGACATATCCACTGCAACACTGGATGTTGCAAGCTGTGTAATACAGCTAGTAGCTAATTACTGTACAGGATTTATTGCATTCTTTGAGAAAGTGGCTATACTGTAGTTAAGACTGAGGACTTTTACACACACATACAGAGTCTTTTAAGTTTTTAATTGGTCCAATATCACTCTAGTGGGTCCCCACCATCTCTGTACAACAAGAAATTATGTTCACGTGGGCAGGTCTCACTGTGAGCAGGGGGAGGAGAGGGACATATGTATCATGTGCCTTTAAATGCTGACAGAGATATTGCCTTCACACATGTGGTGTTAAGGCATTATCCTAACTTGGCATATTATACAAGATTCTTCCCTTTTGTTATTTGCTGCAGTCAAAGTTTATTAGAATCACTCCGGGTAAGCATCCCCTTCTCCACTCATCACCACTCCCCCAGCATTTCTGAGCCAGCATTGCAGAACATAAGCTGGACTCTACAACTGGGGACCTCCGTCTCCTCCACTAAGTCACTACCTTTGGTCAGCTTGTAGGTGGTGTGCAGCATGGTGTGGCAGCAATAATTCCCACAGTCAGGTGAAATGGAAAACTTGTATTGGAATAGTACAGCAACAGTTTACAACGGCTGCCCAATCGGGTGCACTCATGGTTTCCAGTGATGTGAAGAGAGTGGATATAGGCCAAAGTGACAACATCTGTAAAGAGAACACAATGTGGCCTGGCTGTCTCTGGTCCAAGCCAAAGAGGGATGTTGACCAATGGAGGTTCAAGCTTTCCCTCCTCATCAGGAAAACCTATACCTACCGCTAGTACTGTCCCTAACAGGCTTTATACCTGTCCCTATTCTACAAACTCGCAAATGTGCGCCAAACCTGGGAGCCTTAAATAGGCTCTGCCTGACCCAAGATGGCTGCCAGAGTCACATGGGGCTGCAGCATTCAAATGGATTACTACCCCAGTGACTCAGGAATACACAGAGAAACTGTGTTCCTCTCGACTACCTCCAACTATGGGGCCTCTGTGGATGAGCAACACCTGCAGTGAGAACGTAGACTGCACCTGCCTACACACTGGCTGCTATATTTAATGATTTCTTAGCTCTTGAAAGTTTTCAGCTATTTCACCACACAAAGGTTAACGTAGCTTCCCACTCTCATGTAGCTTTCTCCTTCCAACCCCAATATATAGTGTGCCCTAGCTCCTTAGGGGATGTTGCTCAATACACCAAGCATACACCACTTGGATTTCAGACCAGACAAATGTTCTTAAACAACTGAAGTCTTGTTACTTGACATATTCTCTGGAGTACAACTCAATACATCTTTGCTATACCAACAGTCTTTACATAGCCCTGCTGCCCCTGCCCTGTTATTAGGTCCATGCCTTTTGATATGTACCACTACCCCCATAGAGGCCACTGGATGTTTTGCAGACACAACCAGGCAACAAGAAATTTCAACATCCACTCAGCAGTCAAAAGACAGTCCAGGATGTTTTGTTTTTAGTTTATTGGGGAATAAACTTGAATGGGGATGGGAATATACAGGGTGCCCAGAAATGTAGTTGAATGTAACTTGAGGACTTGCAACTGCCTCTGCTATCAAAAATCACACAGCTGTCCACCCATAGGATGTATGGATCAGCTTGACTGGTAAAGAAACAGATTCAACAACACTGAATGCAAGTGCTTTCCTTCTGTGGAAACTACCAAGGCACCTGGTTTCTTCTTGAAATCCCCAAGAAAGAGGTGTAGGGTAGATATGCTTGCTCTGGAAGGTTCTAAGCTGTCTCTCTGTAGAATGCTAGCTGGTATTGCACCTGGCTGCTTTTTCTGTATAGGCTCTGGGATGTAGTACTTGAAGCTACTCACACAGTCCCTTTGAAAGATACTGTAGCTTAAGTGGTGACTGCTGAACAGTCCTCCTGCTGGACAGGTCCAATGGCTCCCAGGGTGACTAAGCTAAGCCTAGCTAAGGCTGAAAGGGTGTGATGCTTCTTCTGTTGCTCTCTCTTTTCCTCTCTGACCTAGCACAGGGGTCCACTCCCAGGCCCCTGGACCCTGGACTCTGCCCCCACGTGGCCAGGCTCCATAATACTTATGGGCTATCTCTCCCCTTTCTGGGCAGTCCTCACCCAGGGATTGGATGCGACTCCATACATTTTCAAGCCTCATCTCTGCCCTTCAGCCCTTTAAGCTCTAGAACTCTCCAGAAGTTTCTATAATCCAGGGGGAGGTGACAGAGACTCAGCCCTTAGAGCCCCGCCAACCTTATTCTAACCAAATTAACCCTGGCTCCTCTGGCTACAGCAGAAGCCCAACTATATATATCTACTGCACACAGGGAGTGCTACAGATAGTTGAAATCAGTCTTCTAAGATACTATACACTGGAACCCCCAAACAGTTTCCCAATAAAGCTGCACAAACTGTGCAAGTGTGGTTGCAAATCCTTTGCAGTCAATTAAAGCCTGAAGTCTGGAACGCATAGACATCACCAGATGCTGAGTTTCATCCCTGGTGATACTCTGCCAGGTCTCTACTGCAACTGTTTTCAGTTCCTGCTTGTTCTTGTGACATTTTCCCTTCAGTTTTGTCTTCAGCAAGTGAAATGCATGCTCAATCGGATTCAGGTCAAGTGATTGACTTGGCCATTGCATAACATTCATCTTCTTTCCATTAAAAAACTCTATGGTTGCTTTTGCAGTATGCTTCGGGTCATTGTCCATCTGCACTGTGAAGCACCGTCCAATGAGTTCTGAAGCATTTGGCTGAATATGAGCAGATAATATTGCCCGAAAACACTTCAGAAGTCACCCTGCTTCTTTTGTCAGCAGTCCCATCATCAATAAATACAAGAGAACCAGTTCCATTGGTAGCCATACATTACCACGCCATGACACTACCACCACCATGCTTCACTGATGAGGTGGTATGCTTTGGATCATGAGCAGTTCCTTTCCTTCTCCATACTCTTCTCTTCCCATCACTTTGATACAAGTTGATCTTGGTCTCATCTGTCCATAGGATGTTGTTCCAGAACTGTGAAGGCTTTTTTAGATGTTGTTTAGCAAATTCTAATCTGGCCTTCCTGTTTTTGAGGCTCACCAATGGTTTACATCTTGTGGTGAACCCTCTGTATTCACTCTGGTGAAGTCTTCTCTTGATTGTTGACTTTGACACACATACACCTACCTCCCGGAGAGTGTTCTTGATCTGGCCAACTGTTGTGAAGGGTGTTTTCTTCACCAGGGAAAGAATTCTTCGGTCATCTACCAAAGTTGTTTTCCGTGGTCTTCTGGGTCTTTTGGTGTTGCTGAGCTCACTGGTGCGTTCTTTCTTCTTAAGGATGTTCCAAACAGTTGATTTGGCTACACCTAATGTTTTTGCTATCTCTCTGATGGGTTTGTTTTGTTTTTTTTTAGCCTAATGATGGCTTGCTTCCCTGATAGTGACAGCTCTTTGGATCTCATATTGAGAGTTGACAGCAACAGATTCCAAATGCAAATAGCAGACTTGAAATGAACTCTGGACCTTTTATCTGCTCCTTGTAAATTGGATAATGAGGGAATAACACACACCTGGCCATGGAACAGCTGAGCAGCCAATTGTCCCATTACTTTTGGTCCCTTAAAAAGTGGGAGGCACATATACAAACTGTTGCAATTCCTACACCGTTCACCTGAATTGGATGTAAATACCCTCAAATCAAAGCTGAAAGTCCGCAGTTAAAGCACATCTTGTTCGTTTAATTTCAAATCCTTTGTGGTGGTGTATAGTGTTGAGCGAACCCGGACTGTAACGTTCGGGTCCGTACCGAACTTTAGGGTGTCCGTGGCACGGACCCGGACCCGGACATTTCAAAAATCGTTCGGGTTCG
>BLSH010173645.1:353-13672 GCA_018402905.1 Glandirana rugosa | reverse complement strand
GGTAAAACCTTTCGATTGTGGGGTTCCATATTAGATACTCCCGTTCAAAAGACTCATTATGCCTCATAGATTATACCTTGGGGTGTTAGCTTTCCAAAATGGGGTCATTTTGTGAGTAATTCCATTGTCCTGGTGCTCCAGGGCCTTCAAAAGTGTAATAGGTGGTTGAGAAATGAGATGCCAGGCTGTGAAAATGTCCCACACATGTGGTATCGCCATACTCAGGAGGAGTAGTAGAATGTGTCTTGGGGTGTCTTGGACGTTCCTATGGGTTCCTGACTGAGGTCTATGTGGTGTGACCTATTGGACAACATATGTGTCTAACCCAGGTCTGTATGGTAAGAGTACCCAATTAAAATTTGGTGGAGGTTGCACTGCATGCTGGTGTTATTTGGAATTAAATCCACACTCCTCGCCTGACTAGTCCGAAGAACACATTTGTGGCATGAATGTGACTCTACAAACACTGATGTGGAGGCGTGTTTATTGGAACTTTATACAATCACGTTTATTTGCTTTTTTCAAATTCACATATTGATTTAATCCACATATGATGTAATCACCGTATAAATATGTGCATTGTCCTTTTGGCACTTATGTACATTTCTCACTAACTAGTGGGACTCATTTCTTAGCGCTGCACTATTTTGTTTTTACTTTCTAATTCCAATCTTTTGTTAATATTGTTGTGCTGGCGGCTTGGTTTAGTATTTGGGTTAGCACAGTAATTTCACTTCTTCTTGTACACTGTATTTTTAACACTAATTATTGCAGCTTCCTGTAACAACAGCACGTCCATAATGGATGTGTTTGCGTATAGATCCTCACGTATGTTTAACACCGAATTGCATTTGGAATGGGATATTGCATTCCTAGAGCAATATGTGAATGAGAAAATGGTCCCTCTAGGCCTCAGATGGGATGTTCACCTGCAACAAGGTGACACTGATATGGATGTAGGGTTCAAATATTTTAATGAGGTAGGAATCACATTTCTGGGCTTTCTAACAGATAGAAAGCGTGGTCGGCTTACCATGATTGATAGGGAGATCAAGGAGCTTCAGGCCAAGCTCCAACCCATGGTGGGCACCATGGAATATGCCTCATTATCTAGCACTCTGAAAAATCACCTGTTTAAAGAGGAGGCTGATCAGAGATCAAAAAAACACAAGAAATATGTCAGAGATACCAATGACTATAAAAATAATAGTGTTTTCCCTTGGCAAAAGAGTCCTGACCCCACTTTGGAAACTGGTGAGATGGAGACATCCACCCCACCTCCTCCTCAGGAGGGAGTAGATGTGGCTAATCCACCAACTCACTCCACTAATGTGCCCTCTAAACCTAAGGTCAAACCATCACCATTGGGCGTAAATGTGGAGTCTGGGGCGAGGAGGAAGCCGTCTTACCAGCATCCTTCATCTAACACACCCTCCAATAATAACAGAGGGAGGGGCCATCAGAGAAGGGGTGGTCACAGACAGTATACCTCCCACCCCAATCCCCCTACTAGGCGTTATGAAACACATAATACGTCTTACTATCCATATTCTAGGGATAGACAATATAGGTCTCCGACTTGGTCTAGGGATAGAGGAAATTTTTATGGACCTCGTCCCTATGAATATCATCATCGCTCAATGAGATCTCCAGTTCATACATATAACAGGTTTTCTCAATTGAGGGATTACGAAGTAAGACCATACCTTGATGCTGCCAATGAACTTATTGATTCCCCTTACAACTATAATCAGAGGGACCCGATTCATCACGCAATTGGGGTTTTCCCAGGGTGGGCCCGAGCCCCGACGGAGGCGGGACCCCACAAGAGGAACCAAAGGGGGGAGGCGAGCGCAGAGAAAAAAGACCAAGAACGAGGTCAAGGGATTTTCAATTTGAGCCAAGTTGTGCTCTCCGATAAAGAAAGAATGGTTCTCGACAAAGGTTTAAAATTTGTTCCACCAACACATACTGTATAAATAAGTTTGATACGTTTATTGACATTCAAAAATACATACGTAAAGTGAATGTTCAGAGATATTTGATGTCTAATCCCTTTAGATCCATGCCCACTAATCCTCCGAATGGAGTGGTCCATTTGGGTCTTTCCAATCCCTCTTTGTTTAACCCCTTGGCACCAGTTGCACCAGCGGTTAAGTTGTTCAAAGAACTTGTGTTGAGGGATTTAGACAAAATTATATTTAAATCAATTAGGACTCATGCTGAAATAAAAACGGGCCTAAAGAGCCTATGTGAAAAGAAGGACTTGGTTATCAGCCCCGCGGATAAGGGGGACGGCATTGTAGTGTTGGATAAGGACTCCTACCATACGGAAATGTTTAAAATTCTTGGAGATGATGACACCTACCAACCCCTGTCTAGTGATCCTACTTCTAAGTTCAAGAAGAAGTTGGTATCTATTTTGGATAGGGGGCTTACCCAAAACATTTTAAATAAAAAGAAACAGGCCTATCTACTACCTTTAGCACCTCGCATACCGGTGCTTTACTGTTTACCCAAAATCCATAAGGATCCTGTTCATCCACCTGGCCGGCCAATAGTGAGCGGCATTGATTCCTTGACTGCTCGCATTGGCCGGTACATTGATAATTATTTGCAACCCTTGGTTTTGAAAACACCAGCCTTCCTTAAGGATACTAAGGCTACAATTAACCTTTTGGATGGTGTAAGGTTCGATGAAAACACCTGGATGGCTACAGCTGATGTAGCATCCCTGTACTCAAATATGCCACATAAGATGGGATTGGCTGCAGCTAAATACTACCTCACCAAGGATGATACATTACCATGAGCACAGTAGGAGTTCATCCTGGAGTTGTTGAAGTTTGCCATGGAACACAATTATATGTGGTACGATGGCAACTTCTATCTACAAATTCGAGGGGTAGCCATGGGGGCTAAATTTGCCCCCAGTTTGGCCAATCTTTTTATGGCCAAATGGGAGGAGGACGTCGTCTATGACTGAAATAGGCCTGAACTGGTCCTTTGGTCCAGTTATGTCGATGACGTCCTGGCCCACGTGATTCTCTACTTGAGTTTTTTAACATCTTAAATGACAACTCGAGGGGTATTTCTCTTACCCTTACTACCAGCCAGACTGATATTGTGTTCCTGGACCTTTCCATCTAGGTTCGTAATGGTGTAATAGGCACCCAAACGCATTTTAAGACAACCGACCTTAATGGGTATATACCCATGGATAGCTGCCATTTCAAACCGTGCCTTAACTCTGTGCCTCATAGCCAAATGGTCCGGCTAAGGTGTAATTGCACCTTGTAAGCTGATTTCCTACACCAAGCACAGACTCTTCAATTTAAGTTTGTGGCCAAGGGTTATAATCCGGTTGATATTGATAAAGAAATTTCTAGGGCCTGTGGATTGGATAGAAGTTTATTGCTTATGGACAAACAGTTGTCTAACCAATCACAGTCAGAAAATTATGCTTTTAAGTGGGCTTTCATTACTAAGTAACATAAAATAATTAGAAATATTTTTCAGAAACACTGGGACATACTCAAGAGTGATCAGGTTTTGGGCCCTGTTCTACCAGAGAGGGCGAAAATCATTTACCGTGGGGCTTCTTCTATAAGAAATCAGGTTGCTCCAAATGTTACTGATCCCCCTAGTAAACCTTCTTTCTTTTTTTAGGAATCTGAAGGGCTACTTTCCCTGCAGGAAATGCAGGGTTTCTCAATATAACGCCTGCAAACTTAGACATACTGAGACCTTTATGTCTACTGTGACCAATCGTACCTATTCCATGAAACATTTCACAACATGTACTACCAAAAATGTTGTTTATCTTATAACTTGTCCCTGTAAGAAGCAATATTTCGGTAGGACTATACGCCCTTTTTCAGTCCGGATCAATGAACTGGTATTATTAAAGGCTCTACCAAACACACGGTTCCCAAACACTATCGGAAATATCACGACAGAGATCCGACGGGGACCACTTTTTTAATTATCTACAAATATGAGGCCCCCTGGCGTGGTGGAGCAGGAACTAGGGGCGTATCGCACCTAGAAACGTTTTGGATTTTTGAGCTAAAATCATATTGGCCTTCAGGAATTAATGTGGATTGGGACATAAATGCCTATATTAATCAGGCTTAGCCTCACTGGTGGTTATCCTGTAATGTGTGTTTCATCATGGGGGGTATGCAAAATAGGCCCATAATTTAGCACCTTAAAGGTCCTTTGTGGCATAATTACCATCTCATGTAATGATGTTATATTCCTATGTTTTTTTCATTTTCCCTTTGCTATTTTATCTATTTGATGTTGTATAATTCTAGGAATTATTGATTTTAAAATATTTATTATCATTTGGTAGGTGACAATTTAACATGGTATACTTTTTTTATACACTATAGATTTGTGAGGCATGTACCTTTATATAATATGTATTTGTGCGCCCACACACCTTTATCTGATATGCATTTGTTTCGCGCTCATATGCTTTATGTATATGATGTGATTGGTTGCGCTGGTGGGGGTTCCATCACTTCCATTTATGCATTCAGTTTTGACAATTTCAACTGTCTCTGCATCAAGTGTTGCTGACACGGTGTAACTTGTTGTTAGCACCCACGTCACTTCCTTTTATCAACTGTGGACATCATTTCCTCTTGTGCCGGATGTTGTTGTAGGCTCCGTGTGCTGGATGTGACGCCGCGGCTTGGTGGGTGGTTTCGTATGTTGCATTCCATCCTAAGCTGCATGTTTATCTATTCACCAGCTGTGTCAGTTCACTTTACATTGAAACAATTATTATTGAAACTATAATCTGGATGTTTTTAGTGGTGGAGCGTACCGGAAGTGACGTAATCGTGACCGGGCGAAAATGTACACCAATAACTTCCTATGTTTTATACCATATGGGACACCACTGGGACGTCTGACCAATGAATACTTTTGTAGGCTATGCTAGGATGGAGGCTTGGAACTCACGCCATGGCCGACATTGGGAGGAGCCTAAGTGGTAGCCTAATTATGGGATGCCTTCAGAACTTTTATATTTAGCACAGTGGGAGCAGCCGGCTTATACCCCTGTCAAAGTCTTATTAGATGAAACGCATCAGGTGATGTGAGCCTGCTCTATACCATTGCGCCATTTTTAGCTGATACTGTGGAATTCCATATCAAGCAATTTTACTTGGAGCATGTAAGTGCGATTCTTTTCATTAAAGTAATTTTAAAGGATATCATGCTATGTAGGGCCTTCTTTCTTTGCTGAGGTTGAGTGAGGATACCCCGTAATACCTATCTAAAACCAGTATGGAAGGCTATTGATGTTGGTAATCCCTATCCCTATGGGATCAATGTGTGGAGGCATTACTCTTATTGTACCATATTGAGGTGGAGACATTCCTATGGGTTCCTGACTGAGATCTATGTGGTGTGACCTATTGGACAACATATGTGTCTAACCCAGATCTATCTGGTAAGAGTAACCAATTAAAACTTTGGTGGAGGTTGCACTGCATGCTGGTGTCGTTTCGAATTAAATCCACACTCCTCGCCTGACCAGTCCAAAGAACACATTTGTGGCATGAATGTGATTCTACAAACACTGATGTGGAGGCATGTTTATTGGAACTTTATACAATTACGTTTATTAGTTTTTTTCAAATTCACATATTGATTTAATGCACATATGATGTAATCACCGTATAAATATATGCATTGTCCTTTTGGCACTTATGTACTCATTTCTTAAAACCCATGACTGGCAACAGTCTTCTTTTGGCCCAATCTAATCATCCTGTGCACACGATCAGAGGGATACCGGTGGGCCAATTTGTTCGCATACGGAGAATTTGCAGTAAGGGACTCAGCTTTACTATTTACCAGATTCAAGGAACGTGGAAATCCTGTTTGGATGTTAAATAGTGCATATATTATAGCTAAAAATAAAGACAGACAGGATCTTCTCAATAAGCCCCATAGACCTCAGCCCAAATCTAGGAATAGACCCAGTTTGGTTACCCCATATAGTTTAGAGTTTCTAAAAGTGAGTGAAATAGTAAGAAAATATTTATCTTTACTATATGAGGATGACACATTGTTGGATGTTATGAAACAGGGTATAGACATTATTCCTAGGAGGGCAGGGAGACCTGTTTAGGTTATTGTGCAGGAGGGAGGTGTTTTGGATCTTTTATTTACAAAAGAGAATTCCCAATGGGTTGAATTTTGAATGGGATGTTTCCCATTATCACAAGTGATCCTACACCTCCCACCTGTATTTGCATCTATTTTATGTTATGTGTGTTTGCTATGTGCTGATGGGTAGGATCTATATGTTAGCCATGTACTTCAGTTTGTTGCTTCATTCACAATAATTGTTATATTTAGTGGCTGCATGTGACCTTCCCTTGTTTTGATCCACACGGTATCCAATACATATATATGGATACCCTGTTTAAGGTCTAACTGATGTACAGGGTGGGCCATTTATATGGATACACCTTAATAAAATGGGAATGGTTTGTGATATTAAATTCCTGTTTGTGGCACATTAGTATATGTGAGGGGGGAAACTTTTCAAGATGGGTGGTGACCATGGCGGCCATTTTGAAATAGGCCATTTTGAATCCAACTTTTGTTTTTTCAATAGGAAGAGGGTCATGTGACACATCAGACTTATTTGGAATTTTACAAGAAAAACAATGGTGTGCTTGGTTTTAACGTAACTTTATTCTTTCATTAGTTATTTACAAGTTTCTGACCACTTATAAAATGGGTTCAATGTTCTGCCCATTGTGTTGGATTGTCAATGCAACCCTCTTTTCCCACTCTTCACAAACTGATAGCAACACCGCAGGAGAAATGCTAGCACAGGCTTCCATTATCCGTAGTTTCAGGTGCTGCACATCTCGTATCTTCACAGCATGTGGTTTTTTTATTTTTTTATGGTCAGTAAAACCAATACCGGGGGAGCTGCTCCTTCCAGGAGGTACCGCCATTCCTCCAAAGCCGACTTGATGGCCAGCAATTCCCTATCACCGACATCATAGCTCCAGCAAGATGGTGCACCACCACATTATGGGTGTCAGATCCGAGCATTCCTAGATGAACAGTTTCCTGGAAAAAGGATTTGTCGTCGTGGGCCAGTTGAATGGCCCCCAAGGTCTCCCGATCTGACCCCCTTAGACTTTTATCTTTGGGGTCATATGAAGGCAATTGTCTATGCTGTGAATATACGAGATGTGCAGCACCTGAAACTACGGATACTGGAAGCCTGTGCTAGCATTTCTCCTGCAGCGTTGCTATCAGTGTGTGAAGAGTGGGAGAAGAGGGTTGCATTGACAATCTAACACAATGGGCAGCACATTGAACACATTTTATAAGTGTTCAGAAACTTGTAAATAACTAATGAAAGAATAAAGTTACATTAAAACCAAGCACACCATTGTTTTTCTTGTGAATTTCCCAATAAGTTTGATGTGTCACATGACCCTCTTCCTATTGAAAAAACAAAAGTTGAATTCAAAATGGCCGACTTCAAAATGGCCACCATGGTCACCACCCATCTTGAAAAGTTTCCCCCCACACATATACTAATGTGACACAAACAGGAAGCTAATATCACCAACCATTCCCATTTTATTAAGGTGTATCCATATAAATGGCCCACCCTGTACATTTATATGACACTGCTATGTATTACAACAGCATTTTCTTCTCTATGTATTGATTTGTAATAGGATTGGATATGGAGCTGCTGCGTGTACTCACAACTGGTTGTCTTATATGGTACTTAGTATGTGTAAATAGACAGAAAGCTTCCCTAGGTTTTATGGCTGTAGACCTGTTTAAATATTCTGGTAAAAACTGTGACCTTCAATATAATGTGCTGGTGTTTTTGTGCTGATGTGTATAACAACCTCAATCAATGTGTATATAAAATCCGGCATAAAAGAATATATATATATATATATATATATAAAAAATATTTTTTAAAACATATAGGGTGAGAAGATGTGCTAGTATGCATGTGCTAGTATATGATACATCCTGTATATTTAAACCTGCAGGTGGGTTTATACGTGCAACTGGTTTGTTGGAAACGTATATACCACCTTAAATGTACTTAGATCAGTCTATACAACCTGGAATAGAATTCAAGATAGTTCATACAGAGCTTAGTGTTTCATGCGCTTTCCCCTTCCAATGTTTCCACAGTAATATTTATATGCAGAGATACTTGTTTCCAAAGTATTAAGATAGTCTTTGATAATATAACTTGACAGTTCATGCACTAGGGGTCTTCTCTAGATGTGCAACTTATAATATGAGGAAGAAACAGGTGTTCAGTGCTTTTAAAGTGACAGTTCATGTGCTCAACTTCATCTGTGACTTTTGGTGTTATGACCACTCGTGCTCCCCGTAGGTCCCCTCCTTACCAGAGGGCACTACCCCTGCAGGGTGTCTGGGTGCTAGGAGAAAGACGGGACGAGCACTTATTTTTAGCTATCATTGCCGATGTTACGGTTTTTATTGGATTCACCCCCGCATGTTTTTTGAATAAATTCTTATCCCTAACAAATTACACTATGGAATCCTTTTTTTCTTTTTGCTCCTGATACCGGGTGGACCTACATCTCCAACGAAGCGGACTAGCTGAGGATTGTTATAAGGCACTTTACCCCTGCAGGGGTAGTGCCCTCTGGTAAGGAGGGGACCTACGGGGAGCACGAGTGGTCATAACACCAAAAGTCACAGATGAAGTTGAGCACATGAACTGTCACTTTAAAAGCACTGAACACCTGTTTCTTCCTCATATTATAAGTTGCACATCTAGAGAAGACCCCTAGTGCATGAACTGTCAAGTTATAATATCAAAGACTATCTTAATTCTTTGGAAACAAGTATCTCTGCATATAAATATTACTGTGGAAACATTGGAAGGGGAAAGCGCATGAAACACTAAGCTCTGTATGAACTATCTTGAATTCTATTCCAGGTTGTATAGACTGATCTAAGTACATTTAAGGTGGTATATACGTTTCCAACAAACCAGTTGCACTTATAAACCCACCTGCAGGTTTAAATATACAGGATGTATCATATACTAGCACATGCATACTAGCACATCATCTCACCCTATATGTTTTAAAAAATATTTTTTATATATATATATATTGTTTTATGCCGGATTTTATATACACATTGATTGAGGTTGTTATACACATCAGCACAAAAACACCAGCACATTATATTGAAGGTCACAGTTTTTACCAGAATATTTAAACAGGTCTACAGCCATAAAACCTAGGGAAGCTTTCTGTCTATTTACACATACTAAGTACCATATAAGACAACCAGTTGTGAGTACACGCAGCAGCGCCATATCCAATCCTATTACAAATCAATTGCACTGACCCCACCCACGGGAGGGGTTTACTGGAAGGCAGCAGCTGTATTACTATACCCAGAATACCCTGAGCGCGGGATACACCCATTTTCTGATTACTCTTCTCTATGTATGCTGGTTGGCCTTTCCAGTAATTGTTTCTCATTTTCGTGTGTATGGATAGTAGACATTTTTCTACAAGTAGGGGTAGCTGTGGAAATCTTTTTTTTTTTATTTACTAATAATATTATCTATCTATATGTGTGATATTGATAAAAATTGAATATAGCATATATTTTGATGTTTTTTTTTTCAATAACTTTTTATTGTATTTAAGATAAACAGTGCAATAGACAGAAGCACATAACTGTGAGGGTATGATGAGGTAAGATATAACACACATATTAGCAATGCATGCGTCAAGAGTAGTATAATGCATGGATATTATCAGTAAAACAGAAATAAAGTCTAGGGCTGAGGCCCTCTAGTGTATGCAGTCCAGATATTCCAGTTTTTATCAAAGGATGAGCCTGAGTGGTAGTTTATAGCTATAAGACGCTCAAAGGTGTAGTGTCTTTGAACCAGTATTTTCACTTCCGACACAATAATGGTTTTCTCGCCAGTTTTGTAATACTAGTGTGCAAGCAGCTAGTAGGATATGGGTTATGACAGACCTAAAATTGAGAGGAAATTTTTCTGTTCCAAAGTGGATTATTGCAGGTTCTGGGCTGGGCTTGGTTATGGAGGTTATTAATTGGAAGACTTGATTCCAAAAGCTTCTTATGTTCGGGCAGCCCCAGAATACATGTAGCAGGTGTCCATTTAAGCCATAGTTGTGCCAGCATTGAGGGGATGTTCCTGGGAAGATTATAGCTAGTCTGTGAGGAGTATACTGCCATCTGTTATATATTTTGAGCATCATTTCCCAATGACTGGTACTGTGTGTGGCTTTTGCGATACTCTTAAAGGCTTTTCTCCACTGATTTTCTGAGAATGACATCTTTAGATC
Organism: Glandirana rugosa; assembly: GCA_018402905.1. Classification (NCBI taxonomy): domain Eukaryota; kingdom Metazoa; phylum Chordata; class Amphibia; order Anura; family Ranidae; genus Glandirana; species Glandirana rugosa. The sequence goes on along the minus strand of BLSH010173645.1, from coordinate 3,281 downwards.
TCTTTCCCATTTCGTATGTGCGGTGGTTTTGCGAAATGTTTTTTTTTCTTGAAGGAAGTTGTAGAAAAGTGCTATTCCTTTAGTAACAGATGTAGGAGATGAGTAGTAATGCTACACTGACTGAGGAAGTCATATAGTTTGTATCGGGTGTTTGCCCAGAAAGTTTAATATTCTTACGGAGGAGAAGTGTAACTTATGTGGTAATCTGTACTCTTCCACTAGCCGCTTGACACTTTTGGGGACAGAGTTGGAGAGAAAGTCCTGCAATGAATTGATCCCATAAGTATGAAATGGTTTTGTACATATCATAGGCATTCTTGCTTCTAAAGAGTGAAGTGTGGCCTGGAGATCTGAGATGGGGGTTTTATTGCTGCCTTGACTGTTTAATAGTCTCCAGGCTTGAATGGAGACCTGGATTGTGGGAGGAAGGTCTCCAGTGGACCAAGGTTTCCATATATCTCCTATTAGGAATGACTTTAAATCAGTGGTTGGGGCCAATGATCTCTCCAACTCTGCCCAAAAGGATACTTTGTCATTTTAAAACCACCATTTTAGTTGGTCTATCTTAACTGCCCGGAAGTAGTCACAGATATCTGTTAATTCTGCACCTCCCACAAGTTTGTGGGTGATTAGGTTAAGATGTGAGCATCTGGCTCTTTTTCCTTCCCACATGTATTTCCATAGAAGACTCTGCGGGGTTTGTAGGTAATGAGAGGGGGTAGGGATAGGGAGGACACAGAATGCGTATAGAATTTGGGGTAGTATTGACATCTTAAAGGCTGCTATTCTTCCTAATCAGTGCAGTTCTTTATTGGAGATTTCCTTTAAACGGTTTCCTACATTGGCTATTAGTGATTTTGTAGTTTGTGGTGGCTAGAGATGCCATCTTAGCTGTCAATGTTTTTCCCAAATATGAGATACCCAGGTCATTCCATTTGTAGGGAAGAGTTTGTCTGCTTTGTTTGTGAATTCCTAGATCCAGAATAAGAGACTTTGCAAAATTGACCTTATAGTATGAAATCCTGCTAAAGTCTTCTGAGACTTTATGGGCGCTAGGGAGAGAAGTAGCTGGAATTGTCAGTAAGAGGATGACATCATCTGTGAATAGATTAATTACATGGGAGCGAGAAGCCAACTGGAAGCCAGTGATCATGGGGTATGTGCACAGTGTTTCTGCCAGGGACTCTATCATCAAGTTAAACATGGATGTGGAGAAAGGGCAACCCTGTCAAGTCCCATTTGAAATGTTGAAGATTTTGGATAGGAGTCCAGAGGTATACACCTGTGCGGTGGGGCAGGAATACACTGCATTGAGGCATGGGCCCTGGAATCTAAACTTGGTGAGCACCGAAGACATATAACCCCAATGAACCCTGTCGAATGCCTTCTCTGTGTCAATTGATAGCAGCAGAGAAGGCATTTGTGTCCTTTCAGCAAAGTGGATAACATTTACAAGCCTCCTGGTGGCGTCCGAGGTCTGCCGCCCCATCACATATCCCATCTGGTCACTGCCAACAAGAGAGGGAAAAAATTTGGTTATTCGCTTGGCTAGTAGTTTGGCGTAGACTTTGATGACGGAATTCAGTAGTGAAATTGGCCTGAAACTTGCTGGTGTTATGGGGTCTTTCCCTGGTTTTGGTAGTGTTACAATTTAAGGCCTCAGCATCATGGGTGGGAATGAGGAGGATAATTCAGCTTTAGTATAAATGTTTTGTAGGTGAGGGGAAAGAGTATCACTGTATATTTTGAAATATTCGTTAGAGAGGCCGCCTGGGCCGGGGGATTTTTGCAGTGGGAAGTGTTTTGATAACAGTCCATATTTCCTGGGTTATAAATGGAGCGTTCAATTATGAGTTGTGACTCTGAGAGGTAAGGTAGGTTTAACCTCTGTAAAAAATCTTGTATATTGGTATCGGTTGGTTGGGGGGCTAAAGTATCTTCCCAGCTGCCTTAATTCGCTAGGTATTTTCTCGATTTATTAGCATTTGCGTAGTGGTTTAACCACTTCAGATCCGCGCTATTGCCAAAGTACGGCTCCAGCGCGGATCTGAAATGCCCGGAGGACGTCCATGGACGTCCTCCACTGCGCATGCTCCTGCGCGCCCCCTGGCGGCAGCGGCGGCGCCGCACGCTGCGCGAGCGTGCCCGCGGGTCGGGCGGACTCGATGTCCGCCCGAGACCCGCCAATCACTTTTAGGAGCCTCAGAACGGGGAACCGCTGTTGTAAACACGGCGGTTCCCTGTTCTGTGACAGGGGACATAGCAGATCTACTGATCCCTGTCACTGGGATCAGTTAGATCTGTTATGTCCCGGCCAGCCCTGCCCCCCACAGTTAGAACACACCCAGGGAACATATTTAACCCCTTCACTGCCCCCTGCAGGTTAACCCCTTCACTGCCAATTACATTTATACAGTAATCAGTGGACATTTAAATTTCTGATCGCTGTATAAATGTCATTGGTCCCAAAAATGTGTAAAAAATGTCCGACATGTCCGCCCCAATATTGCAGTCCCGATAAAAATCGCAGATCACTGCCATTACTAGTAAAAAAAAAAAATAATAATAAAAACGCCATAAATCAATTCCCAGTTTGTAGACGCGATAACTTTTCCGCAAACCAATCAATATACGCCGATTGCGATTTTTTTTTTACTAAAAATATGTAGAAGAATATATATCGGCCAAAACTGATGAATAATTTTTTTACTGGATTTGTACTTTAGCAAAAAGTAAAAAATATTGTTCTTTTTTGCAAAATTGTCGCTCATTTTTTGTTTATAGCGGCGATCAGAAATGACGCAGAGGGGATCAAATACCACCAAAAGAAAGCTCTATTTGTGGGAAAAAAAGGACGCAGGAAAAAAAGGGTGTTTATCTCGAAAGAAAACCACCATAAACTAGGGGAGACGCAGTAAAGACTAGCGG
>BLSH010173590.1:982127-994423 GCA_018402905.1 Glandirana rugosa | reverse complement strand
ATGGGTGACGGGTGGCTGGCGGTGGTCACTGATGGGTGACGGGTGACATGCCACGGTCACTGACGGGTGACAGGTGCTCTTTATGATGACAGTCTGATGACAGGTACACTTTATAATGACAGTCTGATGACAGGTACACTTTATGATGACAGGTACCCTTTATGGGGGCATATGGGGTGACTGTTGGGGTGACAGGTGCATTGGGGGGGGCAGGGGGGGTCAGTGTCAGTGTGCTTTTACTTTACAGATCAGTAACTCACTGATCCCAGCTCTTCTCTCCTCACACTGGACACTGTGTGAGGAGAGAAGAGCTGGTAACAGTGAGTTACCGCTCTGTTTACATTGGAAGTGATCGGTTGTGAAGTAGATCATAGCCGATCACAAGGTAACAGCCGCCGGCCGGCGGCTGATACCAGTGTCGGTGACAGGCAGTGTTCCTCAGGAACACGCCACCACCGACGCGCACGCGCAGCGTGCTCCTGATCGCGCGCATGCGCCGTGCCATTTGTGATCACGTGGTGAACAGCCATAACCAATGGCTGTTCACCCCTGTTGGTGAAGCGTGTGTCCTGGGGACACGCCGACACCGACAGAGCCGGGATGCGCGCGCCCGATCGCGCGCAATCCCGGCTTAAAGGGAGGACGTCATATGACATCCTCCCGGAGTAGTAGCAGGTCCGCTCCGCCGTCATTTGACGGTGGCCGGACCTGAGGTGGTTAATTAGTTTTCAGAATAAGTTTCGTTTATTCGTTTTCAAATCGATTCGAAAAGTTTTCGAATTAATTTCGAATAGTTTTTGAATTCGAAAAGTTTTCCAATTTCCAAAGAAAATGGGGTGGAGTGGAAAGTGGAGGAATAGAATGGAAAAAAGATAGAATAAAATAGAGGGGAATATAACAGAAAATGAAAGAATATAATGTGGTGGAGTAGAACAGAGCTGTTTTACTCTGTTGTATTCTATTCTTTTATTTTCTGTTATATTCTTTTCTAGTCTAATGTTTTTTTTCTGTTCTATTCCTTTGTTTTCTATTCTATTTTGTTCTTTTTGGACATTGGAAAACTATTCAAATTTGAGAACTTTTCGAATTCGAAACCTATTCGTATTTGAAAACTTTTCACATTTGAATTTGAAAACTATTTGAAAAAGTATTAAAAAACGATTTGAAAAAGATTCGAATTCAAATTTCTTTTTTTGCCATTTCAGATTCGTTTAAATTCGGAAATTCCGAATTTCCGAAAATAAAAATTTGTAACGAAACGAACCGCACATCTACCTGTCAGTTTGTTCTAACTATGTGGGGGCTGGGATGACTGGGGGAGGAGAGTGATCACTGCTCTTGTGTACTGGGTACATATGATCTTCTAGTCCCTGTCAGAACGTGGACCCGCTGGTTTACATTCGCGGATCCCCGTTCTGTCACTGCGGGGGAGTGATCGCTGGTGGCTGGCGGACACCGAGTCCACCCACCTTCTGATTGGCTTCCCTGCTAGCGTGTGTGCGAGCGAATGTGCCCACATGGCTCACTCCCCTGCGCCCGCTGTCAGGTGACGGCGATTCACGCTTCTCCATCAGGAAGTCGGAGCATCTGTTTGTCATTCCAGGTGGAACACAATGATTTCATGGCTTCCAACAAGATTGCCTCTTGGTTGATGAAGCTCATCTCCTTGGCCTACAAGTTGAAAGGATTAGCCGTGCCAGGAGAATCATGGCACTCTTCACTAGAAGGGTCTCGACTTTGAGCGTGGCAGCAGGCCGAATGTTTGAGACTATCTGCAAGTCAGCTACGTGGTCACCAAAATATATACGTTCATGGCTCATTACTGTATAGAAGTCTTAATGACAGTTGAGTTTGGCAGAGGCATCCTGGCTTCTGTTTTTAGCAAGAATTGAGGAGTGTGTAGCATTAGCCCTCCCTTGTCTGGCTAGTTAGTTTCCAGCTGTGCTGACATGGAGCCGCCAGGAAAATGGAAAATTGAATTTAAATACCGTAATTTTCCTTTCATGACGAGCTCCATGGCAGCACAGGTCCCATCCAGCTTGGTAGGACTAGTTGCAGAACGCCGAGGCTGAAGGTGGACTCAAATTTATATGAGCTAAGTCCTGGAGGCATAGGGAGGGGGGATAGGGTGGAGCCTATACCCAGTTGTGCTGCCAAGGAGCTCATCAGTAAAGGAAAATTACAGTTCGTATTTGAATTCAATTTTCCGTTTTCAGATAATTTGTAACTTTGGATAAATTCATATTTGTTATATTCACTAACAGCCAAATTTGAAAGGAAATTTCAATACCTATAATTTAATAGTTGGTTAGTAGTACCCCAGATGACGTCTTAGGAGATGAAATGCGTCGGATCCACACCAATTCCTAGCCATTGCGTTCCACATGTTGCTGGTGTATTTAATTACAAGCTCATCTTTTATCCGAATAAACCATATTGTGTGTGGTTTTACACTATGTGGAAGCTCTTTTTATATCTGTTACCCAGTGGAATCTATATCGAATGTTGTACCGGTGATGCAAGATCCATCCTGCTATCTTTATATCCATGGCCATAAGTCCCTTGATGACTCCATGCTCCTGATTGCTATGATGATATGAGATTGTTGTGGCGAAGTGAGATTTCTCTGCCATCGATCGTGTATATTCCCCATACTCTAGAGAATATATGCCTTGCATAGCATTCTGATAAGCACCATTTTTGGCTTCGGTGATGGATATTCACAATGGTGGTGTTTACGGACTGTCATTGAGTCTTCACCTATTGTGACAAACGCGGCTATCAGATCCCTGCCCTCCTCACTAACTCGTGACAGATCACCGACCAATCTCACACCACGGTGGCCACTAACGTAACAATGCCACTCTCAGCTGCATCCAGCACAAAGATTTTCCAGCTTGCGGGACCACAATCAAGGCGCCAACAGTCTGAGAACAATTGTTACCGGGCTAATTTAAGCAATTAATCCTTTCACTGCCAACACCTCTTCTTTTGGCCGAGCAAGAGGGACTCGTAATTTTAGCAATACCAATTATGTTATTATAATAATCGCCTGTAACACACACTGTCACCACCAACAGGTATATTCAGATAATTTATCCTAAAGAGTAGCACTCTTCAAGGGACAGGTTCATTATAGCTTGCATTAAGAGCTTTAGAGGCAAGATTAACACTTTTCAGAATAAGCTTAATAGTGAAAAGGTCAAAATTGGTGCAAATAAAACATGTGTAGTACGGGTCTATATTCATAATTGATTTACAAGGAACTTGGTATTAGTTGTTATTAACTACGATAGTTTTAAGGTGAATACTTCTGTGTGTATGTATATACATATATATGTATATATATATATATATATGTATGTATGTGTTTATATATATGCACATATACATACTGAATAGTTATGCCATTCCTGCATAAATTATAGATGGTCACATTGTCTCAGGATCACTCTTTTGTTAGCACTGGACAAGACCACTCTTTTTGTTAGCACTAGATAAAACCAGCTTTTCGCGCCTTTCTTTCACATATAAAATGTTTAGACAATAGTACAGTCGTCAGAACCTCGTCCAGGGTGAATATGCCTGGAGACTGAACAGACTGTCGCCTTCCAGAAATTCTCTGATGTCTTCAGAGATGTGTGGGGTTCCCTGGAATTGAAACTGAACCTGAATTTATCCTTTGTTTTATCATCTGTACTACATCTTTAATCGAAGCTAAGTAAATCTCTTTTATTACTATACTACTGGTGTGCTGTTTTAATTATTGTATTTCATCCACAAATCTGAAAGGGTAAATATATGAACCTGTCAATAAATGAATAAATGTAACACGAAAGTTAACCCATTGTTACATTAATGGCGCTGTGAGTAGGAGGATATTTAACCCTTTCAGTGCTGGTCTAAAGTGCAGTGATTAATCCTTGTAATACTGTTGTGAATTGTAATGCTTTCTGACAATTGGGAAACTGTATTATTAGTGTGTACTGTGAGAGGAGGTTTGTTGCTAGCTTTGCTTTGGTGGAAATATAGTGGTTTAGCACGTGGTGTACACGTACAGAAGAGGAAGGATGGTTAACTGGATAAAACGAGCGAAGTGGGGAGACAGTGGAAAAGAGCCCCATCCAAGAGTGGGCAGATTCTAGACACTGGTCTACTCTGGCTCGTGAATTGATCAAGTATCAGGATGCAATTAAAGTGGAAGACCCCCGCCACTGTCTCCTGAATCTTGATTTGTCTCGTTATTCAAAATCAGAGCAGAAAGCTGCATCTTTATTAGGATGGATATTTTTGTAGGCGCTCATGGATGAGACAAAAAGGAGGGAAGCTGTTGAGATGGAACTGCAGGCAGTTACAGATCAACTTCAAATCCTAAGGGCCAATTCACACCATAGAAACGCAGTCCGGATGCGTTCCAGATGCTTTTCTGCATGTGCGTTTTTGACGCGTTTCCGGTCCGTTCCAGTGCAGTTTTTTCCCCCTTTTTTTCTTAGGACATGTTCATTCCAGTGCGTTTTTGGTGCACGTAGGTGCATTCCAGTGCGTTTTTGGTGCATGTAGGTGCGTTCTGGTGCGTTTTTGATGTGTTTTACCGCGTTCTAGTACAGTTCAGTGCATGAAAAATGCAGCATGTTCTACTTTTTTTTCTGGAGCTGGAACTGACTGGAACTGACTGCACTGGTGTGAACTATGCCATTGGAAACCATATAACCTACTTTCCATGCGTTTTTGATGCAGAATAAAACGTACTGGACTGCATGTGGTGTGAACTGGCCCTAAAGGAATGTTTTAGGTCTTCCGAAAAACACAGGGAAGAAATGGAAACACAGTTTTCAGAGTATGTAGTGAGAACTGTAAATAAGCAGCGTAGAAAGAAAGGTAGGAGATTACCGGGAAACAATGCTGCAGTGAAAGTACACACCCTGGTTACTGGGGGTGATTGGGAGGAATTAGCATATTTGTCAGGATCAGACACAGATGAAGATATAGAAATCGTTGATGAGTTAGAAGAAGGCAAGGCTCGTTACAACTAGACAAAGAAGAGAGGTAACCGAATGAGCTAGTACAAGTGGAACTACTGCTCTTTCATCTGATGAGACATCATTGTACCCAGCACAAGCTGAACAACAATATACAGAAGAGACAAGATCTTACACAGCAGGGGAGCTGACAGAATTAGGAGAAAAGTTTGCCCAGCGGCCCAATGAAAGCTTGCTGACATGGGTTCTGCGTGTGTGGGACCTGGGAGGAGATGGAATTCTTTTGTCTAACAGAGAGGCAGTGGGGTTGGGCAGCATGGCTAAAGATCCCAGAGTAAGACTTTATCTGCGCAGAGCTCGAGACACTACTGTTGTATTCTCCCTATTGCATCTGATTAGAGATTCTATTGTCCAAGTTCATGACACTCCTACAGAACTTATGGATTTAACTCCTTGGCGTATAATAGGCTGCGAGAGTATGGGTGTGTAAGTGGATTGATTGCAGAGTGGAAACTCCTACTGCAGAGTGGAAACTCCTCCTGTGCATGACAATTGGACAGGACCTGATATGGCCTTGTTCACGGCACATATGAGAAATAAATTGTTGGCAGGTGCTCCGTCACACTTAAATGTTGAGTGCTATTGATGCAAAGAAGGAGAAGGCTCACGAGGCAGCTGCTTTACTCGGACAATTAGGAGAATTGGAGAGTGTCGGAGACAGGGTTAAACAAAGGAATGTGGAGGAGAAAAATCCTGCAGACAAATTGAAGATTACACGAAAGCAGTTATTTTTAGATCTTTTGCAGAGTGGTGTACCAATATCAGATATAGATGGCATCCCAACAGGTTGTTTATTACGACAATGGAAGAATTGAAATCACAAGGGAAATTAAAATCTAGCTTGCCTAAGAGGGTGGCAACCAGTGATGTGGAGGATGTCCCTGTTCTTCCTTCTGCCCCTCCTGTCGAGAGAAAGCCAAACCCTTATGGGGCGGCAGCAGAAGAGTTAATGAAACACAAAAAGAAATTTGGAAGCAGAAGATGGTAAGTTCCCAGTCCTCTGGAGTGACAGGAGGGCGGATCCTCTGTGCCACTGGTTCAAGTTAACATGCTGAAACCAGGGGATCGCCACCCATATGTAGCAGTGGCAATATATTGGCAAGGACAACACAGACCACAAAGGATTATTGCATTGTTAGACTCCGGAGCTGAAGTGACTTTGTTTCACAGCATTAAAAGTCATAAATATCAGAGCACAGGGGTAGTGGCAGTTGAAGGGCTGGGAGGACAACACACATGGGCTCACAAGGTGTACTGCAGATTGCAAATTGGAAAAGGCCCCATATTTAAGGTACAAGTTTTAATATCTGAACTACCTGATAACATACAGGGAATGGATATCTTGAGGGGTCAGACAATCCAAACCGATGCAGGTGTGTTTTCATTTGGTAACACAGTGCGTTCTTTCTTTGTGTCTGCAATAAAACCTATCATCAGGGGACATGCCAAGTGGATGCCAGTGTACATCCCTCTGCCCAAACACCCTGTCAATCTCAAGCAATACCGCATACCTGGAGGACACAAAGAAGTGACTGACACAATACAGGCCTTGCTAGATGTAGGAGTATTCAGGCCTGCGGTGAGCCCCTTTAATGCACCTATCTTTCCTGTAAGGAAACCGTATGGAACTTATAGGATGACTATAGACTATTGAGGGCTAAACAAAGTGGCTCCACCCCTTGCAGCAGCTGTTCCAGATATGGTGTCCATTGTAGAGACTATTTCTCAAACTGCTGGAGAATGGCATGCAGTACTGGATTTAGCAAATGCCTTTTTCTCCATAGCTATTGATGAGGAATCACAAGATCAGTTTGCCTTTACCTGGGAAGGAAAACAATATATAGCTAATGTTGTCCCTCAGGGCTACTTACATAGTCCAACAATTTGCCATGGTCTGGTAGCCAGGGATCTGGCTATGTTACCAAAACCGGACTGTAAACTGTATCGTTACATTGATGATATCATGCTTTCTGGTAATACAGAAGGACAAATAAGACAAGACTTGACTACAGTGCAGGCTCATATGCAGAACAGAGGATGGGACATTCACCCTACAAAGATTCAGGGACCAGCTACGAGTGTCAAATTTCTAGGAATGGTTTGGTCTGGGCCTATCAAGACTATTCCACAACCTGTATTAGACTCTATTGCAGCATTGAAGCCTCCCAAAAATGTGAAAGAGGCACAGAGTTAACTTGGTTTACTGGGCTTTTGGAGACCTTTCATTCCTCACTTGGGCCTTATTCTCAGGCCAATCTACAATGTTACTCGGAAAAAGACTTTATTCTTATGGGGACCAGCAGTTGGCATTAGACACTGCCAAAGAGACTGTAAGAACACATCATTCATTAGGCTCCTTGAAACCAGATCAGCCTTTCATGTGACTGCAACTGAACATGGAATGTCGTGGGGTCTGTGGCAGAAAGGCCAAAATCCAAGGTATCGGAAGATACCATTGGGATTCTGGTCCAAACAGTTCACCACTGCACAGAGAAAGTACAGTCCTTTGGAGAAGCAGTTGCTGGCTGCCTACACTGCATTACAACATGTAGAAGCAACAACAAAGCAGCAGTTGGTGACAGTGAGAACTGACCTACCAATTTCTGGGTGGGTGAGACAAGAAGGCTTGCAAGCTCATACAAGTGTGGCACAAAAACAGACGCTACAGAAATGGAAATGGTACTCAAGTGAGAGGGCTAACATCTCATCTAAGGATCCCAGTCAGATATCACAACAACTGGCTGGACATGTAGACTTTGAATCAAAGGTTCCTGAGTTGCCTCCAATGCAAGTGGGAGAAATACTTTTCAAGGAAGCCCCTCCTTTTGCTGAGTTGTCTGATGAAGACAAACAAAATGCCTGGTTCACAGATGGATCAGCCAAAATCACCCCTCAGGGTAGAGTATGGACTGCAGCAGCTTTCCAGCCAGGTACTGAAACAGTGATTCACCAAAGTGGTCAGGGTGGATCAAGTCAATATGCTGAGCTCCAAGCTGTGTATATGGTGGTACAAGAAATCCCAGGAGATTTGATCATCTATACTGATAGTTGGGCAGTATTTAAAGGACTGACTACTTGGCTCAGAGCATGGAAACAAGATAAATGGCAGGTGAATGGAAAAGAACTGTGGGGTGGGCTTCAAATCTGGGAGTTCCTGTGGCAAGAAGGTCACAACTGAATTATTCAAATCGGACATGTCAATGCCCATAGTGGGGATCCTAACAATGATACAGTTGATGGCCTAGCACAAGTGTCTGTTGCTAACCAAGAGAATGACACTATCCTGGAAATCTTGGGAAAATGGGCACACTGTAAATCCGGACACAGAGGTGCACAAAGCACATGGCAATGGGCCCAGTACAAAGGCATATCACTAACTCAAACTCAGGCAAAAGACATTGTTGCCCAGTGCCCCCTCTGCCAACAAGCAAAGAAATGTCTGCAAATGACACAGATGCCAGGAAACATTTACAGAGGCCAGGACAAGTCTGGCAAGTAGACTTCATAGGTCCCCTCCCGGGAGGAAGAGGTGGGATGAAATATTGTGCCACAGCTGTGAACACATATAGTGGAGTTTTGCAAGTTTATGCTACTAAGCATGTGGATCAGAAGACAACCTTGAAACTTATGGAATTGCTGACACAGCATTATGGAGTGCCTCAAGAAATCCAATCAGACAATGGCACACATTTTACAGGACAAGCTGTTTAACAATGGGCGGAGGACCATGGTGTACACTGGTTGTTTCACATCCCCTATCATCTACAAGCAGCAGGTTTGATAGAGAAAATGAATGGTTTGCTTAAAGAGCAAATATGAAAACTAACACCTACACATACACTCAGGGGGTTGGATAAGGTGATACAAGAAGCAGTGTACATTCTGAACAACAGATTGGTAGGACAGAGCACTCCTATGCAGCGAATGTTAGGAAGTGGTGTTGAAACTGCAGGAGAATGGGTGGTGACTGTAACTACTAAAGATCCAACAATTCCCATAACTCAACCCATACCAGTTACAATGTTCCAAGATGTGGAAGTAGGAGGGGGTGAGGGGGAAATGAATCCTAGCCCTGACACTCATATATCAGTACCCCCTGGCATCTTACAGTTAGATCCCACATGTGATTTGAAGTTCATTCCAGATTCTGAGTTGACTGAATGGTGTGAGTGGGATACAGAAGTGAAAAAAGATGCACTGGGAGAATATTGTGTTACGCTAGTACCCTTAGAAATGGGATGTCTGAAAAAAGGACAACAGATAGGACAGATAATAATAATACCAAAACGTCTACGGGTACATGGGAAAATGTATTCTGCCCAATTAGGGACCAAGGTGTGGGTAGCCCCAAGTGTAGCTGAGAGGGGAAGAGTTAAAGGAAGGAAGGGAGAAATTGTGGTCTGGGGACCCGGGTCCATAGCTTTAGCTTTAATTGAACTGGAAGACCAACCTATTTATGTTCCAATCCACAGATTGTTGCCGTTGCCATGAGGACAGTACTATGGCTTCAGATGATGACCAGCCTCGTTTTCAGTGGAACAGCACAGAAGAACTTTTTCCATGAGACTCTGAAAGCAACAGCTCATGTTTTTAATGTTACAAACTGTTGGGTGTGTGGACAAACACCCCGTGATGCACCTGAGGGCATACCATTATATGGACTACCAGTTAACATTAGCTGGTTGCCTTTGGACGATCCTTGGAGACTAGCAGTAGTAAATAGGGCTATGGAAAGCTTGACAAATCCATCATGTAAAAACATACCAACTAATTTTGGCCCAGAGGAATATTCTATAAAGTTATCCCGTAAAGCCACTGGTGTATTGTGTGTACAAAGACCTAATACCAATGACTCATATTCCATAGAGTTGGGAAATAGTAATTGTGATTATGTAGTGACAGATCGTTGGAATAATATCTCTATGGTGCAGGTGGTGGGGAGAGGAGAAGTATTCAATTTTAAAGTAGATGGGTACCACATAGGAGGATCTACATGATACACATGTGTGTGGCCAAAGATAGTGCCCTTATTAGCTGTGTAAATCTGTCTAAAAATCAAACACGAGCAGATATGTTTTGGCAGTATTAGATTCACCAAACTACTTGTACTCCTTTGCCTTATCAACCCTATTTTATATGTGGTCTGAACGCTTATAAATGGCTACCACTAAATTGGTCGGGGAGCTGCTATATTGGTCATTGTTTCGCTTGCGTCTAGATAGCAAGGTTACTTTGCGGTATAAGCAAGGAAGCTCAGACCTGTTTTGTGTATTAATGAGCTTTTACTGAACAAAAATGCTGCACATACAAAACTATTACAATATTAGGAATACAAATCAAGACTGACAGATCTCTATAGCAAATTAACAACCTAGCCAACAAACAAACTATAGTCTGTAACAGTAGAAATACACTTAAATGTTGCTTAGCTTCAGTTACTGTGTTCGTGATCTCCGTTAACAACGATTCTCCTGGAGACCAGGCACTTTTCTTTATGATGACTCTTTCGATGTTAATCCATGGTGAGAGTGAGCGAGCTGCCTGAGCTTATCTCTGGCAACATTTATATGGCTCAGTTTGTTTACAATGGTTACCTTAACGATGTAGTAACCAAAATGCCTGTGTATTCCCAAATTCTACCTCAAGATGGCACTCTGCCATAACAAATATTTAATTGTTTACAGTATCTATAGAGACAACTGTCAAACTGTAAAACAACAATGGTAACAAACTCATTAACCTTAACAATCAACTGACAAATGTCCCATTGTTTCAGGACAGCCTGTGTTAACCAAGGCATTCGTTTGAGAAGCATCCTCAAACAAACCTGATCTGTTAAAAATGAGTCTGATAGATAAATCATTTGTTCATATAAAATATATTTTATATCAAACGCAACACAGACATATAGTACCAAAAATCTGTATAGTTTTCAATAATCCACCTGGGAGGGTAAAGAATTGGAAAAGGAGCATAGGTTCCTCAGAAGTACAAGATATATCCGAGGGGTGGGATGTCACTGAAGGAGATAGATTGGCTATGATTATTCTTCCTCAGTATGGAGTGGCTCGGGTAGTGCAAATGCTGAGAATGTCTAAAATTATTTAATGTGCGTTCAACAAAACATTTGATAGTATTGATGCTCTAACAGAAGAGGTTAGGCAAATGAGATTGGTGGTACTACAAAACAGAGCGGCTCTAGATTTTATTCTTGCTGCCAAGGGAGGGGTATGTGCTTTAATTGGGGATGAATGTTGCTCATATATTGCAGATAATCGTGGGAACATTGAATCGGAATTAACAGAGGCCCGAAAAGCTGTTGGTAAACTTCATTCTATCTCTAATGATGGAATTTTTGCTTTGCTTGGTCAATTCGGGCAACAAGTGGTTATGTATATTGCATGGTTTATTTTATTAGCATTAGGAATTTTTGTTATAGTTAAGACTATTTCTGTTTGTATTAGTAAATGTACAACTTCTACTATTGAGGCTTTACCTATACGTAGGTCTGAAGATTATGTCTATGACCTAAATTCCTTGTAAATCAAGGGGTGGAATGTAGTACGGGTCTATATTCATAATTGATTTACAAGGAACTTGGTAATAGTTGTTATTAACTACGATTAGTGTTGAGCGAACCCGGACTGTAACGTTCGGGTCCGTACTGAACTTTCGGGTGTCCGGGACCCGGACCCGAACATTTAAAAAAACGTTCGGGTTCTGGTAGTTGATCACGCATGTTGAATAGCTGAAGGGCAGCCAATCAACAAGCGTTGCACTGGTTTGCCCTTAGAAGCCATCACAGCCATGCCTACTAATGGCATGGCTGTGATTGGCCAGTGCATCATGTGACCCAGCCTCTTTATAAGCTGGAGTCACAGTGCGGCATGTCACATGCTCTTGGGTTAGTGTAGGGAGAGGAAGCTGTCGGCGTTTTTGTCAGGGAGAGATTGCAGACATTTTAACATCTGATCCTGCATCCTGAGATTACAACTGCTGTTGCTCTGAGGGCTAGATTGCAGAAATTTGAGATTTCACATACTGCTGCTTTGAGTTGCAGATTGCAGATCAAACTCTGCATAACACAACGATCGCTACGATCGTGCACAACGATCAAATTGTTGGAGTAAATTGAGATTTCACATACTGCTGCTTTGAGTGACACATTGCAGATCAAACCCTGCCACAACCCGTCCCAAACTAGACGTTACACAGTGAGTTTCGTCGTCATACACTTTAGAGTTAAATGAGGTTGTT
>BLSH010173590.1:956515-966875 GCA_018402905.1 Glandirana rugosa | reverse complement strand
GGAACTGGTTATATAGTACCAAAAGAAAGCTCTGTTTGTGTGACAAAAATGATATAAATTTAATTTGCATACAATATTGCATGACCAAGCAATTGCCAGGTAAGTAACACTGATATGTACCTGCTGTACCATGTACTTGTATGAGAAAGTATCCTGTTCTTTTTGTATTGCTTCCTTTGTGTGAAATCCATGTTCCTGCCACCAGTCTCTCTGCTTTCCTATTAACCGCTTAAAGACCGCACCATGTACATATAATGTGGCAGGGCAGCCCTTAATCTGTAACCTGTACATGATTTCTTCTTCCTGGTCTGGGGTGTGCGTGCGTGCTGTGATTGGACATAGCGGGAGCCAATCAGCGGGAACCCGGCAATCATTCGGAGAGAGGTAAACAAGGCAGACCGCCGTTCTGGCAGAGGGGAAAATGGAGATATTGTGTTTCTGCTAAGCAGAAACATGGAACTCTGTTTTCCTTTACTCAAAGCACATCCCCCCCAGTTAGAAAGCACCCCCTAGGGACACATTTAACCCTTTGACTGACCCCAATGTTAACCCTTTCAATGCCAGTGTCAGTGGTACAATGACAGTGCATTTTTTTTAGCACTGATCACTGCACTGGTGTCACCGGTCCCCAAAGTGTCACTTAGTGTCAGATTTGTATATGGGTACAGCATAGCACAACGCAATTGTCAGTTAAAGTAACGCAGTGCTGTATAAAAAAAAAAAAAAAAAAAAAAAAGAAGGCCTGTTCAGGAAGGGGAACTCAGCTCTCCTCCAATGATCAGATTTGTCCTGACATGCCCCACACCCCCCCCCTCCCTCCTACACAGCCTTTCACTGGGAAGATCAGTGTCCTGTTGCCTCTCCTCCCCCAGCTCTTATGCAGCTGAGAATAGTGTTAATGTGATCACTTAAAAAAAAAAAAAAGGAAAAAAATTGTATTTATATTTTATCTATACACAAACGTTTTGCCTTTCATCTCCATTTTAAACCAAATTGGTTGTTTTACTAGATGATCGTTAAAATCATTTTTAAAGGTTTAAGGCTTCCTGTATCCCTCAATGGACACAAAACACTTTGTTAAAGGAAATCTGTGCTTGAAAGGAATGTGTAGGCTGACACTTCATTTCCAAAAATGCTATAGGCCTGGCTACATTGATTCAAAGGCTTCAATGCTTTGAATTACTGACCTGGAACATATGTGCAGCTCAGGAGTTCTGACTTTCAGCTAGCATTTTCAGAAAAAGAACGGTTCTGTATTCCTCTCAGTATAGGATTCCTTTAACAATGGATCTAAGCATGTCACAGGAGTAGTCTATGTCCACTCTTGAAAACAGCCAACATATATAGACAAAATTAACATAAATAAGAAACTGACCTTAAAGTCCCAGATAGTCATTGCACCATCGATGCCGGTAGTACAGAACTTGCGACAATCAGATTTGTCCCCCTCATAAATAGACACCTGGCTGTAGGACAGGAAAATAAATTACAAGACAGCAGTCATAGCTATCTGGAAACAGATTAGTGGCACTGCATTAGAATATAAAATTCAGCCACCATATAGGAACCCCAATGTTGTTTAAAGATAACAGGAACCTTTTAACACCATCAATGATGAAAAGGGACCTGCTTGGTGATGTGGCAAGCCTGCTGGTGAAAAAAAGGGGGAGTACATATCTACAATACATCCACATTTCCCTATGTTTTGTCTCTGTAGGAGCATTTTTTTTTTTTTTTCCAAAAGGAGCATTTTAACCCCTTTGTGCCCAAGGGTAAAACAAATCTAAATGCCCAAGCATAATTTTGCAATTTTGACATGTATTTGTAAAACCGTACATATTATCACAACTATTTTATGCATCCAGGTGGATATCAGGGTTTTTTAAGGACAAATGGGGCTTTCATTTCATGGCAAATGGTAATAGATATCTCATGATTTATTTATTTATTATCAAAGAAAAACTGCCTGAAAATGGAAAAAAAAATTTTTCTTCTAAAAATTTAGATTAATTTCTTGCTACTACCATAACCTTTCACCAAAGAACAACCCAAATGAAATTCTCCTGCCGATCGCAGTGATACCACATATGTGTATGTTTGGGGCAGCATGAGCGCTGCCGGCACTGGGGAGCTACAGCTCATTGAGGGAACCATGAATGCCAACATGTACTGTGACATACTGAAGCAGAGCACGATCCCCTCCCTTTGGAGACTGGGCCGCAGGGCAGTATTCCAACATAACGACCCCAAACCCACCTCCAAGACGACCACTGCCTTGCTAAAGGGTTGCTGAGGCTAAAGGTGATGGACTGGTCAAGCATGTCTCCAGACCTAAACCCTATTGAGCATCTGTGGGGCATCCTCAAATGGAAGGCGGAGGAGCGCAAGGCCTCTAACATCCACCAGCTTCGTGATGTCGTCATGGAGTAGAAGATGACTCCAGTGGCAACCTGTGAAGCTCTGGTGAACTCCATGCCCAAGAGGGTTAAGGCAGTACTGGAAAATGATGGTGGCCACACAAAATATTGACACTTTGGGCCAATTTGGACATTTTCACTTAGGGATGTACTCACTTTTGTTGCCAGTGGTTTAGACATTAATGGTTGTGTGCTGAGTTATTTTGAGGGGACAGCAAATTTACACTGTTATACAAGCTGTACACTCACTACTTTACATTGTAGCAAAGTGTAATTTCTTCAGTGTTGTCACATGAAAAGATATAATAAAATATTTACAAAAATGTGAGGGGAGTACTCACTTTTGTCAGATACTGTAAGACCACTGGAAAGAGTGTGTTTTATTAGCAGCTGGCTAGATTTGTTTATTGGTAGTTTTGCGGCTTAGTCACTGCATAGTTTTTATAGTAATATGACACAGATCTCCAGAATGGCTCGGACAGATGTCCGCAACTCCGCATGCGCAAAAACTTGTGGCTCAAGGCCTGGTCAGCTGAACCTGCCTGGAAATGACATCTCACACGTATGCCCTTTGAAGGTAGGTAGATGAGGCACTTAAATTCAGAGATGTCACAGAAAGAAAGGTACTATTTTACAGCAAAGGGTCACAAAGTCTCTCTTTGGGAGCTTCTACCGCCTAAAAATGCAGAGCAACCTCAACCCTTTACTCGGGATTCAACTGTTATGCCAAAATTCAGCCCTTCCCTTTGGCACAAAATTCACCAAGTCTTCCCCAAAGTCCTCTTCACAATGAAGATGCGCCCTCACTTCTAAAAAGGGGGACATCTATTACAGTTTGCCTTTCTTTGAAACACAGCCACCCCCAGTCCTGTGGGTTCAATTGTTAGTTTCAAAGGGATGCAAAATGAGTTCAAAACTCTACTCCCTCGTCACTTTCTTCTTTCTGATCAACCAAAATGTGTTCAACAGCCAGATTTGCAGAATGCCCAAAACCACCTCTTGTTTCAAGAAGTAGTTGTTCTAGAACTTATGGAGGACAGATTCTAAGGTTTCTATTCAAAACTTGTTCATGGTACCAAAACCTAGTGAGGGTATTTGTCCCACCCTGGACCTAAAATCCCTAAACAAGCACTGTCAAGGTTCCAAAATGTTGTATGAAATATGCAAGGTCAGTTATTTCCTCTCCAAGATAAGGGGAATATCTAGCATCCGTAGACATCCAAGATGCCTATCTGCACATTCCCATTTACCAACCTCATCAAAGCTTTCTGCTCTTCGCATTAGAAGAGAAATTCTTTGTTTGTTGAACTACCTTTTATAGTCTATTAGAGTTCAAAAAGTGCAGCGCTATGTATAGTCGGTCCTATGGGTAGGACCATAGACAAATCAATAAATCAAAGTATGCCTTAGACTTAAGTACAGTGGAGAATGGAAGTTAAACAAATATGTGATAATGACAATATAAAATAACGTGTCGACAATGGGCAATCTGAATGGAAGTCCACTTAGAGTTCATATATGGGTATGGAAACCCAGTATCAGATACAAGAAGATTTTTATGAGGATAGGATGTGGTATCCCAGATCAGTTCCCAATTGCAGTGACAGGTGCCTTGACAGTAGGGTGCTTGATATGGTGACAATCCGCATTGGTGGGTGATTGTACTTACCAGAGGCTGGTAAAGTACCAGCAGGTGCAATCGAATGGTAAAGGTCCAGGAGGTCCAGGGGAATGGAGGATAGGTTGCAGTGCAAAGTGCTTGAATAGGTGCTCAAAACTGACAATCCCCACTGTATGTGAAAATGCTTACCGGAAGCTGGTGATATGCTCACAGAGGTGTTTTAGTTCCTTGCGGTATGGTCTGGTCACGGATGGCTCCCTTCCAAGTCCAAAGTACCCTCAATACTCGCTTAGAGGGGTGTAGTGCCTCTTGATGGACAGGTGGTGTCACTCGGAAAGGGTTTGTGCAGAGATAAAAGCAAGAAGAACTCCATAGCGTAATTCAGTAAAACCACAGGAAATGTATTTAATGTGGATTAAAAACACTTACTTGGATTAAAATATAGATGAGCTCATCAATAAAATCCTAGTTGCAGTGAGTCGGGGGGACAGGATCCAACGCATTTCGTGTGATAAAACATCCTCAGGGGTGCCCCCCCGGGGTCACTGCTGGTATATATAGATATTCCATAAAAGAAAAAGACATCTCCCAAAAAGGCAGGAGGTCTGTTTCCAGACCCCCTGAAAACGGCGCCAACGGCGAAAACGGCGTGTCGGTGTCAGCAACATAGGTCTTTTTGTTTGACCCTGCTATTCAAAACCTACTACACCCGGTTTTTAAATATAGTCCCCCCGACTCACTGCATCTAGGATTTTATTGATGAGCTCATCTATATTTTAATCCATGTAAGTGTTTTTAATCCACATTAAATACATTTCCTGTAGTTTACTGAATTATGCTATGGAGTTTCTTCTTGCTTTTATCTCTACACAAACCCTTTCCGAGTGACACTACCTGTCCGTCAAGAGGCACTACACCCCTCTAAGCGAGTATTGAGGGTACTTTGGACTTGGAAGGGAGCCATTCGTGACCAGACCATACCGCAAGGAATTAAAAAACCTCTGTGAGCATATCACCAGCTTCCGGTAAGCATTTTCACATACAGTGGGGATTGTCACTTTTGAGCACCTATTCAAGCACTTTGCACTGCAACCTATCCTCCATTACCCTGGACCTTCACCATTCGATTGCACCTGCTGGTACTTTACCAGCCTCTGGTAAGTACAATCACTCACCAATGCGGATTGTCACCATATCAAGCACCCTACGGTCAAGGCACCTGTGACTGCAATTAGGAACTGATCTGGGATACCACATCCTATCCTCATAAACATCTTCTTGTATCTGATACTGGGTTTCCATACCCATAAATGAACTCTAAGTGGACTTCCATTCAGATTGCCCATTGTCGACACATTATTTTATATTGTCATTATCACATATTTGTTTAACTTCCATTCTCCACTGTACTTAAGTCTAAGGCATACTTTGATTTATTGATTTGTCTATGGTCCTACCCATAGGACCGACTATACATAGCGCTGCACTTTTTGTACTCAAATTTACCCTCAACTTTGTTTGTTGTCGTGCTGGCTGCTCCAGTCCTCTATATAGGTAGCGCAGTATCTCCTTTAACCCATATTTTATAATATAAGTAGAAAGGCTGCGCTAACCCTAATAGCCACTATATCCCTTTTTACACAGCTGCAACAATAAAGTGTGATTCCTACACCCAAAGTACAAATTTAAAACAAATAAGGCTGCGCTTGTGTAAAGGACATAGAATAAATTAATAACAAAAGGTGAGCATAATGGGATATCCAGAAATACAAATAACAAGAAGTGATGTAGTGAATAAACTTATATAACCCCAATCACGTGTACATCCATATGACAGTGAATAAAACAAGTCCAATGCAGAAAGTGAAAAATATAGAAGGAATGTCCTTGATTAGATCTTCCAGAAAGGTGAACCGACATGCATCACAATGCCCAACAGTGAAAAGGCCTCCACCACGGATAGTTATGCCCTTACCGGATCACTTGGACCTCTTATTATAGGAGGTCAGAAACACCTGTGTGGATCAAGGCCTCCACAGGGCCACTCTGATCTATTCTCTACAGGACACTCGATCAGCTCAATTGGATCCTCTCCTATCCTTGGTGGGGGTATCTGAAGCCACTTCCAAGGGTGTGTACTCAATGGAAGTACTACACAACACAGAACCGGCCAGTTCGCTCCACTCCTGGGAAGTCACGGTACCCAAAGAAAAAATGGGCCAGATAGTGTAATAACGTTTACACAAAACAATTTATTAAAAAAAAATTAAACTCACATGAATCCGGATAAACAACAGCTGTAAAATGGTAAAAACACTCAGCGGTGGTAGTGGGACAGCTCTCCGCCCCCAGGCCTCCCACTACCACCGCTGAGTGTTTTTACCATTTTACAGCTGTTTATCCGGATTCATGTGAGTTTAATTTTTTTTTAATAAATTGTTTTGTGTAAACGTTATTACACTATCTGGCCCATTTTTTCTTTGGGTACCGTGACTTCCCCGGAGTGGAGCGAACTGGCCGGTTCTGTGTTGTGTAGTACTTCCATTGAGTACACACCCTTGGAAGCGGCTTCAGATACCCCCACCAAGGATAGGAGAGGATCCAATTGAGCAGATCGAGTGTCCTGTAGAGAATAGATCAGAGTGGCCCTGTGGAGGCCTTGATCCACACAGGTGTTTCTGACCTCCTATAATAAGAGGTCCAAGTGATCCGGTAAGGGCATAACTATCCGTGGTGGAGGCCTTTTCACTGTTGGGCATTGTGATGCATGTCGGTTCACCTTTCTGGAAGATCTAATCAAGGACATTCCTTCTATATTTTTCACTTTCTGCATTGGACTTGTTTTATTCACTGTCATATGGATGTACACGTGATTGGGGTTATATAAGTTCATTCACTACATCACTTCTTGTTATTTGTATTTCTGGATATCCCATTATGCTCACCTTTTGTTATTAATTTATTCTATGTCCTTTATACAAGCGCAGCCTTATTTGTTTTAAACCCATATTTTATAGTCTATTCTCTGCTCCCAGAATATTCACAAAGGTACTTGTACCCTTTTTTGCCCTCTTAAGAACTGACATTCAGGTCACAGGATACTTGACGACTTTCTTTTGCAGGACCCTTCTCCCCTTCTGGTTATCTGCATTCTCTGGACTATTCAGATTCTTCAGGCTTTAGGTTGGGTAATCAAATTGAACCTTCCTGGAGTTCTTGGGCCTCATTCTAGACAAAGCCCAGGCAAAAGTCCAGAAAACAAATTGATCTCTCTCAGATCTCATGCCCAAACCTTGAGATCAAAGAAAACAACCCTGGGAGCATGTCTTCAAAATGTTGCCAACATCCAATCACATGAAGGCACCTGCCTATAAACACTGAGCTATGAATATCCAGCCTGTGTCCTATACTGTACTCCAAAATTTTACAGATATGTCAAAATTATTTTTTTGTTTTATGCCAGACATACACTTTTAGGGAACATGCATGTTGCCCAATAGAAGATAATTATTCTATAGCATAAGGCACCTATTACATTAACTATTAGTGCAATTAATATATTTGACAAACACGTACTGGTGGTATCCCAGTGGGGTGTCTATGTAGTAAGTGGGCTGCTCTCGTGAACTGAGGAACTGGACAGTATCCTCGGAATACTGAAGTAACATTTACGTCTGAAAATCAAAGTGCCATACCAAAGTGTTTGAACCCAATATGTAATTTTGTTCTAAACAAATAACAGGTGCTACACAGTGCTGAGTGCTTTCAATAGAGAGTATTATCTGGAGTCCATACCAGAGGATACTGCATATTTTAAGCCCTGACAAATGGGACAAAGTGTTGTCCCCGAAACACGTTGACTGTAGCACCTAGAACAGGTATCAAACAAAACCTAATTTTGGACTTCAACACTTTGGTGTGGTGCTTCGATTTTCAGATTCAAGTGCTCTTCTTCAGACCTATTTGTTTTTAAACAACCATAGTTGTGTTGCCTGGACAAGTGCATTCTTGTGATCAGTAGCCTTCCTCAATGCCAGACTTGCTTCAAGGACACAATAACAATAAACTGATAAAGTGCATGGTTTAAATTGCATAATTACACAAAAAAAATGCATTCTCTATTTCCTAACAGTGCCTAGCTTATTCTTACGTGATGCTGTTCTGATGCAGAGTGTCCAATGTAGTCTTGCGGTCCTCAGTGGTTGCTCTCTTATCCATGTTTCTAAAGCGTTCCATAGCTGAAATGTTACGCTGAGTGCTTTGCTTTGGAATGTCCAGTTTAGACACAAATGTCAACGAGCCATGATCATCCAATGTGAAGAGCATAGGACAACAGTCATGCCCCTAAAGGAGGGAATTAGGATTACACACCTTTTACATACAACTTGCAATAATCAGGTTATTTTTCTACTTTCTAAGCATTCCTGGTATTTAACAAAGACCTTTGGGATATGAGAAATTGGATTGTACGTTCCCCCCCCCCCGGTTGAACTAGATGGACTTGTCTCTTTTTTTCAACCTGGCTAACTATATAACCTCTTTTCTAAATTTGTACTTTTGGTCTCTACCGCATGTAAAAGATTGACTATGCAAGAGCACAAATGGAAAACAGCTGTCACCCTTTAACAGGACGTGCTTTTACAAGGACCTTCATGCAAGAATATAGGAGGTATTTTTTTTTTTCATGAAAGTTGTAGATTTCAATTGATTGAAATAACAATAACATGTAGCTTATGAGATTTCAGTGAAAAAAATTCGAACCCCAACACTTCCTGTACATTCAAAAATTGGTAGTATATCTACGTATTATACATCTTTATACAGATAATATAACTTCCACAGGAAATGTTGTTTAGCATGACTCTTCTGAACATTTTCATGCAAAATTCCTATTTAGCAAAATTTAACAGGTTGGGGGAACTTGTGGCATGCACATCTTTAGCTTCCTCTCAGCAAGAGCTTAAAGTGATTGTAAAGGCTAATTTTTTTCTCTTTAAGTAAACAAACATGTCATACTCACCTCTTCTGTGCAGCGGGTTTCTGCAGAGTGGCCCCTAACCCCATCTTCTGGGGTCCTTCAGCGGTGTTCCGGGCACCAGGCTTCTCTGTATTCACACAAACAGCGGGACTCAGACCCCCCCCCTCCCGGGTCACTGGACTTGAGTGACAGCCGTGGGAGCCAACGGCTCCCCAGCTATCAATCCAGCCAATCAGAACCGGAGCAGCTCGAGTGAGCTCCCAGGCACGTCCTCGCTGCGGGATCAGGTCGGGCTCAGGTAAGTAAAGGGGGGCTGGGGAGGAGACTGCTGCAAGTGAAAAGGTTTTTCACCTTAATGCATAGAGTGCATTAAGGTCAAAACCCTTGAGGGTTTACAACCACTTTAAGAACAACCCATTTAGCAGAATCAGAAGCTCCAAATGTTTTTCTTTCTAATTGGTGCTAGTTTTCCACCCTCCTTACTTGAAAAATGCTTCCAGTTGAGGAATAAGTCTGAATAGATGGTATGGCTGAGATTTATTCATATTATTTGAACATGAATATGAAAGGCAATTCCAAAACATTTTTCTTTAAGTTGTTCAGGAAACTTTGAGGTCGATTTTGGATTGTCTTGTAAAATCCAACCTCATTTCAGTTGTATCTCATAGACTGCATGCAACTCTGTAGTAACACTGCAGGAAAAAACATTTATGAATGAACTTACAGCTGCTATCACGCTGTTCTCCGACACAAAGGTGACACTCAGGAGAGGCAAGAATTCAGTCTTCAGCTGTGAAATGCTACAAAATGAACATAACATTATAAATATATTTATGGTATTTGAAGCTCCACATTGGGCATTATATGAACTCTAAATCCACCCTCCCTCCTTTCCACTAAATCCATCAGTCCTCTGCATACTGTGTGGACCCCGCCACTGGACAGTCTATAGAAAGTATATTAAAAACAGGCTAAGGACAATCTCAAAGATCTCACCCCAGTGATATTTTCCTTTACATTATGATTTAAAGTAATATGTACGATTCACGTTAAAGTTGTATATTTCGGGGAGAGGTCCTATTTTAATTGGAGGGAGGATGAGGGGTAGATTGACTAATGATTTGTTTTTTGGTTGGTAAAAGTGGCCCCACATGAAAAACCCACAGGTGTAGACGCACTACACATGTGAAAGATATCTGACAGGTCACCGCCCCAGGTGTGTCATACGTCTCCTGACTACCTAAATCACCTTTCCTCCCTCCCACCTAAATCTCAAGTATATTACGGGTTACACCTCGAAGTTTATGGTATTTATATAAATATTACAATACAAGTAAAACATCG
>BLSH010173590.1:904515-920763 GCA_018402905.1 Glandirana rugosa | reverse complement strand
GGCATGTAAGGCAAATTCCTTTAGGATATGTTGACCAGGGCACAGGGAAGGCAACACAATGTCCTATTCAAAAGGAAATCAGAGGAAGAAAGGATGGACAAGGTCGAAGAACAACCTCATCCTCGTGGAACACCAGGTAAGGTGTAGGACAAGATAACGCCACCAGTTCCGACACCCTGCGAGCAAAGGTGATAGCCACCAAAAAAAGCCACCTGATGCGACAGAGTAAGCAGGGGAATCTCCCGAATATTTTTAAAAGGAGGCTCCTGTAGAACCGAAGTACCAAGTTCAGATCCCACAGTGGTAGGAGAGACCGCACCGGCAGAGACAGACGTCGAACCCCTGAATAAAGGTTACGCACCAGGTAGTGCCAAACCAGGGGACGCTGAAGACTGCCAAGGCTGACATCTGGCCCTTGATGGTACTCAAGGTCCATTCCTGTTCAACCGCCCAAGAAGGAAGGTTGGAATCGGTGCCACCGAGAAAGAACGAGGGTGAATGCCCAGCGACCGGGATATATACGCTTTCCACGTCCGGTGGTAGATCTTCCTAGGAGGTAGACTCCCTAGTCTTCAGAGTCGGAACTTAACAGCACCTGGCTCATCACAGCCAGGCCATCAAAACCAGTGACTATAAAGCAGGACAGGAGATCAGCCCCTGGGACAGTAGCTCCTCCCTGAGAGACAGTCGAAAGAACGTCAGCGACCAGGTGCACCAGGTTAATGTACCAAGACCGACAGGGCCAATCCGGGACAATAGAATGACCGGAATCCCTTTGACCTTGATCCTGTGCAAAAGCCGCAGTAGAAGCAGGCGAGGAGGAAAGGCGTAGATCAAACGATACCGGCACACAGGGGCCATCAGAGCATTTGAAGTGTCCGCCAGAGGCACCCGACCTTGCCAGAAACCCCGGTACCGGTCTGTTGAGCCGTGACGCAAGCAGATTTACCTCGGAGAGCCCCATCGGAGACAAATCCAATGAAGCACTGCCTGGTGAAGGATCCACCCCGTGGTCTAACACATGCAGACTGAGGCAAACTGCCCGTCAGTATTCCACTTCTGGAATGCTTACGTCGGAGAGGCCGGGAACAAGACGTTCTGCCCACCGGAGGATTCTGGCTACTGCCAGGGCTGCCAACACACTATTTGTTCCGCCCTGTCGATTGCATTGTCCAAATGGATCCGTACCGGGAGCCCCCAAAGTTGATCTGTCCATTATTCAGACATAGCCTGATTACTCGAAGTTCCAGGATATTGGTCAGTTGTCTGGATTCCTCCAGCACCCAACCATCCTGAGCAGAACTCAGTCCCAGAACACCTCACCATCCGGAAAGACTGACATTGGTGGGGACCACTGTCCAATACAAGGGAAGAAAAGATTTGCCCTGCCAAAGAACCGGAGAGCGAATCCACCAGACCAGGGATCCCCTGGTTTTCTGGCTCAGCCTAATCTGATTGTCCAGAGACCTCAGGCACTTGTCCCATTACACCAGGATCTCCCTTTGAAAGGAGCTGGTATGGAACTGTGTAAATGGAATCGCCTCAAAGGCATGCAGGTACACCAGCCGGACAACAGTACATGAAAACGCAGCATACAATTTCTGGAGTTTGTCCAGAGGAAGAAACACTCTGGCCAGAGCTGAAGCCAGGGTGAGGCGCAGATAATCCAATGTTCTGGAGGACTTCAAATAGTATAGAAGCCAACTGAAATCTGTCAAGGTCTGTATAGAAGCTACGTCACCCCTCAGGGTAGTCGAGGACTCTGCTCGCAGAAGAAGGTTGTCCAGGCAGCCCAGGCCCGCAATTCCTTGCTGGCATAACCACGCCTGATCCGGGGCAAACACTTTGGGAAAACCCGAGGAGTTGTGGTGAGACCAAAGGGCAACACCATGAGCTGATAATGCTCTCTTTCCACAGCAAAATGAAGGAGTGCTGGGGTCGGGCACATAGTGGAATGTGTAAGTAAGCATTTGTGATGGCGATAGAGCCAGAAAAGTCCCCATGATGAAAGGATGCCACCACCGTGTGGATGGAACCCATCCTAAACTTCTGTACCTACATAAAGCAGATCAGGCCCAGAAATAGACGTACCATGCCCGCCATCTTTGTGGGCCCCGAACAGGTTTAAATACAACCCCTGAAACCGTTCCGACGCGAGAACCAGGACAATCACACCCCAAGGCAACAGGGCTTGCACAGCCCCACGAGGAGCACTGCAAACGCACATTGGAAAGAAAACACCCTTTTTGGGGAACAAAGCCGGAACACTATCTTGTAACCAGACAAAATCAAGACAACCCCCCCCACTCCAAACACGGGGGAGGGCGCTCCTTCATGCTGAAGGGGCCTTGTCCGCGGGTCCAGAGAATCCCGCTCTCGGCTTGCCAGACCACGTCCTTACGGAACCTCCCGGGGAGGGATGGAAGGGATATGGACCCTTGTCAGTGGACCCCAACTATTTAGACTGTGGAAGAGATGCACCTTCCCCCCCGTGAGACTCACAATGATGTCATCCAAGGCAGCCCCAAACAGACAATAGCCTTGAAAAAAGGTAAACCGGTCAAAGCTTTTTTTAGAAGCCTAGTCCACAGACCAACAAGTAAGCCACAATACATGTCTAAGCCCCACTGCGCAAACAGAGAGCTCAGTAACCAGGGGAACTGTGTCCCAGAGGCATAGCAGACAAACTGCAGCCCCTAGACCAACAGGTCCACCATTTCACCAAAGGCAGAGGGATCCTGCTCCCCCTCCAGGTATGTCTGCCGGATCTTTAACAGCCGGAGATTCCTCTACCGGAATCATGGTTGCCTTGTGCGACCTAGAGATGGGGGGATCCACTACCGGTGGAATAGTCCACTTCTTAAGGAGGTACTCCTCAAGTGGTACCTCACATCAAAGCGGTTTTGGAAGCATAAAGGAGCGCTTTGGACACTCCTATTCTTCATGGACAAATTTGGCAAAATAGGAGGGAGAAGGGAATGCTTTCACCATGCAGGATGGCATATAGGTGCCCAAGGGGACCGGCTCTCCGATGCAGCCACAGCTGCATCCCCCATGGTTAAAATTCCCCGCACAGATGTAATAAGTGCGGCAACCAGTGCCTTCTCGTGCACCACTGCAGTTGTGGAGGAATCATCCTCACTACCTGACAGGACAGGGAGCATGGCCACCAACCGCAAAGTGGGCGACGTCAGTGGCGGCAGAGCCAGATATAGGCTTGTTCAAGACTGATGAGGTAGCGGAGGCGGTATACTAGGCTATAAGCCTAAGCGCCACTTGTAGAAACACAAAAACTCAGAGAGGGCCACAGACTAAGACCCCCACCGCCCGAGGCACCCGCACAGGGTGCACCACTGAGGCCCCCGCACAGGGTGCACCACTGAGGGCCCCGCACAGGGTGCACCACTGAGGGCCCCGCACAGGGTGCACCACTGAGGGCCCCGCACAGGGTGCACCACTGAGGCCCCGCACAGGGTGCACCACTGAGGCCCAGCACAGGGGGCACCACTGAGGCCCCTCACAGGGGGCACCACTGAGGCCCCTCACAGGGGGCACCGCCTCCCAGGGGTCGCCAAAGGAGCCCCCGCACCGAGGTAACAACCTTGGGGGGGCGGGGGGACACCCAGGCCTGGAGGAGACCACCCCAGGGAGTAGCCGCACCCCACACCACGTCCAAGGAAGAGGAGGTGGGGGCCCCCTACTTACCGATCCAGTGAAGCATGCGGGTAATGCTCCCACACAGATCCTCCTTGCCACCAAAGTGAGGAGTGAGGAATGCTGCGACTCAGGCCGAGACCAAGGTCGTATGCAACCTCGCGAGCCCCCGTTCAGTGGGGCTATATCACGGCCGACCTGCGGTCTGCACATGCTTGCTGACCAGACTGAGGAGACCACTGGATACTTAATGGCCAGCCCGTCGCCCAGCCCGGTAGTTGATTGTAGATCTCACCGGAGAAAAAATCCAGGAAAAACAAACAAAAAAACTGCTAGGACTAGAGGGAACTAGATCTTTACTCCTGACTAGGCAGAAAAAAACTATAGCAGACAGGGGGGTGTATACCACCTAGGACTTCCCATAGGCGTAGCCAAGTCTTTTTTCTACCTAGTGTCCTACTTCTGTAGGGGGCGGTATAACCCTATGGTTATGAATAATGGAGTGCTGTGCCTGTCAATGAACTAAAGAGAACTCTAATTTTCTTTATCGTACATCATGACAGCAGGATATAATCATGACTACCAAAGCCACCAAAAAGACCCAAGGAAAACTACGGCGCCCAAAAAACACTATGGCCAAATGCGGTATCGTCAGTGGCCCTTATGTTCACTTGGTAAAACATTGTAAAAGGTATGTACCAGGGATCAAGCTGCAGCCTTGCAGACCTGAGCCACTGACGCTTGATGTTGGATAGTCCAAGAGGTGCCCATATTCCTAGTCGGGTGAGCCTTGAAAAGGCGGAGTCCTACACTTCAAGCCATAGGCTTGGGGAATAAGGTGAAGAATCCACTGCGAAATGGTCAAGTTAGAAGCTACCTGAACTTTTCAAGGACCCTCAGGTAGGATAAATAATGTATCCAACTGCGTGACTACTGCAGACATATGGAGATAAAGCTTGACAGCCCGAACCACATTCAATGTGTGCAGGGCTTTCTCCACCAGTGATCGAGGACTAGGAAAAAAAAAAATAAAGGGCCGCCAGTTCTGACACTTGCTGAAGTGATTGCCATAAAAAAAAAAAAAATTAAATAAAATAAAAAATGTATAAAAAAACTTACAAATTGGTTTAAAAGGTGGTTTCTGCAAAACAGACAACCACAACACACATGGACAAAGGGAAGACTTAACAGGTGGAACCACACGGGTTACCCCCTCCTTGTGTATCAAGGAACGTGAGGCAATTGATCTCTAGAAATAAATTACTTAGGCAGATATCTGGCCTTTAAAGAGGAAGTAAACCCAGATGGGGTTTACTTTCCTCTACATGCCCCTGTAAGGTAGAAGCATAATGGGCTACTATGCATCGCATAGTAGCCCATTATGTGCCACTTACCTGCAAACAAAGCCAGCGACATCCAGCGCTGTCCCCTGTGCTGGCAGCATCCATCTTCTGCCACTCTTCCTTCCGGGGCCGCCACTCCGGCACTGTGACTGGCTGGAGTCGCGGGAGCCGCCAGTCACGGCACGGTCGCAGTGGAGGAACGGCACGAGGGCCGTTTCTTCACTGCGCATGTGCCGACATGACGTTGGCACAGCAAATACATTACATATCTCCTGAACCGTACAGGTTTAGGAGATATGCAGGGCACCTACAGGTAAGCCTTATCATAGGCTTACCTGTAGGTTAAAGTGGTTGTCACAAGTTGACAACCACTTTAAAATTGTACCTAAGACCTGATTCATTTCCACCATTTGGAGGAAAGCCAAAATGCAATCAATCACGTATGTACGGGGATGAAACTTTCTGGCTTCACTCCAGGTTATACAAGACCTCCAGGTCCTATTATAAATCTTTCTGGACTTCAGAAAAGTAGCTAGAACAATAGAGACCCCTCTGTCCCTTAAAACCAAAGTCTCAATAGCCAAACCATCAAAACGCAGCAACTGTAAAGGAGGATGCCATATTGGCCCAGGAACAGGAGATCTGGCCAGGCCGGCAGTGACCAAGGGCCGTCCACTGCCAAGTTTGCAATGTTGTTGTAGCATGGACTTCTGGGCCAAGCTGGTGCTACTAAAATTACCAAAGTTTTCTCCGCCTGTATCCTGCATAACAGACGTGGAAGCAGCTGAACTGGGGGGATGGCATAAATTAGAAATGGTCCCATGGTGTCATCCAAGCATCTACCCCTATCACCTGTGCATCCCCGCCCTGGAGACAAACCTGTCTGGTTTCATATTGAATCTGGACACTAGAAAATCCATGTCGCGGGTTCCCCAACGCTGACAAATTGCAGTGAACACCTCGGGATGAAGAGACCACTTCCCAGGGACCAACTGCTGAAAACTGAGATAGTGCGCCAGCAAAGTTTTTTACACCCGGGATGTGAACTGCCAATAAGGCCGGAACATGACATTCTGGCCAAACAAGAATATGATCCGCTTTTACCTGGACAGGCCCACTCCTGATGTGCCCTGATAGCATTGTCCGACTGGACTCGAACTGGAAGCCCCAGCAGCTGATTTGTCCAGTAAGTCAGGGGAGACGGACTGCTCAAAGCTCCAGAATATTGATGGACAATCCCCTCTTCAGGGGAGACCATGCCCCCTGCATTGGTAAAGAGCCCATAACAACCCCCATGGCATTGGTAGTCAGCACATTGATTGGTAGAAATTACTTTCCTTTCTCCAGATTCTGAGGGACCATTCACCAGTTAAATTCCCAGAACACAATGGGGTTTTAGGGACATTCAGCAGTCCAATGACTGAATTCTGTTCCAATCCAAAAGGATTTTTCTCTGTAGTGGCCTGGAATGGATGTGTGCGCATGGCACTGCCTCGAAGTGGCCACCATCTTCCCCAGTAGTCTCATGCAAAGACGAATAGACAGAAACCTGAGACTCCTTCGAATGGTCATCTGATTTCTCAGAGAAAAACTTCTCTGTTTTGGTAAAAAGATCTTTGTCTGCACGGTTTCCAGAATCAGGCTCAGCTAATCCAGGCTCCGCGTTGGCTCAAACTCGGACTTCCCCTGCCTCAGATTCCTGCCCAGACTCTCCAGTGTATGAATCGTGAGAGACACGTTTCTCCTCAATCGTAGCACTGATCAGTCTCTGAGCAACAGGTTGTCCAAATATCCCAGCATGCCAACACCCTGACCTCGCAACAAGTTCAGCACCTTCATTAATACCAAAGAGGCTGTGACCAGACCAAAAGGCAGGGCTACAAACTGAGTGTGCTAGTTTTCTACCGCAAAATGTAAGAATTTCTGGTGCACATGGATATAAGCGTCCCTTATGTCTACTGATGCAAAAGAAACAATCCCCCTGCTGGACTGAGGCCACCACTGAACACATTGATTATATGCGAAAAGACTGCACTCCGAGAAACCTATTTAGATTGGTGCGGTTCAGGAATGGCCGCACATTGCTGTGTGGCTTTGGGACCGTGAAGAGATTGGAGTAGAAACCGAGGAATCTTTTGGTCACCGTCACCGGCTCAATCATCCCTAATCGATCTCATAAACCGTGGAGGAGTAAAAACTTAATATCCAACCTGCATCTGTGGGAGACTGTGGAAAGAACCCAAAATGTCTGACACTGCATTCTGCCTGGCTTCCGCAAAAACCCAGCAGCTTCCCCCACACACGCACGAGTGGAGGCACCCCTTCATAACGAAAAGGAATTGGAATCTGGCTTACCTGACTTGAATGGCAAGGGCCAGCTTTGCCCTCGACCCCGGACTTTCCGTCCGGACCCGATTGCCTGGGAGCCCTAAAAAGACTGCCTAGAAGAGGAGGAACCGTTTCCTGGAGCAACTGACCCTCCATAAGCTGGACGCTTGTCCTTTTTTTGTTTTTGAGTGCCAAGAGGAGGTCCTTTCCACCAGAGGTCTTTTGGATGCGTTTATCCAGATCCTCCCTAAACAGGCATTCCACATGATAGGGAAAATCTGTAGGCAACTTTTTACAGGGTAGTTCCACAGACCTGCTTTTCAACCAAAGAACCCTCCACATGCGAGCAGACAGCAGAGCAAAATGAGAAATCTGCTGGATAGTCTTTCAGGGCATGTATCGCAAAACGCAGAGCCAGGGGCAGCTCTGCTAACCCTTCACCAGTGTCTGCCTCCACATGAGACGGGCCCTTTTCTTATCAACCACTTAATGTGATCCTTAAGGCTTTGGCAAATGCCAATGGTTGCTACTGCAGGCTGAATAGCAGAACCTGCCAAGGCAAAGGAGGCCTTCACCAGAGTCTCCAACTTTTTGTCAGCTGGGTCCTTAAAAATCTGGAAATTGCCCACCAGGCAAGTCAAATTCTTATTTTTTTTTTTTATATAATACATTTTTATTGATTTCCATGCAAAGAAAAAAGAGAAGGGAAATTCTCATACACTGTATCACATAAACATATAGTCATATAAGGGAAAGGCGATAAATCAAGGGTACATGTTCAATTGTGCCTGACCTACTATGAGACGTTATCCCGCCACAGACAACTATAGGTGACCGGGATCTGATGTCAGTCTTCATGGTTACCTGGGGGAGGCAGGGTGTCCCCCCCGTCGGCACCCCAACCGGGAACTAACTGTGCCGAACGGGAGGGGAGCAACCCCCCCCTCGTGAAATGTTTCCTATATTGTGACACCTCAACGGTCGACAATACATGTAAATCCTGGCTATACTACAGTCAAACCACGAGCAATCATTTTGTACCTTATCTGAAGTTTAAACCCTTGACCATCATCCTTTGCATACAAAAACAATAAAATCAACATAGGCATAATTCAGAAACAGAGAGAGGAGTTAGAGAGGATAGAATGATGGAAAGAAGGTTAGATAGAGGAGGGAGAAGAGGTAGTTAAGTCAAATTCTTATTAGAAGGAGAAGTATATCCTTCTGGAAGGACACTCCGCTGTCTCAACAGTAGTGAGTTGCTAATGTGAGTTTGTACCTGCGTATCTGTCAACTTTAATGTTCATCCTGCTATGAGCTTCCGGTTACTTTGGCTAAGGTGAGGGAGGGGGTTGGTGAGGTGTTCGTATGACAAATTGTGTGTATGTGTGTGTGCTTGGGTTGAATGGCTGGTAAATGTTTATAAATATCCTTTTGTGGGGGCGTGGCCTGATGAGGCATGGAGTAGGACGCACGGAAGAGGAGCTCCGTCCATTACTCCTGCTACTTCTTAA
Organism: Glandirana rugosa; assembly: GCA_018402905.1. NCBI lineage: Eukaryota > Metazoa > Chordata > Amphibia > Anura > Ranidae > Glandirana > Glandirana rugosa. Next base: position 911,924 of record BLSH010173590.1, on the reverse strand, counting down.
TCCTGTGGTACACACCGGGAAAAAAACTGTTGCCTGCATTCCCTATAGTGCAGCCGTTCAGCACAGCCACATGTCGCCATCCAAGAACAAGTCGGAAGCTGCCGCCAAGCTGGACAAGTTCCACAGACAGGAGAAGGAGGGGGCTGGGGAAGATGGCGCCGAGGCCCTCGTGGAGAAGGAGACGGTGGGAGCCGACACTGACAGAGTCCTGGAAGCCATCAACACCCTGCAAACCAACCTCACAGCCAGAATAGAGGAGGTAAAGGTGGACATATCCCTTATCAGGCAAGACCTACATAATCTTAAGGAGCGGGTGACTACTTATGAGGTGAGGTTGGGTGATGTGGAGGATGCGATACCCCCCCTGCAAACTACCACAGACAGAATGCAAAAGCAAATAGAGCAGATAATGGCGAAGCAGGATGACATGGAAAACAGGCTGCGAAGGTGTAACCTCCGCTTCATAGGCATGCCTGAGGGATCTGAGGGGAAAGATCCCACTACATTCCTGGAGCAGCTGCTTCTCACTTCCTATGGTAAGGAGGCCTTCTCCCAGACCTTTGCAGTTGAAAGGGCCCACCGCATGCCTGCAAGAGCACCTCCCCTGGGGGCCCCACCATGCACCTTTATTGCTAAACTTTTGAATTATAAAGACCGCGATGCAGCACTTCGTATGGCACGCATCAAAGGCAACATCACCCTGGCCAATGCTAAAATTGCTATATTTCCAGACTTCTCCACAGAAGTGCAAAAGCGAAGACAACTGTTCACAGAAGCTAAAAGGCTATTGAGCCTCAAAAATGTTAAATACTCCATGTTGTTCCCGGAAAGATTGCGCGTCGAAGATGGAGATCGGGTCCTCTTCTTTGAGAGGCCAGAAGGCGCCATCTCCTGGCTGGAAGGTCGTAACCTCGATCAGAGACGGCAAGACTGAGTGAAACGACTGATGATATTGCGAATCTGCTGTCTATTGTGAGCTGATCCCTCTCACTATTCCCTTCCTGGGGGACCTCATGTGACACAAGGTACTGTACTACTGCAAGAACGGTTATGTTGCTCATGGAGCTTGTTTTCTGATTTGTCGTCCGGCTTCTTGACGGTTTTGATATCCTACTAGATGCAACGGATCAAGCGATCCCTATTTGTCGGAGGAGGCTGTCATTAACTTTTTGTTCAGGTTACTCTATTCTCTCAACACTCTTCTCATTTAGACTACATACCCTACACCTATTCCCCCCCCCTTTTTTTTTCTGACAATGAATGGTAACCATATGTTGGTAAATGTTTGTATCAGTCCTGGGTTCCTGGCCGTTTTGAACCTATCTAGCTACATATGGTCACCCACGAACCTTTTTTTAATTTTTTCATTCTTTTCTCATTTTTTTCACAACGGAGCAACGGCAGCTCTACAAAGTGCCACCCACGTGCAGTGAAAGTTCGCCCCCACTGCACCCTTAGGGAGAACTTGTATCCCGGGTGATGGTCACCCATAAATACTGGTATATGAACATACTCACCTGGTGGAGGTGCGCATCTCCCCAAATCCTGGGGGGAGTCCGCCTCCATGCTATCTTGATAGCGATTCTTCATCTGGGACTCTTCTCGGGACTGTTAGGAGTGTCGGTCATGACTAACTAATCTGACATTCGAATCTGGTTTCAGTTTGGGGACTATACCCGCACAAGTTGGGGTTGGTGTCGGGTGGGGAATGTTTATATGATTGCACAGAGCAATACAACTGGTAAGATCAGCCCGAACTCTTGTATAACAGGTATCATCACATATTTTTTTCCTTCTTTTTTCTTATTGTTTGCTCTCTACTTTTCTTTTACCATAGTTCTTTGCATACCTAAACATGTGTTGAATGCATTGATAATATGTTGGTTAATGTTGCATGGGTTGTGGATCCCCCCCTGGTGGCTTGCCCTGCTATTACATCCTTAAAATCAAGTCTCAACTACCACATCATGGCGGGGTCGCTTACTAAATTCATGACATAGAATGTCAGAGGCCTCCGAGATAAAATTAAGCACACAGCAGTTATGGCATTTGTTAAAAGACAGAGGGCAGAGGTCATTGTGATGGTTGAGACTCACCTAGATGGCAACCTTCCTTTGCCCCTCAGGCGCCCATGGATTGGTTGGGCGTACCACTCAACCTATTCCTCGCATGCCAGGGGGGGTATCCATACTCATAGCAAAGTCTGCACAATTTGAACTATAAAACCTCGCCACTGACCCCCCAGGGCAGGTATATATTTCTCCAGGCCAAAATAAAAGGGGTAATGCTAATAATCCTAGCCTTTTACGTTCCCCCACCGTTCTCTGCTGGGGTGATTATGGAGGGTCTCGAATACATGGCCAAACACCCCACGATCCAAGATCTGGATGGGTGATTTTAACTCCGTCTTGGATGCAGACATAGACAGGTTAATACAGCCGGGCCGGGTGCACACCCCTAGTGGCCCGACTAGGTTTGCCAGACTAATTTCACAAGTCCATTTATTGGACACTTGGCGGACCATCCACTCATCTACCAAGGCATACTCCTGTTTCTCCTCGTCCCACAATACAATGTCACGTATAGATTTCATATTAATCTCTCAAACCCTACTGCCCCAATTGAGGGAAGCGGAATTCTGTCCAAGACTACTATCAGACCATAGCCCATACTCAATTAGTCTAAACCTAAGAGCTATAGCTCCCCCGAGGGGGTGGCGTCTGAACCCCTTTGCAGATAATAAACACACCTCCACTATTATAAATATCTGGGAGGCATTCAAACTCCATGCCCGAGCGACCCTTACGTCCCATATTAATAAGATTAAGACACACACCTCCGCACACGCAGATGATGTGCTCGCCAAACTTGCCACACTAGAACGACAGTTTGAACAAAACCCAACCCAAGATAATCTTGCCCCTCTAAAGTTACACACTAGGATAGTGGACCAATTGCATTATGAAAAAGCCAATAGGAAGATATTTTTTTCTAGGCAACGGACGTTTGAACATGGGGAAAAGGCTGGTAGACTTTTAGCATTTATGGCACATCACGAAGATAGACCCCCCCATAGTGATTTCCTTACGTGCTCCTTCTGGAGCAATTGTGACAGACCCAGCTGAAATAACACAGATGTTCCGCAGCCATTTCTGCTCTCTGTATACCACCACAGTCCCACATGACACTGAGCAAATTGACCTATTTCTGGATGACCTCCCCATCCCCCAACTATCCCAATCCCAACTGCAGATGCTGGAAGCCCCCTTGACAACAGAGGAGATAGCAAAGGCAATCTCCAGTTTTGCTAGATCCAGGGCACCGGGCTCTGATGGATTACCCATAGAGTTCTACTCGCGATATAGTGAAATTCTCGTCCCAAAACTGCTTACTTTATATAACTATATGCTAGAGCACGATGCTCTGTCACCGACGATGGGTGAGGCCACCATAGTCCTCATCCCCAAGCCGGGCAAGGACCCACATGCACCTGAGTCATACAGACCAATTTCACTGCTACAGGTAGATATCAAAATACTAGCCAAGACACTTGCACTTCGTCTGAATCAAGTTGTCACTGACTTGGTGCATGTGGATCAGGCGGGTTTCATGCCAGGTAGAAACACTTCTTTCAACCTCAGGAAACTTTTTATGAACATACAAGCCCAACACGATAATATAGGGGAAAGAGTCGTAGTGACATTGGACACGGCCAAAGCTTTCGACTCGGTCGAGTGGTGCTAATTGTGGATATGTCTGACCAAATTTGGGTTTGGTCCCAAGTTTCTCAAGTGGGTTTGTGTCTTATACCGAAACCCGACAGCTAGAGTGGTGGCTAATGGATGGGCTTCAGATACCTTTTCACTCACTAGAGGCACCCGGCAGGGATGCCCGCTTTCCCCATTGCTATACGCTCTAGCCTCCGAGCCGCTGGCCATCTAAATTAGGAATAATGAGAGTATCCGGGGATTGTGTGTGGGAAACTTGGAAGAAAAAATCAGTTTATACTGTGATGACACTTTACTTTATATTGCGGACCCGGGCATATCGCTGACTGAAGCCCTCCGAACGATCGAAACCTTTGGATCCTTCTCTGGGCTCCGGATCAATTGGGATAAATCTCATGTGCTCCCTCTGGACCCTACACCCCGACCCGTGCCAAATCATTACTTCCGCTTCAACGGGTTAGTATTATTAAATACCTGGGAGTATTGGCCACGAACGCCCCGATAGAGTACATTATTGACAATGTAGAACCCCTTATCGCATTAATTAAACACAAAATACAAGTATGGGCTAGGTTGCCCCTGGGAGTAATGGGACGTATTAATTTAATAAAAATGATTCTCCTCCCCAAAATCCTTTATATCCTTTGGCACTCCCCAGTATATATACCATTGAAATACTTCAAAATTATGGATGCGCTGTTTAAACCATTTGTATGGGGGAAGAGTAGACACAAGCTGGCATGGTATCACCTTAAGCACCCGACTACATTAGCAGGAGCGGCCCTTCCTGACTTCGGAGCCTACTATATTGCGGCCCAGCTATCCAACATATTTCACCTCGACAAAACAGATAGACAAAGATCCCTTGCCCTCCTCTGCCCACAATGGGCTCATAGCACGGCGGACCCAGTATATGCCTTGGCGGGTGGGAGAGGGAGTGGCGATGGTGATGAACGGGCCAATGGTGTGCTCACCCATTATAGAAGGATATGGGATCTTGCCTCCCATAAATTAGAAATACCCCAATATAACGAATCCACTCCCCTATGGCACAATAAACACTTATCGGAACTAATAGACTTGCCAGACGTAGAGACATGGTGTAGACAAGGAGTAATGTACTTATCTCATATCCTCTCAGCTGGAGCACTCAGGACATATGACACTTTGAAAACTAAATTTGCGCTTCAGAATCGTATGTTTTTCAGATTCCTTCAACTCAGGCATGCTATCCAGACTCAATTCCCGCAGCAGGTCCCTGTACTAGAACCTAATCCCCTAATGGACATGATCAAAAGCTCAGACCCTCATAAATTGATCTCCGTTTTTTATAATATGATAATCACCCCCACATCTACACGAGTAGCGTATAAACTGAAATCCAGATGGGTGGGCTGTTGTGGTGATATAGAGGATGATGACTGGAGTGAGGCCCTTGACACTTGTAAATTAGTCTCTCACAAGATATCCGATAGGCTCACCCAATTATATATTCTACACCAGGCCTACCTCACGCCATTGAGACTACACAGAATTAGCCAGGAGAAACCAGCTCTGCAGAGGAGATACTGGGACATTTTATCATTTAATGTGGACGTGCCCTCGAATACAAGATTACTGGAAGCAGGTAGCTGTTTTACTGCATGATACTATGGGGTCCCCCCTTACACTAGACCCGAAATGGTGTCTACTGGGTATTTTCCCAGATGAGGACACGGATAAGTTCACCAAATTTTTCATACACGAGACAGCGTTCCTAGCCAGAAAAACCATAGCAAAAAAATGGATGAGATTGCCTCCCCCTGGGGTCAATGATTGGATAAAGGAGGTTAACTCTACACTCCCTTACAATAATTGCATATATATGCACAGAGGTTGTCCACTGAAATATAATAAAATTTGGGACAGATGGTTGGAAGCACCTGAAACAAACATTTAATGAGCGTGGGGATATATGTGGAAGAAACAGGGAAATGTTGCTATGAAGTATATGCAGTTGTTTACCTGCCTCCTGTTCTGTAAATATCTGTAATGATATAATTCTTGCCAAGATTAACCACATAATGTATGTGAAGATGTTTTCTTTCTCCTTTTATACTGTGTAATGTGCAATGAAAATGTCCTTTTTACTAATTATCAATAAATGCTGTTAACCAAAAAAAAAAATATATATATTCTTTTGTGCCATTAGCACAAATGCTCTGGGTGCGGCGGGATCCAATTATGGCACCATTGACAATTTACTACAGGTTATCCTCCCCCAACTGGGTGGGGGTAAAGTGATGTGTCACCATCTCAATACAATGTTGGCCATGTTTGGCTATATGTTATATGTACTTCATGTAATACTGAATATCACAGTATAACTTGACTGTTGGAAATCTATGCAGTTTTATAAAATCTAATAAATATTTTAAAAAAAAAAAGGAGAAGTATGGCCAAAGCTATTTTGGCCTTACTTCTCTGGATCACAGATCCAGAAGTGCCGGTGGGGAACCTGGGAAGCGGAAATTCAAACCACGTACAAACCACTTTAATTAGTACACAATAGCCCAAGAGAATCCTTCAGCTCCGTGCCCCCCTCCCCCCAGAGGCAGTACCCAGTGTTCCATATCTGCAGGGTCCAGCGTCACATGGCCGCATTATGGGCAATCCCAGCAAACATCCATAACCATCATGGCGGGGCCCGGATACCATCCACCTTAGAGTAATAGTTGTAAAAATGGATTTGGCCGAGGTTGTTCCTGAGTAGGAGGCATATGTGGGGGGGTTTGTGGTAGTTTGGTCAGGCAGTTTCCATTGATCTACAGGTGGCACATAACCCAGGTAGTCATGATTATAGCCTGCTCTGTGTCCCGTGATGTACAATAAAGAAATGTAGTATACACAAATGACACTGGAATGAGGTTTGCCCTGTAAGGGTTCACACCTACGGGCATAAAAAAACCCAAAAAAACTGGCAGAGCAACAACCGAGCTAGTTAAAGCAAAGGGCTGTGAAATTTATACAGAACACAAGAAAAAAAAGTATTGTCAGTGTTTGCTGGGCTTTTACTCCGTTTTCTAATTAAATTGAATTACAAGCATTTTAGCAGCTAGGAGCCCAAAATATATTGCAGTGGATATTTTTATCAATGGAAAGTGATGCTGGGGCTCTGGTAACCATACACGTGTATACAAATGGATATTTTACATTTGAAATAGTGACACAAGCATTTTTGCAAACCTAAAAAAAAAAAAAAAAAAAAAATAAAAAATAAAAAAAAGCACAAAAAGGACAGGTACTATTGCTACTATGCTGGGCATAGATTATTTCCCATCAAGTGTGTGGAGGGGAGCATATGATCAGCTGCTTGATGAAAATGTATTGTGTGCAATGGTCTGTTTTGGTGAAATTCAAACGTAATACAGAAACTTTTGACGTCATTATTATTTTATGCTGTTTGATTTACACCATCTCCCCTCCCTCACTTCCCCAATTGTAATTTAATCAATTTGTCTGGTAACGTGTGTTATGTAAAAGTAGTTCGTCGACTAGTATACGAGGGGAGGTGTGTGAACTACCCTTTATTAGATACGGGTCGTATCATCGTTATCATGGACAGGAAAAACACGAAAAAAAATAAAAAATAAAAAAAAAAAAAAAAAAAAAATCCAAACGTTTTTACGAACACAGTGATAA
>BLSH010173590.1:879074-894682 GCA_018402905.1 Glandirana rugosa | reverse complement strand
TTTTGTTTTTTGCAAAATAAATGAAAAAAAAAAAAAAAAAGACTGAAAATAAACACTTTTTTTCTTTGTTTCGGTTTTGCAAATAAATAATAGTTCTTCATACATTTAGCCCAAAATGTATTCTGCTACATTTCTTTGGTAAAAACAACCCAGTGTATATTATTTGGTCTGTAGGAAAGTTATAGAGTCCATAAACGATGGCATATATCTGAAAATTGATCAATCCTGATGTAATGACGGACTATCCCATTTCTTGAGACCCTAAAATGCCAGGACAGTAGAATTACACCCCAAATGACACCTTTATGGAAAGTAGATAGTTCAAGGCATTTAATAAGAGGCAATGTGGTTTTGAAGCTGCAATTTTTTGTCATTATTTTGGGGAAAATTAAGAAATTAAAAAAAAGAAAATGTTTTTAGATTTTTTGTTTTTATGATTTTTAACACACTGTGACCAGAGCATAGTAACATTGTAGTACTCTGGGGAAGTGATTAGGATTTTTTTTTTTTTACACATTATGTTTGCTTATAGCAGTGTATTACATTTGCATGTAATGTATGCATGAAAGGAAGCCATCTGTTGTGTACAACGGTCATATGACCTGCTGTGATTGGTCACATGGTACCAGCAAAGAGCCGGTACTCTGATCGGTCATTAGCCATGTCCCGTGGACCTTAGATTGTAAGCTCCTTGAGGGTAGGGACTGATGTGAATGTACAGAATATATATGTAAAGCGCTGCATAAATTGACAGGGCTATATAAGTACCTGAAATATATAAATAAAATAAATAATGGGAAGATTTCTGTTTACTTCCTGCTTTTGTTTTCAACAGGGAGTCAAAGGAGACCACCCCAAAGTGAGGGAAATTACTCACTTCCTGTTTGAGAAACAATGGTAAAACTAAGAGTTTTCAAATCACTTGATGTCCTAGTGGTAGAAAAGTTATGGCTTTGGATATACTTTAAAACAACTTCCCTACCGGCCTATAGACAAATGACATCCTTGTCTTTGGTGATATCTCAGTGATGCCTGTAGCTGCAGGCATCACTGAGATATCATTATTTTCAGCCGACGATTCCCTACACCGTAAGAACGATCATAGCAGCTGTCCAGCCGCTTGATCGTTCTTACAGGCCCCCCCCGCCACCATCCAGTGACTTTACCGACTCACCTAAGCGATCGGTGAGCCAGAGAACGGAACCACAGCGACTGGAAGAAGGTACCATAGAGATCCGAGGGAAAATCTGTCTCCGTTAAGCTCTATGGCTTTCGGAGGCCCAGGCCTGACGACATGACGTGACGTCTGGTTCGGCAAAAGTAAACAAAGCCGGGTTTTCGGCTAGAAAACATTAGATCGTTCAATTTTTTTTTTTTGATCCGATGCTTTCCAGCTTGGAGGAGAGGTGGGGGGGTCTTATCCCAAATCTCTCTATAAAGAGTACCTGTCATGCAGTATACCTATTACAAGGGAGGTTTATATTCCTTGTAATAGAAATAAAAGTGATCAAGACTTTTTTTTAAAGGAAAAGCATAAAAAAAATAAAATAAACAATAATAATAAAAAATAAAAAAATTAAAGCGCCCCCGTCCCTGCGAGCTCGCACGCAGAAGCAAACAAATACATAAGTCGCATCCGCATATGTAAACGACGTTCAAACCACACATGTGAGGTATCACCGCAAACATTAGAGCGAGAGCAATAATTCTGGCACTAGACCTGAGCGAAAGCATTAATTCTAGCACTAGACCTCCTGTGTAACTCTAAACATGTACCCTGTAAAAAATTTTTAAAGCGCCGCATATGGGGATTGTTAAGTATCGAAGTTTGGCACCATCCCACGAGTGTGCGCAATTTCAAAGTGTGACATGTTAGGTATCTATTTGCTCGGTGTAACATCCTTTTTCTGATTATGCAAAAAATTGGGCTAACGTTACCGTTTTGTTTTTTTTAATGCATGAAACTGTTTTTTTTTTTTTAAAAAAACGCGTTTGAAAATTTACTGCGCAAATTTCGTGAGAGATAAAAAGTTGCAATGACCACCATTTTATTCTCTAGGGTGTCTGCAAAAAAAAAACATATATAATGTTTGGGGGTTCTGAGTAATTTTCTAGCAAAAAAAAAAAAAAAAAAGAAGGGATTTTATTAAGAACTTACCGTAAAATCCTTTTCTCTGAGTTCACTGACAGACGCAGCACAGCATTAGACCAGTGGGTTATGAAGATCCTATTAGGAGTAGACCTAGGCAGAAAGAAAGAAAGCCAGCTGACCCATCCCAGGGGGACGTCCTCTCTCTCTCTCATAACCCCCCTGCAGCACATGGCATATCAGTTCGTCACAAACCGTACAAACGCCAAACAGAGGGGTGGGTGCTGCGTCTGTCAGTGAACTCAGAGAAAAGGATTTTACGGTAAGTTCTTAATAAAATCCCTTTTTCTCTTACGTTCACTGACAGACGCAGCACAGCATTAGACCAGTGGGACGTCCCAAAGCTGTGTCATGTAAGAGGGGCGGGCAAATAACTGTACCCAACAGAGCCCACTCAGGAGGCGCCAACTGCGCCTACACTGCCGCCTGCGAAACTTTGCGGCTAAAAGCAGCATCCGCGGATGCTTAAATGTAAACTTTGTAAAACGTAGTAAACATGTGCCAAGAGGCCCAAGTGGCCGCTCTGCACACCTGTGACACCGAAGCCTGGTGTGTGAAAGCCCAGGACGTGCTAACTGCCCTGGTAGAAAGAGCCGTGACCAGAAAAGGGGGGACCTTGCCCCGAACAGTATACGTATGGGTCACGGTCTGTCTGATCCAACAGGAAACAGTAGCCGAGGAGGCCGCCAACCCCTTGCGCAAACCCTCCGTCAGCACAAATAACGCATCAGACTTCCGAAAAGAAGCTATAGCCTCCAAATACACCCGCAAGGCCCTCACAACATCCAAGGAATGTAACTCAAACTCTTTGGAATGTGACGGGCGCGGACATAAGGAAGGAAGAACAATGTCTTCATTAATGTGAAAAGAAGAGACTACCTTCGGTAAAAAACTAAGGGGAAGGGCGCAACATCGCCTTGTCCATATGGAGGACCAAGTAAGGAGACCTATAGGACAAAGCTGCCAACTCAGACAACCGCCTAGCGGATGTAATGGCAACCAGAAAAGCCACCTTCTGCGACAGCAAGTGTAAGGGAATATCCCTGATCCTCTCATATGGCGGCTTTTGCAAAACAAAAGCATCAAATTCAAAATCCCACGGCGGCAAGAGCAACCGTCTCTGAGGAGCCACATGGCGTACCCCTGTACAAACGTACGTATCAGGAATGCGACGCCAAAGGTCGCTGAAAAAGGATAGCCAGAGCCGAAATCTGGCCCTTGAGGGTACTCAATTCCAACTTCTTATCCAGGCCCTGCTGCAAAAAAGACAGCATCCTGGACACCACATAAGAGCGGGGATTCCAACCACCCGCCTCGCACCAGGCTATATAAGCCTTCCAAGTGCGGTGATAAATCTTACTCAAAGTACTCTTGCGAGCCTTTTTCATGGTAGGGATCACTGACTCAGAGACCCCCCTATCCCTCAGCACCTGGGACTCAATAGCCAAGCCGTCAAAGCCAGCGAGGGTAAAGCAGGATGCAGGATGGGCCCTTGGGACAAAAGATCTTCCCGCAACAGGAGACGCCAAGGAGCACCTGCCACCATCCGCACCACGTCGGCGTACCACGGACGCCGCGGCCAGTCCGGAGCCACCAGGATTGCCGGAATCCCCTCCGCTTCTATCCTGCGTAGTAACCGTGGTAGAAGCTTGAAGGGAGGGAAGGCATATAGGAGCCGATACCGACCTCACAGTGCCACCAACGCGTCTGTGCCGACTGCCAGTGGGTCCCTGGTCCTGCTCACAAAGGTCTCCACCTTGTGGTTGAACCTGGACACCCTGAGATCCACGTCTGGCGTGCCCCACCTGTGGCAAAGCTGGCGTAACACCTCCGGATGCAGGGACCACTCTCCCTGATCCAGTGTCTGGCGACTGAGAAAGTCCGCCTGCCAATTTTCTACGCCCGGGATGTAAACGGCGGAGATTGCCGGCACGTGCAGGTCCGCCCATCTCAGAATGAGAGCGGCTTCTGCAGCTGCTGCCGAGCTCCTTGTTCTGCCCTGGTGGTTCACATACGCAACGGCAGTGGCATTGTCCGACTAAACCCGGACTGGAAAGCCCGTCCAGTGGGAGAGGCAAAGCCTGATCGCCCTCAGCTCCAGTACATTGATCGGAAGGCAAGACTTCAGGGCCGGGGCTCGAAGCCACCAGGCCAACGATCCTCTGGTCTGATGATCAAATTCGATCAACCGGTCCAGCGACAGCGGGGGCTTGTCCCAACGCGACAGAATCGCTTGCTGAAGAAGCCGAGTGTGACTCTGGGCATAAGGTACCGCCTCGAAGGCCGAGACCATGAGCCCCAACACCCGCATACAGAACCGTAAGGAGGGCGACTGGCGCGACAACAGGGTACGCACCACTGACTGCAGAGTCAGCAGTTAGGCCGGAGGCAAAAACACCTTCGCCTGTCCCGTGTCTAGGATCAGGCCCAGATATTCCAGACGACAAGACGGAGTCAAGGACAATTTCGGCAGGTTGATTAGCCAGCCGAACTCCTTCAAGGAGGCCATGGTGATTGCCACGTTCTCCTCCAGAGCCAAAGCAGACTCCGCTGTGAGTAACAAGTCGTCGAGGTACGCTACCACTGCGGTGCCTCTCTGCCTCAGCAGAGCCAACACCAGAGCCCAACAGCTTGGTGAACAGTCGGGGAGCCGAAGCCAGCCCGAAGGGAAGAGCCACGAATTGGTAATGAAAGTCCCCTACCGCAAAGCGCAGGAAGCGTTGGTGCAGGGAACAGATGGGAACATGAAGGTAGGCGTCCCGATATCCAAGGACGCCAAGAAGTCCCCTTGGTGCAGGGCGGCCACGACCGAACGAACGGACAGACTCCAATCTGAATTTTCGCGCTTTCACAAAGCGATTGAGCGCCTTCAAGTCCAGAACTGGCCTGACCCTGCCCCCTTTTTCGGGCACCACAAACAGGTTGGAGTAAAAGCCTTGGAATCTCTCCACCTGAGGCACCGGTACGATCACCCCTTGCTCGGAAAGTGCCTGAACAGCCCCTAATAGGGCTACCTGACGCCCCTGAGGGAGTCTCAAGTTCGATGGGAAGAACCTGTCTGGGGGTAGAGTACTAAACTCTATCCTGTACCCGGAGGACACCACCTCCTGCACCCCCCTATCAGAGGAGATGCGGGCAGTCCACCTGTCTGCGAAGCCCAGAAGTCTGCCTCCCACCCGACAAACAGGAGGGGGTAACCCATCATGCGGTGGAGGACTTATCCTCTGCCTTTTCGGACTTGCGCTGCCAGGGACGTTTACCGGATCCCGTAGAAGCCTTATTGGTCCTTGCACCCTTGCCGTTGCACCGGACGCACGAAAAAACCTCCTCTGATTTGAGGAAGCAGGACCTTGCTTACGGCGGAACTCCCGCCGCCTGGGCTCTGGGAGGAAAGTACTCTTCCCTCCAGTGATACCTTTTATCAGGTCATCCAGCTGTGACCCGAGGAGCCGACTGCCCTGAAAGGGGAGATCCGTGAGGCCCTTTTTGGACAACTGGTCCCCTGACCAGGGACGCAGCCACAGCACCCGTCTAACGATGACTGCAAAGACAGACATTTTTGACAGCATGGGAAGCAGGTCCAGAGCTGCGTCACAGAGGTACCGAAGACCCTTAAGCAGATGGTCCGCACGCTGCGCTGCTTCCAGCAGCCTTCCGCTGTCCAGATCGTCCCGCAACTCAGTTGCCCTCACAGAGAGCGATTGCGCAGACATCGCAGACGCCAGAGCCGGTCGCACGGTCCATCCCGCCAGCAAGAAAAGTGCTTTAGACACAGCCTCCGTCCACCTATCAGCCGGATCTTTAAAGGAGGGGGACCCCTCTAAGGGAATGGTCGTTGCCTTATTCAGGCGAGCCACCGAGGGGTCCACTGCGGGAGATGTTCACTTCTGCACAAAACTATCCTTGTAGACCAGATGATCAAAAAATTGATCATAGGGGAAAGCCCTTGGGGATCTGGGTGGTCTAGCTGACCCACAGACATAGATAGACCCCTGCGACTCCCCATCCGGGTCCAGTCGTAAAGCCGCACGAATGTCAGAAATAAGTGCGGTCACCATCGCCTTCTCGCGCGCAACTGAGGCCCCCTGGCCCTCTTCACCGTCTGACAACCCCAGCTCCCCCTCAGAGAGCTCCACGGGGGTCCCCGTGACCACTTCCGGCTCAGATTCCTCCCCCGAGGAGGGGGGGGGAGAGGAGGACGCTTTTTTAGGGGCCCCTGCCACACGGCTCGGCCCCTCCCGGGGAAAAAATTCCCCAAATACCGCTCCAGGGACACCAGCGTCCCCAGCGCCGGCTGCGCTTCCGCTGGCTCCTCCTCAGAGCGTCCCGCGGGATCAGCCACCCTTGCCCCTTGTACAATGACAATCAGGCAGTACCTGACACCCCCACAACACAGCAACACCGCCACCCCACTGATCAACCAGAGGAAAGTACCCCAGGAGGACTGTACCCACCGCTACTAACACCCCAGGGAGAGCCCAGCAATACTTGCTGTCTTAGCCTCAAGCGCTGTGTCCTAGCAGGACTGCAACAACCGCCAGCCGAATGCCTGTGCCGCCTGTGCGATCCGCTCTGCTCCAGGAGAGGAAGACACCGCCAAAAACCGCATGTTACTGCTCCATAGGCTCAGAGAAAATAGCTGCCGAGCATCCTCTAGAAGGCTTTTGCATACATGCAGGGCGCGGCTACGGCAAAATGGCCGCCGGCAAAACACTAGAGGGAAGGCTAAGGCAAAAGGCGGCGGCTACGGAAAAATGGCGGCGATCCGTCGCAAAATGTCGGCGGATCGCCGCATGGCGGTAACAAACGCTGCTCTAAGCGGCCACAGAGCGCCGGGGGGGGGGGCAGGGTTGGGAAAGGAGAAAGATACCCCAAAAGACACTGTCCGCACACAGGTCCACACCCATGCCCATGCTAGCATGCCCAGTCACCCCCCCCCCCGCACCCCAGAGGGGGGTTACTCACCACTCCGAAGGGTGTAGCGGGTCGCCACCCGGACGCAGGGTTTTCCCCCTTTCCGGGGGGTATGCTGCCGGCCAAGGCCTCTGGACTGGGGACAGCCCCCGGTCACTGGGCACAAGTGGGGGTCACCCACTGGCCACCCGCACAGAACGGGTTGATGCGGCGGACCCCGCCAAAAGGACAAGAGTGGGCTCGCATAGGTCGGCCGCGCTGGGGAAAGTAAAGGGTTAACCCTGCTGCATCTCAGCCGGCTTCTTGATAGCAGTCTTCAGCAGAATTCTTGATAAAAGAAAAAGTAGAAAAAAACCCAACCGCAGGTCCCAGAAGGGGACCCAGGTCTGCTCCTTGCACTAGGCATGTGAAAACTGATATGCCATGTGCTGCAGGGGGGTTATGAGAGAGAGAGAGAGGGCGGCCCCCTGGGAGGGGTCAGCTGGCTTTCTTTCTTTCTGCCTAGGTCTACTCCTAATAGGATCTGCATAACCCACTGGTCTAATGCTGTGCTGCGTCTGTCAGTGAACGTAGGAGAAATGATGATTTTTACATATAGCAGCAAAGAGCCAGAATCTGCCAAATCTTTTTTATTTTAGGTTTGGATAGAGTGAAGATGGATTACAACACCTTTAAGTTTTTATTGCGGTCTGTGCCCCCATTAAGGAGATTCACCTTCTCTGTCCTGTTTTACTTTCACTTTCAGTGATAATGGTAAAGAAAATCCCACATTTTGGGTTGTCCCCAGAAAAGTAAAAGAGGGTAAATCTTCCAATGGGAATGCTAGCTCTGGTGACCTAGTACAGTGGTTCTCAACCCTGTCCTCAAGTACCCCCAACAGGCCACATTTGCAGGTTTTCCTTTATCTTGCACAGGTGCCTTAAATCAGAGTCAATGGCTTGGTATTATGGACAGCTATTTAATCTAAGAGAAAGTCCCAAAACATGGCCTGTTGGGGGTACTTGAGACAGGGTTGAGAACCTCTGACCTAGGGGTCCCCAAAGAATTCCCTTAATTTGCAGGGAGTTACAACCTTCTCTTGCTCTATCCAAAATGAACAAAAAAGTTTTGCCCATAGTTCTACTTTAAGGCAAACATGTGCCAAAGTATGGCAAAACAACAGGTTTACTTTAAAGCCAAAGTACAGGTTTCATTTCACTTTAAATAGTTAGTTTGGGCCAAGGTGGCCAGAGCAAACTATTTCCATTACTAAATGATTCATCTGCTGTAAGCGCTGCATTATACTGTAGTGGCAACAGCTACACACATTATGCAGCGCTGTGTTTCAACAGCAGTACAGGCAACTTCCTGTCTGTTGCTGGAACAAAATCAACTTGGGATGAATGCTTCTCAGTCATTTAGAGGAAACCTTGTATTTTCATCAATGAATACAAAGTTTCTTCTGATGGATCGATGTAAAGACTGTGATGCCATCTGTTGGCGAAGAAGTTGATTAGGGCTGATTAGGGTAAACTAATGGTTAATAAGGGGTTAAAAAGAAGCAAAATAAAAAATAAATAAAAAAAACCCTTGTGGGTGATCAATGCACATTGCAAGGATCCAACTTCAGACTTTGTTGTTGTTTTGTACTGGATTCAGCTCTGAGATTGTTGTTTGTTGTATACAGAGTGAATCTGAATGGGAGTGATTTTTTTTCCATTATTAATCCTCATACACACGGGTGTATGAGGAAAAATAAGCAAAACGTCGGGTCCATCGTTTTTGAAATATCTGCGGTTTTTCCAGCATTTTGCGTCAGCGTCAATCGGCATTTAAAAAAAAAAATCCTCTGCCATTTTTTAACCTAAAAACGCTGGTTAAACGCCAGTACGGCATTAGTGAGCATTTTGCGGCGTTTGCGTCAAAAATGCCAAAATGATACAGCCTCGGAACGCACTGGTCCCACGTTCTAAATACAGCTTACTAACGCCGACACCTTCTACAGCTCAAAAACGTCAGCGTTTTTATGGGCCCATTGAATAACATGGAGAGCTGTAAAAAACGCCCAAAAACGTGGCGTTAAACGCCCGTGTGTATGAGGGCTTAGGGTCCTTTCACATGGGTGTTCTGATCAGGTCCACCTGTCAGATTTTCAGATAGCCCTGATCAGGCACTACATACAGCCCTATGGAGGGGCAGATGTCAGCAGTGACATGTTCGCTGACATCCGATCTGATCCTGTCCATGAAATCCAGACGAATTGAAACCCTATTTTCCATCCGCCTGGCGGATCGGATGAAAACGGACAGGTGGTCCGTTTTCATCCAACCTCCCCATAGAGGAGAGTGGGGCTCTGACAGGTCCATCTCAGCACAGTGAATGGAGGCGGACCTGTCATCTGCCTGCTCAGTGGGGATCAACGGATTGATTCCTGACTAAGCAAAGCGGAGTCCATCGGACGGAATGCCCGTGTGAAAGGACCCTTAATCAATTGATGCACTTGCAGTGTCCTAATAAGGAAAGTTGCAGGGTCTGGATCCCTTTAACATTAATTAACCCTTTGGGAGTGCAGTATTGTGCAAAAGTTTTAGGCAGGTGTGAAAAAAATGTTGTAAATTAACCACTTCAGCTCTGGAAGGTTTACCCCCCTTCATGACGAGGCTATTTTTTGCGATATGGCAATACATTACTTTAACGGACAATTGCGCAGGCGTGCACCTAAATAAAATGCTTGTCCTTTTTTCCCCACAAATAGAGCTTACTTTTGGTGTGCTTTGATCACCTTCGGTGTTTTTATTTTTTGTGCTATATACAAAAAAAAAAAAAAAAAAAGACTGACAATTTTGAAAAAAAAAAAAAACAAATGTCAAAAATCAAACTTCTTCATCAATTTAGGCCAATATGTATTCTGCTACATAAGTGTATATTGATTGATTTGCGCGAAAATTATAGCGTCTACAAAATATGGTATATTTTTTATTTATTTAATTTAAGTAATGGCGGCAATCAGCAACTTATAGCGGGACTGCGATGTTGCGGCACATAAATTGGACACCTGACACTTTTTGGGGACCAGTGACACTAGTGGCACAGTTATAAGTGCTAAAAAATATACACTGTTACTGTACTAATGACACTGGCAGAGAAGGGGTTAACATCAGGGGCAATCAAAGGGTTAAATACATTCCATGGGATTACTAACTGTGGGGGGTGTGCTTTGACAGGGGGAATGTAAAGTTCCGTGTTCCTGCTTAGCAGGAACACAAAATCAGCACATTGCCCTCTCACAGAACAGCGGTCTGTCTTGTTTACATAGGGAGGCCGCTGTACTGCCTGTCTCCTGAACGATCAGCAGGTCTCGGCGGACACTGTGTCCGCGGGACCCGCTGATTGGCTCCTGCTGTATCCAATCACAGCAGGAGCGGGTCGCCGGCGGCGCATACCCCAGACCTGGGCGGGTCAGATCACGTACTAGGTCCATGATCTGGCACAGAGCGGCAGTATATCTGCGCAGGGCAGTCGCTAAGCAGCTAAGAATGCAGAAATAGAAAATGTTATTTATTTTTATCAATTAATACAATGGAAAGTAAATTTCATTTCAGGTACTTATATATCGCTCTGAATTTATGCAGCGCTTTACATATACAGTTGTATGCAAAAGTTTAGGAACCCCTGACAATTTCCATGATTGTCATTTATAAATATTTGGGTGTTTGGATCAGCAATTTCATTTTGATCTATCAAATAACAGAAGGACACAGTAATATTTCAGTAGTGAAATGAGGTTTATTGGATAAACAGAAAATGTGCAATATGCATCAAAATGAAATGAGACAGGTGCATAAATTTGGGCACCCTTGTCATTTTGTTGATTTGAATACCTGCAACTACTTAGCACTGATTAATTGGAACACACAATTGGTTTGGTGAGCTCATTAAGCCTTGAAATTCATAGACAGGTGCATCCAATCATGAGAAAAGGTATTTAAGGTGGCCAATTGCAAGTTGTTGTTCTCTTTGACTCTCCTCTGAAGAGTGGCAACATGGGGGCCTCAAAACAACTCTCAAATGACCTGAAAACAAAGATTGTTCTACATTATGGTTTAGTGGAAGGCTACAAAAAGCGATCGCAGAGATATAAGCTGTCACTGTCCACTGTGAGGAAATGGAAGACCACAGGCACAGTTCTTAAGGCCAGAAGTGGCAGGCCACATAAAATATTGGAGAGGCAAAGGCGAAGGATGGTGAGAACGGTCAAAAACAGCCCACAGACCACCTCCAAAGACCTACAACATCAACTTGCTGCAGATGGTGTCACTGTGCATCGTTCAACAATTCAGCTCACTTTGCACAGGGAGAAGCTGTATGGGAGAGTGATGAGAAAGGAGCCTTTTCTGCACACATGCCACAAACCGAGTCGCTTGAGGTATGCAAAGGCACATTTGGACTAAGATTGAGTTATTTGGTCATAACGTTATGCATGGCGGCAAAAGAACACAGCATTCCAAGAAAAACACTTGCTACCCACAGTAAAATTTGGTGGAGGTTCCATCATGCTGTGGAGCTGTGTGGCCAGTGCTGGTACTGGGAATCTGGTTAAAGTTGAGGGTCGCATGGATTCCACTCAGTATCAGCAGATTCTTGAGAATAATGTTGAGGAATCAGTCACAAAGTTGACGTTACGCCGGGTCTGGATATTTCAACAAGACAACGACCCAAGGGGCGTGGCCTGGACACTGAGGGGAACGGACGTGCCTCAGAGGGCTCCCGGCTCAGCATCACAATTCAAAGCCATCCGACAGCTGGGGACCCGGGTAAGAGGCATTACCCACCATACCAGCCTCCCCGTCCCTGCAGCTTCATTTTAAGTGGTATCTGCCGCGGATCGGAAGCCTCGGTCTGCGGCGTCCACAAATCGAGGCCCCGGCTTTGCGGCTTACCCGCGGCGGCGTAGGCAGCGCCATCCTCTGTCCCCACAGGGTCCCATCTGCCCTCTGGGGACCTCATACTACTGGAGTCTGGGTTGATGCCCCCTGAGGGCTTAAGAAGAGGAATATCCCTGCTGTTAAAAAGACTTTTAAGACCATTTGGGCCTGTATCAAAAACGGCCGGTGGCCATCTTGGTACACCCAGGTTAGCTCTGTTACTATCTGCAGCATCAGTAAACCTCAGCCCCACTGCATTGCTAAACCTGGCCTTAACAACCTAACTCAAGAGGTACATTCTGCTAGTTAAGGGCCCTACAATAAGAGACAACTGTCAAGCTATTTGATTATACCCAAGGAGCACAGTCTCCACATGGCACTGTAAGGACTTACGTAGTGAGAGCTCCGTCCGATAACAGGCCTGTTCTACCTCTGACAATGCCGACTAAAAGGTCCTAACGCTCGCGCCAACTCCAGTAAGAAGTCAGGGAAGGGTTCGGCAGCAAAACTGGCCACCTCAGGCTCAATTCAACGTTTCCTTGCCACAGAACAGCTTGAATCGGCAACTCCGTGCAGCAAGGCTAAAGCATCGCGGCCGAGTCGCTCCCCCTCTGTTCACACAGCCTCCTCCCTCGGCTGTTCGCCGGCTTCCTCTAAGGGCTCGGAACTGATGGAGGACCCCGGTTCTCCTGCGGGGTCAGACATGGTCTCCCTGGTAAGCGGGCTCAAAGGGGAAATAGCAGGCATGTTCCGTAGCTTCGAAAAAGCCATGAAAAAAGAATTTACGGCCGTCCGTACGGACATGGCGCACCTGCTTACCCGTGTGGAGGAGACAGAGAAGCGGCAAGATATTCAAGATGAGGCGATCAGGGAGCTGCAGAGCACGGTAACCAGGCTTGCAATTGCACATCGCGCCACCTTATATAAATTGGAAGACATCGAAAATAGAAACCGCAGGAACAACCTGCGCATCAGGGGGCTCCCTGAAGCAACTAAGGATGATGACCTGGAACCCACAATCCGCGGCATCCTAAATACAGTCATGGGTAAGCCGGTGACCGAGACTCTGCGCTTTGATAGGGTACACAGGGCCCTGCGCCCACGCAACCTAAGCACAGACCTGCCAAGAGACGTAATATGCAGTCTTGACTACTATGAGGAGAAAAATGCCATCATGGTCAAGCTATGGGGCTCCTCTGACAGACAAAATTAACCATCTACCCTGATCTCTCCAAGGGAACCCTGGAAAGACGTTGTGCTCTTCGGCCCTTGCTGGACCAGCTACGGTTAGACGGCGCAACATATAGATGGGGCTTTCCAGCGTGTCCGATTGCTACTAAAAACGGCCGTTCCTCTACTCTACGGTTTCCTGAAGATCTCCCAACATTCCTGAAAGACCTCAACATGGCTCACGTGGAGTTACTGGGATGGCAGGATCATATCCCCTCCTTTCGATCCATACCTGAGTCTTATGATCGCCGGACCCCCTCTAAAAGGAAGCGTAATGCAACACCGGGATCATCTTCAAAGAAAATTGAGTGAGATCTCCCGTTTTTCAAGCCTCACTTTAATGCCTCTCTCTCTCTCTCAAACTGATTGGTCCCCTAACACTTTAAAGCATGGCTGGGTCACTCACTTTTGTGGTGTTTACTCCTCCCTTCCCCCTGGGGTCTTTACCCACTAGGGTGGGAGGAATAGGACTGTGGTTATGAGGCCACCCAGCTTCATTGACCCTCAACAATCGCATATGAGGCTCAGCATATTCTAGTTAAATATACATTTGTTACCCAGTTTTATTTTTATTGGTTCGGCTATTTCCTTCTTCCTGGTTTAAGCATACTTACAATTTATTTTCCTCAGTATCAGAGGTACTTTGTCAAATATATTGTTCGGTAAATGGCTTACAAAACAAGCAGTTAAAGGCCTTGCTAAAAGGACGTATCTTACTTAATGCGTCACATGCAACCGCTTTTTGCGACAGACCCCCTCCCCTTGGGGTCGACGGGGGCGGGGGTCCACCGGCGATGTACGCACCGTCTGGTGGTCTCCGGCTGGCCCTGCCTCGTCGTCCCTTATGGGATCACCGCAGTAAGATGCGTGACTTTTCAACAACCCGTGAATTTGCTTTGTTCTACTTGCATGTTCTACCATGTTTTGTTCCTGAAGCATCTTGTTTCTCTTGCCTCTCTTCTTTCCTTCTTTTTTCTATTTCTTTCACTAAATTTCTCTCTTTCCCGGCAGGGCTGGTTGAGTGATCCGTTTGGAGACACACCGCTATCCCCATGGCTAACTTAAATGTGCTGACATATAATGTAAGAGGGCTAAATGTATCTGCGAAAAGACATCAGGTTTTGAGGGAGCTAAAACGAGCCTCCTGCTCTATAGCATTTTTGCAGGAAACCCACCTGACCCATACCACCAACGTTAAACTTCCCTCACCGCATTTTCCTCAATGGTACTATAGTCTTTCGGACACCAATAAGGCCAAGGGGGTTGCCATTGGGTTTAGCAGGTGTGTCTCCTTTCGCCTCACCACAATGGAAGCGGACAATCGTGGTAGATACCTTTTCCTACATGGGTTTATAGGTAATGTTCCATTTACTTTAGGTAACATATATTCCCCAAACGTAAACCAACCAGCCTTTTTATCCCAGGTATTGTCCAGGTTAGCCGAATTTGCAGAGGGACTGACCATATTAGCTGGAGACATTAATATGCCCCTCGATCCTATTATGGACACCTCGTTGGGCAGGTCCTCAATACCTTTTAAACGTATATCTCAAATTAAAAAGAGACTCCATGACTCCCAACTCATAGATGTCTGGCGAATACTTCACCTTAAAGAGAGGGACTATTCATATTTCTCTAAAACACATAATGCATACTCCCGCATAGATAATATCTTCATAGATCATTTTCATCTTCCTCTACTACGTTCGGCTTCCATAGGCACAACAACTTTATCTGACCATGCTCCTGTGACAGTCCAGCTGTCTCTCCCCTCCCTCCCTATACACATGAACAATTGGAAATTAAATGATTCACTGTTATCCAATTCAGTGGATACAGCCCTCATTGCTAAAAAGATAGAGCTATTCTTTAAAGAAAATGTCAAACAGGGAACACCTCAATCACTGGTATGGGAAGCCCACAATGCGACTATTAGGGGAGCATTCATAGAACTGGGGGCCAGGAAAAAAAGGGAACACAACACAGAGTTCAGGGACAAGCTGAAGCAGGTTACGGACCTGGAGCGACAACACAAATTGTCCCTCCACGCTTCACACCTGGCAGAGCTCACTCTGCAACGAGAAGAACTTAGAAATCCAACAGCGAGGTCCAGGCATTGGACGAAGTCGAACAGGGACTTGAGACACAACACAAGGGAAAAAAAGGACCGGGGGTCAAGATACTTACGAGGGGATTATCAGCGTAACACCCGAAGGGTATGGTCACTAACTCCACAAGGGACAAACTGTAAAAGAAATTTCTTATCGAGATAGAAAAATCGTTACTCCCGACATAGGTGACTTAACCTATTGTCACTTAGTAAATTAAAGGTTAACAAGTACACATATCCCTCCCTCCCCTCTCTGTCGACCTGACAGTGTCCTCGTACCAGTCTATTTCAACAACACGGA
>BLSH010173590.1:827052-846598 GCA_018402905.1 Glandirana rugosa | reverse complement strand
GGGGAGGAGCTACCCATACGGACGGAACGGTGAATGAGGACAACACGGCCATCTAGGATGTGGGAAGTGCTGGACGCTTGCTGCTGCTAGTTTTTAAAGGCGCTTTTCTGTCTGAGGACATGTGAGTGTAATCTTTTAAAAGCTTAAATAAATCCTTTGTCTATACGTGTTGCACTATGGATTGTCTCTTTGCTTACATACGCTGTTGAAAGCGGAGCAAGAGGAGAGAGTGGCCTGGTGAAAATCATACGGATTAACTCTTTGTTTCATGCGTTAAAAGACCCCTGTAATAAGGGTCCACCTGAAGGGGTAAGAGTCAGTGTGTGCGGTGATGGTGGCGGCTTCTTCACTTTTTTCCACTGTCTCTGACTTTAGCAACGTGATTGAAACTCCTCTTGAAGTCAAGGATCAGAATTAAGATTTCAGATCACATGGACTATTTATCAGCGCTACACCATTCTTTTATATGGGCTAGATGGACTAGTCTCAGCTTCAGTAGCACTTTTTCTTATTGTATGTTGTACCACACAGAGGTGTGTATGTACTGGACCAGCACTGATGTGTTATCCCTTTGTCTCCTCACTTTAAGTAGGTTAGAGCTCAGGATATGGTGGAGGCGTCAGGTCCTAAGAGTGCGGTGTGTGCGGCCAGGTTAAGCTCTGCATGGGAAAAACCTTTGTGCCGCAGCTGTGTAGATGGCTTAGTAAGATGAATATACTACATCTTGTCACAAAATTGTGTTCAGTGAAGGATGAGTTGGCCACCAACCTTCAAATCCTTTAGGGGTTTAATTGAAAAAATGCAGGTCCCTGCAGTCCGTCAGGCCTATCCCCACCAGGGGGGGAGGAGGATAGTCCTGAGGAGGATCTAGGATCCCAGGGGTCTTCAGGAGTTGATTCTGGCTCTGAAATGAGAAGGGACGCAGAACCCTCAAGGGGCTCAAGATACAAATTGTGGCTAGAGGATGTAGACTATTTGTTAAGCCATTTATGACACTCTTGAAATAGAAGAGAAGGTCCTATTGTCAAAACATTATCTGATGTATGAGGGATCATGGACAAAAAAGTCAAGAGTGTTTCCAGTCCACAAGTCCCTGGAGGATGCAATTTTGAATGGCAGGATCCAGAAAGGAAACTGTTTTTTCAGGAGGTTTAAAAAGAACATTTTTGAGGAGGATGCGTCCAAACCATGGAATAAGGTTCCTAAATTGGACGCACCCCTTTCTAAGGTTTCCAAAAAGTCGGACCTTGCGTTTGATATGGGAACCCTAAATGACCTGATGGACGAGAGGAGATGTCTTATTACGTAGAGCGTGGGAATCTACCTCTTTAAGTCTTAAATCAGCTCTAGCAGCAACATGTGTAGCCAGGAATGTAGGCCGTTGGCTTGCACAACTCCAGACACACCTATCGGCTGGAATGTCTAGGCAACCGATTTTAAAGTAATTTCCGCTACTATTTAAGGCAGTAGGGTATTTGGCGGATGCTTCTGAAGAATCGGTGGAACTGGCTGCTTGATCAGCTGCCCTAGTCAATTCAGCTAGACGAGCACTCTGGCTGAAGACCTGGACAGGAGACTCTGCATGCAAGCTGTGCCTTTGCAGCATTCCCTTCTCTGGAGACAATCTGTTTGGTGCAGGTCTGGAGGAAGTGCTGGAATGCACGGCTGATAAAAAAGGCCTTTCCGGAAACCAAAAGGAAGTCGGATAACCGGAGGCCCTTTCGTGGTCCAAGGCAGCAAGCGACACGGTTGCGAAAGTGTGCCAAAGAAGCACTGGACGGGGCATAAGGGCAGAGGTAGGGGAGGAATACTCTTCTATCCTCAGAAGCCTGCAAAGAGTCAATGACTCCTGTCTCCCAGTGGGAGGAAAACCTGGGTAAGTTCTTCCCACAATGGGCAGCAGTCTCCTCCAATTCGTACATTCTGGATTTGATCCAGAACGGTTACAAATTGGAGTTCGAGTCGATTCCCCCTACAAGATTACTGGTAACAACACCGTCCAAAAATCAGGAGAAGGCAGAGGCTTTGAGTCTCCTGGTAGGAGATCTCTTAGATCTAAAAGTGTTGCTTCAAGTGCCCAGGGACGAGCGGGGTCAGGGATTTTACTCACATCTTTGTGGTAAGAAAACTCTCAGGCAAGTTGTGTCTAATTCTGAACCTGCAGCCCCTAAACCAGTCCTTAAGATATAAGCACTTCAGGATGGAGTCCATCTTTTCCGTAAGGAACATGGTGTTCTAGGATTGCTACATGGCCACGCTGGATCTCCGAGATGCATGTCTACATGTGCCAATACATCCAGCATTGCAAAGATATCTCAGGTTTGCGGTCAGGATTGGGGCAAGAGTGTCACTTTCACTGCCAGGCTCTAACTTTCGGCCTGGCTTCAGCACCAAGAATGTTTACAAAGTTCCTAGCGGAAGCCTTAGCACCACTGAGCTTGAAGGCAATAACGATCAGTCCGTACTTGGACGATCTCTTGGTGATAGCGAAATCGTTCCACCAGTTATCTGCAGAACTGAGGGAGGTTCAGAACTTTCTCAGGTCCCTGGGGTGGCTAGTCAACAAAGAAAAGTCTTGCATAGTCCCTGGCCAGAGGGTGTTATGTCTGGGATACGAAATGGCTTCTGTAGAACAAGGTCTTTCTACCAAAAGAAACTTGAAGATGGACCAATTGTCAGCAAGGTTGCAACAGTTTATCAGTCTTTCTAAGGCAGATTTTGCAGGTAGTAGGCCTAATGACATCTTGCTTTTCCACAGTACCCTGGGCAAGATTCCACCAACGCCCATTACAGGCCTTTCTCCTAAGGTCTTGGAATGGGAGCAGGGAGACCCTAGATACCCAAGTATTTCTTCCCTCAAGGATCAAAAGATCCCTCTGGTGGTATCACAGTACAAACTGAGCAAGGGGCTGGATTGGGCCACTATGCAGACAGATTCTGACTACAGATGCCAGTCACTTTGACTGGGGAGTGCATTTGGGGGACAGACTGGCGCAGGGGACCTGCTCCCCAACGGAAGCCAGAGGGTCCTCCAATCAAAGAGAGCTGTTAGCAGTCCACAAAGCAGTGAGCGCTTTCAGACAGAACTAGAAAACGCTCACTTGCAGATGCGCTCGGACAATATAACCATGGTGGCTTGCATAAACAAGCAGGGGGGCACAAGCAGTCAGCGGCTCCAGGAGATTGCAAACGTGATTTTTGCATTAGCCGAACAAAGGTTAGGCTCAATATCAGCCATTCACCTAAGAGGGTCACAGAACTGGTAGATTTCCTCAGCCGTCAGAGGCTAAATCTGGGTGAGTGGGCTCTAGCCATCACCCAGAGATGGGGGATGCCAGAGGTGAACCTTTTTTGCCTTTCAATAGGCATAGACGCCTTGACTATCCCCTCGACACTCAGCCTGGGGTATGCTTTTCCTCCAAGGTTAATTCTGCTATTTCTCTGGAAGTTCAGGGCAGAAAGAACCAGTCACATCCTGGTAGCTCCCTTCTGGCCGAAGAGGTCGTGGTTCTCCCTTCTAAGAAGCCTCTCAATGGTTCCGCCCTTGCTCCTTCCCAAGAGGGAGGATCTGGTGATGCAGGGACCAGTGCCACATCCCCATATAAAGGCGTTAAAACTGTCAGTGTGGTTTCTGGTGAACAGATCCTAAGTTCCCAGGGGTTCTCTGAAGAGGTGATTAAAACCCGTGAGTGGTCGCAAGCCAGTCACTAGGGCAATATATTCCAAGATTTGGAAGAAATTCAATTCTTGGTTGTAAGAGAGGGACCAAGTTTCTCCAGATATCCCTGCTATATTGCAGTTCTTCCAGGAGGGGTTAGTCAAGGGACTCTCTGTAAGTACCCTAAAGGTACAGGCCTCAGCCCTCTGTGTATTCTTGTAGACCCCTCTACAGCAGAATGCTTTTTTGTTTCAGTTTTTTTCAGGGCCTTATCCAGAGCTAGACCACAGGTAGGTAAATCCTGTCCAGCCTGGGACCTGTCTTCGGTTCTTAAAGCATTAATGCTAGACCCTTTTGAGCCACTGGAGAATTCCTCCATTAAATGGGTAACATTAAAAACCGTTTTTCTGATAGCAATCACGTCCGCAAGAAAGGTAAGTGAATAGCGGGCCCTCTCCATTAGAGAGCCATTTTTTGTTTTTTTAGGGTACTTAAGGTTCTCAAGACAGATCCTGCATTCCTCCCAAAGGTGGTTTCTTCCTTTCATAGATCGCAGGATATTTTTTTACCCACATTTTTACCCCTCCCCTGCTAATGAGGAGTCATTCAGAAGCTTGGACATTAAAAGAAGCTTGTTGAATTACGTTAAGGTTTCTAAAGAATTTAGGAAGTCAGAATCCTTATTTTTGCGGGTGCTTGTAGGACTTAAAGCATCCAAATCCACCCTAGCTAGGTGGATAAAATCTGTTATTAGTGAATGTTACAACCGGCAGGGGACCCCGCCTCCATTTGTCAACGGACCCGCGCGGTATCGGCATCCTGGGCAGAGAGAGCTGGTGCCTTGCCTGAGCAGATATGCAAGGCGGCAACTTGGTCCAGTTACTCTTCCTGGCGAGACATTATCGCTTAGATCTGCTTACAAGCAAAGGTCAGGCGTTTGGACGTAAAGTCCTCCAGGCTGTGGTCCCACCCTAAATGGTAACTTCTTGAGAATCGTCTCAGAGGCTGTCCTGGAAGATCACTTGAGAACTTGAGTTAGACTTAATGGTAACTCATTTTCTGGGAAGTCTTCCAGGACAGCCAGGATTCCCACCCAATTGTTTTTTTTTATATGGTATTATCATGCTGTAATAATTGCTTTGTCTTCCAGAGCCTTCCTGCAGTCCTTGGTAATACTGAGGTATGGGGCCTGGAGGACTGCCTTTTATTTAAAATTGGGGATGTGTTTCCTGTCTGGAGGGGAGAAGCCCAAGGTCTGAGGCTGTCTTGGAAGACTTCCCAGAAAATGAGTCACCGGTAAGTCTAACTTTTTCCTATACAAATGTAATTTTGCTCTGTCTCTAAACTTCAGAGGTGTGCCCTTTTACAGGCAGACTAAGGGAACCCCCCCCCCCCCCCCCAGGCATATTTAAAGGAAGATTTCATTTTTATTTCACTTTATGCATTATTAAAATCGCTGCTCCTGAAAAATGATTGATTTTAAAATCTATATATATTTTTTTTTTTTATGGCAGTCATTTGCATATATAAGCCTTTAAAATGAGCACTTTTGATTTTCTCAAGTAGTCTTCTAGGATGTCACCTGAGATGACTGGTCCCACCTGACAGGAAACACAAGAAAGGGGTCAAAAACCCCCACCCCTCCCATGCTTATCAGTTTTTTGATTCTTTCCCCACAGCGAAACAGTTTATTTTAGTAAGATCCAAGGCTGTGAGCTGAGGGTCTCCCCCCTGGGAACCTGACTGCAGGCCTGGGTGGCTGGAGGGTCAGATGGGGTCTGTTACCCCCTCCCAGGGGGATATTCCCCACACCGGTAACGGTGTTCTCAGGGGGGGCAGCAGGACTGGAAGAGCCCCCTTGAGAACTGAAGGACCCTGGGCACAGTGGGGTGGCCAGAACTTGCCCCCTGCAAGGAATGGTAGAGGTTAATGCAGGTGTATTTATCTTGCAGATGTGGAATCTGGGTCCCTGGGAGGTGCCAGCAGGTCTAAGTCTAAGACCTCTTCCCGCAATAAAAGATGTGGTTACTGCAATGATAAACTGCAGCAGGAACACACAAAGCCATTCTGCTTTAAATGTATTCATAAGCTGTAAGGGAAAGAAACCTTTCAGGATTGGAAGGATTTTCTTTCTGTTGACTACTCTTGGGTCTTTTTCAAGCAACCCTTAAACCAAGGCAGGAAATGGAGGCACTGTCTAGTTTAGAGGGCTCTTCCTCACAAGAAGGGCCGTCCTGGCCTTGAGAGGCCACTTAAGCGGGACACTGTCAGGGTTCCTGCCACGCTGGACTCGGAGGAAGAAGCAGGAGGGTCTGAGTGGAGTTGTCTAGGTGAGGACAGCCAGGAGGAAGAGCAATCCAGTCCAGGCACACATTCTCCTCAAAGCTATATATACCTCCTGAGAAGATTCAGGAGCCTGCTGCACAAATCTCAGGATAAAATGTATAGAGGTTTGGTCAGCCCACATGCTAAGGTTCTTCCAATTCATCAGGCTCTTAAAGACCTTATTCTGAGAGAGTGGAAGGAGCCAGAGCGAAAACTCTTAAAGTTCAAAACCTGGAAGTGAAGATGTCCCTTTTAACCACTTCCGGACCGTACGTCTGACGGCGGTACTTTGAAGTGGAATACCGTTGTTATGGTAGCAGATAGCTACCATAACCCCGGTATCTTTTTTTTTTTTTTTTTTTTTTTTTTGTTTTTTTTTTTTTTTTTTCAGGCAGCGATTCTGCGTCAGATAAAAGTGATCTTAGCGGCTCACCCGGCTCCATAACAAGGCTGGGCGGAAGCTACGTCACAAGTAGCTTCCGCCCAATGCTCTTAAAGGGGACATTTTTTTTTTTTTTTTCCCCTGCCATTTTTTTTGGCAAAGGCAAACAAAGGAGTCCTTTTTTTCTGGCCAAAAGTCGGCTGAGAAGGACTCCAAGTGGCGCCAAGGTAGCGGGGAGACTCTCCCAATTTTCCACCCAGTGGGAGAAGATTACGCAGAGCCCCTACATTTTGCAGATTAGGGGTACAAGTTAGAGCTGACTTCCTTGCCCCCACAGTTTTCTCTTTACCCATCTTCCCAGGGACAGACAGAAGGCAGCCGGCCTCCTGGAAAATGTCAATCAATTAGCTGAACAGTAGAACTTGGGAAGGGGTTCTACTCATTTTTGTAGTCCCCAAGCCCTCGGTGAAGTTTCGCCTTCTCATAAACCTAAGGATGAACAAGTTCATACGGTACAAGTACCATATGGAGAATATTTACAGCGTCAAAAGATCTGTTAAAGGATGTCTTCATGGTCACAATAGACCTGAAAAACCCTTACCTTCATGTCCCAATTTGTACGGAACACCAGAGCCTGCTGTGTTTTGCAATTTGCACCACAGGGTGTCCAGCACTGACAGTTCAGCGCCTTGCCCTTCGCTTTGGCATCCAGCCCTAGAATCTTTACCAGGTTCTGGCGGAAGTGCTATCTTTCCTCCATCTAGAGTGAATTGTGCTGATCCCATACCTGGACGACCTGATGGTCTACAACCATTCACAGGTGCAGTTGATGGTGGACCTGGACAGGGTGGTAACCATGCTAGAGTCCCTGGGATGGCTGATCAGTCGGAAGTCCTCACTGGTTCCCTCCCAAACCAAGATGTATCTGGTGTTTCTGGTAGATTCAGTGGCACAAAAGCTCATTTTTGCCCCAAGCAAAGGTGGAGACCTTGGTAGGGGCAGTAGTCTCTTCTAGAACCCAGGGAGTTGTCCCGCAGGTTCATTATGAGGGTACTAGGACTGATGACATCCTGCATCCCCGTGGTGCCCTGGGCCCAGTTTCACTCCAGACCTCTCCAGGGATTCATTCTCTCCTCCTGGGCCAAGAAAAGAGGATCCTTGGATGGAAAGGTGCTGGTCCCAAGGAAGGTAAAGAAGTTTCTTCGGTGGTGACTCGACCCAGATATGTTGAGTCAGGGCCTTCTGTGGAACCAGCTCCAGCCAGTGAGGGTCACGACCGATGCAAGGGGTTGGGGGGCCCATCTAGAGGAACTTTGTGCCCAGGGAGCTTGGAACCAAAGTCAGAGGGACACTTCCTCCAATTTCAGGGAGCTCAGGGGGGGGGGGGTTGAGTTCAACCTAGAGGCAAACTTCCTCAGCAGGCAGCAGATCCGTCAAGGAGAGTGGGAGTTAAACCCTGAGGTGTTTACGATGGCATGTCAAATTTTCAGAACACCAGAGGTGGACCATTTTGCCAGAAGAGGCAACATGAAAGTCAAGAAATTCTTTTCCCTGTGCAGAGAGGATCAGAGGGGCATAGACGCATTGGCCCATGAGTGGAATTTCGTGTTGGCCTATGCCTTTCCCCCCTTGGCTCTGATCCTGACAGTGCTACACAAACTGAGTCAGTCAGGGGGCAGACTGATTCTGGTGGCCTAAGAGGACGTGGTTTCCCACTCTAGGAAACTGGCCACTAAGCCCCCCTCAGCACCTTCCGGATCGGCAGGATCTCCTTCAGGGCCCAGTGGTTCACCCGAATTATGCCTTCAGTCTGGCGTGGCTTTTGAAAGGGAAAGCCTGCGTCGCAAGGGCTGCTCGGAGAGCGTAATTGAAACTCTTAATGAGCAGAAAGCAGGTGACTAGACGAATCTACGCCAAGGTTTGGGGAGTTCTCTCGATGGTGTCGGGCGAGGGGGACTTCCCAATGAGATCCCTGCTGTTCTGGACTTTCTCCAGGATGGTGTGGATCAGGGGCTGGCAACCAAGACTTGGGGTACAGGTTGTAGTCCTGTCCGTGTTTTTCAATGAGAGGTTGGCCTTAGAGCCCTCTGGTTAAGATTCTCCTCAGCCAGGGAAAGGATGCCCCCAGTGAAAGTGAAGGGTTTTCCCCCTTGGGACCTGACCCTGGTATTAGAGGCCCTAAGTAGGGCACCTTTTGAGCCATTGGCTCAGGTTTCCTTAAAGCTTCTTTCTTTGAAAGTGACCTTCCTCCTGGCCATTACATCGGCCAGGAGGATAAGCAACTTGCAGGCTCTGTCAATAAAAGAGCCCTTTTTCTTATTTGAGGATAGGGTAGTTCTCAGGCAAGATCCCTATATCTACCTAAGGTACTGTCAAGTTTTCATAGGACACAGGAGATTGTCCTTCCTTCTGTGAAACCCCCAGAATGAGGAGGAAAAATAATTTCATTTGTTGGATGTCAGACGATGTCTGATTTTATTTAGAGGGGGTGAAAAGAGTTCTGTAAATTAAATCACCTATTAGTAGGTTTTAGTTGTCAAAGGAAGAGAGAACAGGCTGCTAAAACAATCAATGCTAGATGGATTAGACAAACCATTACTGTAGCATATGAACACAGGGAAAGCTGTCCCCCCTAGTCTTAAAGCTCACTCTGAGGTCTCTGGCGACTTCCTGGGCAGGAAAGGCCATCGGTAGACCAGATCTGCAGAGCAGCAATGTGGGCAAGCCGGAACACCTTCCTGAGGCATTAGTGTTTGAGCTTCTGTCCCCTCAGGACCTGGCCTTCGGTAGGGAAGTCCTACAGGCTGTTCCACCCCAAGGTAGGCCTGAGCTTCTTGCTTTTCTCTCAGGTGTGCCATCCTGTAAGACGACTTGAGAAAATAACCAGTTACACTTAACGGTAACAGTGTTTCTGGGAAGTCTTCCAGGACGGCAGGCCTACTTCCCACCTGATCTTGTGGTAGAATTAAAACTGTTGTATGAAACTGTTTTCCTACTCTCATGCACTGGTGTGGGTCAATACTTTTGCACAAAACTGAGGAGCATGGGAGGGGTGGGGGTTTTTACCTTTTTTTTTTTTTTTTTTTTTTGATTCCTGTGTGGAACCAGTCATCTCTCAGGTGTGCCGTCCTGGAAGACTTCCCAGAAACACCGTTACCAGTAAGTGTAACTGGTTATTTTTCGTGTTTGGGTCCCGTAGACTTTAACGGTGTTCGAATGTTGGCACAAATTTTTTGCATGTTCTGGTGCAAACCGAACTGGGGGATGTTCGACTCACCTACAGGGGATCTGTCAGGATGGAGAGTGGGAAATGGGGCCGGTAAATGTGTAATTTACTGGCCCCTTTTTCCAAATTGAGAATCGGTGATCTGTACTAATCACTGACTCTGTCCATTCATAATGGTGGCATATAGTAAACTGTTTACTATGCTTCAGTTTATGAATGGACGGGGAGCTCTGTACAGGGCTATTCCTGTCCATTTATTCCATTTAGATAAGGCTGCAGAAAATAGATTAAGACAAAGGAAGACTGAGGACACAGCCCCCAAAGGTGGAATATCATATGTCTGTTTAGACTTCTGATATCTCACCAAAACCACCCCCAACGGGGCTCCTAAATAAAAAAAAAAATAAATAAATAAATTAAAAAAAATTGTCAAAAAATAAACTATGGATACCAGTGGCGGAACTACAGGGCTCACAAAGGTTGTACTTGCAACTCAGGCCCTGGAGTTCCACCACTGGAGTGGAAGGGAAGGGCCCCGGCTGAAGTTCAGGGGGACTTCATGTTTTTTTTGCACCGGGGCTCTGAAGGTTCTAGTCACACCACTTTGTGATCCTGTACAGCACGGCCGCCTTGTACCCATAAATGTGCTATAGGGCAGTCGGCAAGTGGTTAAGTGAGTTCATTGTGCCGCACGGGTCACCATTGGAAGATTTTCCCTTTTACTATTCTGGGCACTGCCCACAATTGGGATCTTCTTTTAGGCTGGGTTCACACTGGTCAAACTCTGACATTGGGAGCACTTGTCAGTCTGACTTTGAAAAAAGGTTCCTGCACTACCTGGGCCCGACTTTGACCCTAATTCAGCCCACTGAATATCATTTGAAGTCGGATCGTAGCTGATCCAACTTTGGCATGCCACTTGTGCTGTGAGGATCTTGAAGGGGAACCCCATGCCAAAATGTAAAAAAAAGGCAGTCGCCCCCCCCCTTCAAGACCATACCAGACCCTTTATCTGGATGAGAGAGTGCCCCCCCCCCTCCTGGGCCATACCATTCCTCCTGCCCCTAACATGGGAACATGGGGAGGGGGGGGTGTAGCACCCCGAAGCACCTTGTGGGGACAAGGGCCTCTTTCCGACAACCATGGGTGGTGGTTGTCTGGGTCTGCGGGTCAGGGGGCTTATAGGAATCTAGAAGCCCCCTTTAACAAAGGGGCCCCAGATCCCAGCCCCCCCCACCCTATGTGAAATGAGGATGGGGTACTTTGTATCCCCTACCAATTCAACTAAAGTGTCAAAAATAAAACCGTATACAGGTTTTTGGAAAAGTAATGTTAAAGCAGCTCCAGCATCTCTTCCGACTTCTTGCCCCATCCACTGATGGTCTTATCCCCTCTCCGGCACTTCTTCCTCCACTGATGTCTTCTCCCCTCTCTCTGGTTCTTTTCCTCTTTGCTGTCTTCTCCCTCTGCCTGGTCTCCTCTCTCCGCTGCCTTTTTCCTCTGTTCTTCCAATGTTCTCTTGACGCTCCCCCCTGCTGTAATGCTAGGTCCACCGTGTGCCATCACTTTAGCCATGAAGCGTGACTTGAGGCCCCGCCCCCTTGTGATGTCACGCCCCATCTTGCCCCGGACTGATGGGAGTTGGTCAATCATGGTTTCCAGGTAAAGGCTGTCTCTCGTGAGTTTTGCTCAGCCTTAACCAGTTACTGACTGCCCGCCGTGGCTTGACTGCGGCAACTTGGCTCGATATTGCAATCCACCATCACCTGACGGCAGCTGCGGGATCGCAAAAAAGGGTCAAAATTGTCCATGTCTGCCGTTCTGTCGCAGGGCTGCTAAAAATCGCAGATCACCGCCAAAAATAAAAAATCGCGCCTCGCCGGCGGATAGTCCACCCAAGCCGCGCCCATACTCCTGCAGAGTGCAGCGGGGGCCCGCTACAGCGCA
The DNA here is from genome assembly GCA_018402905.1 of Glandirana rugosa. Taxonomy (NCBI): domain Eukaryota; kingdom Metazoa; phylum Chordata; class Amphibia; order Anura; family Ranidae; genus Glandirana; species Glandirana rugosa. The sequence goes on along the minus strand of BLSH010173590.1, from coordinate 835,060 downwards.
CGCGCGAGTTGCCATTTATTAATAGTGATTTGCGGGACAGAGCCACTGCAGCAGTAAATGTACACGAGCCGGTCGAACTGGTTAAATGAATCAAGGGATTGACTGATCGGATCCATTTGAAACCGGCTATATGCTTAGATAAATTGTACCTGACCTTCGCAAAGAAGACACAAGTATTCTGCAAGGTTTTGTGGAGGCTTTTGCAGCAAATCCTGGGTCCAAAACTCTTCTAAACCTGCCACCAAGACCTCCAAGGGGGGGGGGGGGAGGCTGCTGCACTTTGCCGACATTTTGGAGAACAGTGGTTCAGGACGAGTGGGTCACCTCAACAGTGTCCCGCGGTTACAAGCTGGAATTACGGAGGGTTCCTCAGATTTTTAAGATCCAGTGTTCCCATACATCCTCCAAAGAGAAACCTTATTTCAGGCACTAGAGCATTTAGTGTATCGGAGTGATTTTACAGGTTCCTCTATCCAAAAGGGGCGCAGGGTTTTATTCAAACCCGTTCATGGTTCAAAAACAAAATGGGGGCACAAGGCCCATTTTGGATCGAAGATCCCTGAACCAACATCTGTTAATCCAGTCCTTTCGGATGGAGTCAGTCTGCTCAGCCTCTACTATTGGCCAAGAAGTCTCCAATCTGGAAAAGATGCATATTTACATGTACCATCCTTGAACCTCACCAGAGGTTCCTGCGATTTTGCAGTAGAGGAACGTCATTTTAAGTTTTTGGCATTGCCCTTCAGGCTTGTCACAGCACCCTGTGTGTTTACAAAGATCCTAGCACCTCTACTGGGTCATTTAAGGACCCAGGGGATCTAGGTGCTCAGATACCTGGACAACCTCCTGTTCAGAGATCACTCACTACAGGCCCTGGAACACCATGTAGCCTGCACAGTGCAGTATTTAAAAAGCTTAGGCTGGGTTATAAACCCTGGAAAGTCGGCCTTGAGCCAAGCTCGGTCTCGAGTATTTAGGTCTGATCCTAGATACGGTCCGGGCAAGGGTATTTCTCATCTCGCATTCCAGGACAGCAACACCTGAGATGGGCTCCTTCCTACAGGAAACACAATCAGTTCACAACTGTTTAAAAGGCCCCACTTTACCCCTTGTACCTCGCAGTATTGATTGTGTTTCTCCCACAGCGAGACATTTTGTTTTCTGACAGACCAGAGTCAGATGGTCCCCCTGTGAGCCAGGTTTAGGAACGCCGGTCAGGGCCATACTAACTTGCCTCACCAGTGTGCAGGTGGTTTGGTTGTAACTGAAGGACCCCATCATTACATGACGCTTAGCAGCTCAGGTCTCCTGCCCTCCCCCTATGTGCACCGGGCGCCATTTTGTTGTAGTCAGAACGGTGTAAGACACCAAGGGTAGGACCTAGCGTGCTCCCAGCCTCGCTCAGAAGTGGGTATGGCACACCTAGCACGACCCTGGAAGTGGGTTTAAAGGGTGGAGGAGACTCCAGACCTGCGGCACCGAAGGGACTCCTGTTTGCAGACTTTCAGCTCCTTGCAGCCCGCTGAGTCCTGGTGCAAAGACCCACCTCATGGAGGAGGATGAAAAGGCAGCACAGGTGGCTGCAGGCAAGAGCAAGCCGGGGCCTGTTAGGTGCCTTTTACCTATTATAGGGGGGTGACACCAGGCTAGCCCTTAGCTGTCCCTGGTATACCCCCATGCTCTCGCCTCCTTTGGATGGGTACCTGCAGCCATGTTGGAGGGGGCAGGAAGAGTGTTGGTTGTTACCTCTTTGTCAGGGATCCAGATGAGCATTGCGGTCGCGCACACTTGCGTGCACAGATTCAAACGAAGGTTCCCATGACCGTTCGGAAGCAGGCACATGTACACATGCGCAGGGATGTTGTCAGGACACCAAGAGCAGGAGGACTCTAAGACCCAGAATCCAACAGAGCAGGAGGGCACTAGGACCCAGCGTCTGTCAGCACATCACATGGGCCTTTAAAAGGAAGTCAGACTTTGCCTGAAGTGCTGTTTGATCTGCAGCTAGTCCGTTCCTGATACCTGTTATCTGATCAACTACCTGCTCGACCCGGCTTGCCTAGACCATTCTACCTTCTCCAATCCTGACCCGGCTTGTTTGACGTTGCTTCTTCTTCCAGCCTGACACCTGTTACTGAACCCGGCATGTTCTCCGACAATCCCTTGTCTGCTGATTCTGCCTACTTGCTGATCTGTGCTCGACCCGGCTTGTCTCATGCCTCTTCTGCCTACCTGTATCCAGCTACTGTGATTGCTGATCGTCTGCTGTTCCTATTCCAGCTCGTCTGCTATCCAGTGTTCCAGGCTCTGCTTCCAGAATCTGGTCTACAGCTGCTGACAAGAGGCACTCCTACCTCACTGTGCTCACGAGACCACTGTCCCCACTCCAGTGGGCTGTATGAGAGGTCTCCTTCTACGAGACCGGCTCAACTATCAGGTAAGTGGTCCTCATTACTCTTCTCTTGTAGATTCCCCAAATGGAGCTAGGGAGGTCTGACAAACCACACTCTATCTGCTAGCTCTAATGACTCTAAAAAGTGCGGTGATTGCAGGAAAAGATTGTCTGAATCTCACACCAAGCCATTTTGTTATCTGTGTATTAACTGGCTGGGAAGGAGGCCTCAGGTTTAATGAGAGGTTTTCTTAATGTTCAAGAGGAGATGTTGACCACTATTCAATCTTTCCACACCTCTGTAACCACACCCTAGGTATTACTCAGAGGAACTTCACCCCTAGAGAAGGCCCTTCTCAGGAGAAGTTTACTTTCCAAACCTGGACCAAGTGTCCTGCCACTCAGCGACTTCACCCGGCTCAAGCCAGGGAAGAGTTGAAGGTAGAAAGCAAGGCAAAGTCTGAGCCTCGTTTGGAGTAGGAGGCGGGTCTAGTGCTGGACAGTGATGTGTAACACATCAGGTTAAATAGGCATCTTTTTTGCCTGGAGGACTTGGAGGGATTCCTTCAGGCTATGTATACCACTGGAGAGATCCCTGAACCAGTTAAGGAAACCTCTGCACAAGATTAGTTGTACAGGGGGGTTGGTAAACAGTTTAAGGTAATTCACCCTCCCTAAATTGGACCCAGCCCTTTACCAGGTGACAAAGTCTGACCTCTCCTTTGCGGATGCAGGGAACATCTGGGATACAATGTATAGTCTATCGGAATCCTTGCTGAAAAAAGCGTGGGAGGCCAATTCCTTTACTATGGCCCCAACATTGCAGCAACCTGTGTTGTCAGGAATGCAGACTTCTGGATAGAAAGACTTGGTAAACACCTTTCACAGGGTAATGAGTCTCGGATGTCCTAGATTCCCTTTCGGTTATGGGCAAGGCCATTGTCGTGGTGCCCAAGCCTTCAGGGAAGTACTGCCTTATAACTCTAAAACTTAAAACCGTTCCTAGAATACAAGAAATTCTCCATGGAACGTATTTACTGGTTAAAGGATTTTTTTTTTTCATTACTACCCTGAATCTCGGGGATGCCTATTTGCATGTCCCGATCTTCCCGGAAAACATGAGGCATTCCTGAGATTTGCGGTGGCAACCCGGGAAGGAGTGTTCCACTGGCAATTCAGGCCACTTCCCTTCGGACTAGTGGCCAGTCCACAGCTGCTGAGGTAGTAGCCTATCCATCTTCAGGGGATAGCGTTAATCCCTTACCTGGACGAGCTGCTCATCTTCGGTCCGTCAGCCGCTCAGGTGGAAGCAGACACCCAAATGGTGGTCTCTGCAAAAGCTGGGCTGGCTGGTGAACATGGGGAAATCATATGTAAAAACGGAAATCCGCGCTCACTAATACAATATTAATAAAATATAAAGGTAAAAACCAGGAGGATGAAGATTATGGGTGGCAGCACGCAAAAACAATAGATCTATATTGTCCAAAGAATGCACTAAAAACTCATATGCAGCGCCTATAATATAAAAGCAACATCAAGGTAATAGTCCTTCAATATTGTGATGGTAATTCAATCTGTGACAGATATCACTAGTAAACTTCTGCTGTGAAAAAAGACAGTGGATGCAGGCTTACCAGATGATGGTAGAACAAGCGCAGGTGTTTTAAAACCCAACTGGACTGTTGATCATCCGATCCTCCTATGGCGGGTTGATCAACAATCACTTGACACCTTCTTCGCCACTTTGAACAATAATGATAGAAACATTGTTTTATCTTTGGAAAGTAGCAATACAAACATTCATTTCCTCGACCTGAATATTGACATCAGCATGGGGAAATTTACCACAATGACATACTTCAAACCAACCAATAAGAATGGTTATATTTCGACAGACAGCTGTTATCAAACGTGGCTAAAATCCATACCCAAAAGCCAATTCATACGCTTGAGACGTAATTGCTCGGATACCAATGTATTTACAGAACAGGCCCAGGTTATCAAGGAAAGACTACTAGAAAAAGGGTACCCAGATGACGTATTAACCAAAGAGATCCAAACTGTCTCCCAGATCGACCAGGACACACTTTTAAGGGACAAACCAAAAACCCAGAGTTTCGATGCAAAATGGTCCTTCACGGGCTATTCAATACAGCATAAGCAGGTGAAGAGAATCATTAATAAACATTGGGGGGTTCTCCGTAATGACAGACTTAAAGGCCCCCTTTTACCTGAAAAACCACAGGTTGTTTATTGAGGAGTCCCCTCTTTGAGGCACAAGCTGGCCCCGACCGTGGNGACCCCCCCCCCCCCCCCCCTGGGAAACTCACCTTTTTTCAGGATTTGAAAGGTTTTTATAAATGCCAGAGATGCAGTCTGCAAACTCAATAACATTAAAAACAAGAGGATCTCAAGTTTTTCCTCCAGTTACAGGACGAACATATGATGTAAAATGTTTTAGCACATGTAAAACGAAAAATGTTGTCTATCTTTTAACTTGCCCTTGCAACAAGCAATATGTTGGCAGAACCACTAGGGCTTTTAACGTAAGAGTAAATGACCATATAACCAACATTATTAAAGGGAAGACCAATCAGTGTCCCCAAACATTATCTCAAACACCATGACCGCAATCCTGATGGCACCCTCTACCAAGTAATTGATAGATATGTTCCCCCTTGGAGAGGTGGGTGGACTAAGAGGGGTTTCCAAACTTTAAACATCTTGGATCTATCCGCTTAAGAGCTTCTACCCACACGGTATGAATGTGGAATGGGACATTAATGCTTATTAACAAAGCTTGAGTTATTAGTATATTTTATCTGTGTATGATTTCAGCGTCCCCATATTTTATGGTTATCCTGATATACTCCATGATTTTTTTTATGAGCCATCGTATGGTTTTTAAAACCCATGTTTAATATATGAAGTCTTATATGCATTCTATTAATATCACCTATATCCTTCCTTGTTCTTACATTCTCAATCATGTATGAAGATAGGTTGCTACACTTTACATCTATCTTCTGTTTTATTCCAATTTTTAGTATGTTTGTTGACCCGCGAAACGCTAACCCTTATTCCATTTTAATAATTTGCATTTTAACGTTTTCTACTCGCCCATTGCATTATGCGATCTTACTTTCAATCATTTTTGTTTTTTCTTATTTATGATTGACATACATTGTACAACGCATGTCCCATTCTGGTTTTTCGATCTGGCTGCCTATATATAATTTTTGCTTAAAATTTTTTCTTAATTTTTTTAGTTTAAACAATTTTTCTGCCTCTAAATCCACCAACTTTTTTTAATGGTTTGTTTACGTTTAATAATGGCTGAGTTCTGGTAATCTCATTTTCTGTTTTACCAGAACGATCATCCGGCATTTTTTAATGTCACTTAGATACGGCACATCTTTTGCACCTTGGCACATTCTCTTGCACTTTAGAATTTATGTTTAAACAGTTAATATAAATTCACCATACACTCCTTAGTCCTTATACCTAGGCGATATGGGATCACAAACTGGTGTTTTCGTGTGACCCATATACACTCTGCTGACAGTTCTAAGGAGAGAAGGACGTGACGCGATGTGTATATCGCGTCACTTCCGGTCAGAAGGCTGTTCTCGTTTTTCATTCACATCACTTCCGGGTTCACTTTGAGAGTTTACCCGGTCATTTGTCACATGTATATTCGCTCACTTCCGGGTACGGAATTCTACTTCAATACCCAATATTTGCTTTTTCGCGCTATTAAGGTGTTTTGGTCTATTCTTGATTTTGTTACATTCTGCACTACCACTTTCATATTATAAATAGATTTGGGGAAATCTTCTTTACCAAACTGAGGTGTGGAAAGCACGCCATTGGTGCCATTTTGACGCCCAAGATGTGATTTCCGTTCCCACTGCCCCCTACAGGGGGCTAATTATTCATATTAAACATTATAAATGGCATGTCAGGCAGGAGGGGGAATGCCCCAGATGACGGCCAGTTGAGCCGAAACGCGTCGGTTTTCTCCCATCTCCTGCCATTTCCTATGAGCTCTTATCTTGATCACAATATGTGAGTATTTTTAATCCATTCAATTTTCTAATCTGTTGAAATGGTATCACACGATTGTGGATTTTTCTCTTACTCGAATACACCCCTTTGAACACTGGATTACCCCTGGATGTGTGAACGAGAGGAGTTGGCGCTATACCCCTCCCCACCAGCGCCCACCCAGGTCTAAAAGTATCCCCTTCAGGTGGAGCAGACCACCAGGACCGAGGACCATTCCCCAGGAGACATCAGAGGGTCCCCCAAGATAGGTTCCCTTGTTCCCAGAGGATCGGATGATCAACAGTCCAGTTGGGATTTAAAACACCCGCGCTTGTTCTACCATCTGGTAAGCCTGCATCCACTCTTTTTTTTCACCGCAGAAGTTTACTAGTGATATCTGTCACATATTGAATTACCATCACAATATTGAAGGACTATTACCTTGATGGGGAAATCATCCCTGGAGCCAGTTGAGGTCCAAACCTACCTAGGCTACCTGGTAGATGCATGGGCTCAAAAGCTTTTTCTCCCAGGAGAAAATGGTCGCATCTGTTAAAAGGCTGATGGGAGCCCCCGTGTGTCCCAGGAGGGAGACCCTCGGGGTCCTGGGACTCATGTCAGCCAGCATTCCAACAGTTTGGGCATAACTGCACTCAAGACCTGCAATTTTTCCATCTTTCCTCTTTAGACAAAAGGAACAAATCCGTAGGCCAAAGTCTAATCCTCACCCCTCAGGTAAAATTTTCCTTGAAGTGGTGGTTAGTCCCAAGCCATCTGGAAAAAGGCAGGCCCTGGAGTCAGTGGGATCCACTAAATGTCAACAGACGCAAGTGCCTGGGGATGGGGTGCCCACTTAGGGAAAACCAAGGCTCCAGAAACCTGGGACAGGAAAGTAGCCAGGTCCTCTTCCACTCAGAGCTCGGGGCATTGGGTGAAGCTTTCTAAAGCATGATCGCAGGCAAAAGTCCAGGTTTACTCAGACAATGCTACGACTGTAGCCTACCTGAACAGTCAGAAGGGGACCAGATCCAGAGCCCTTCTAGTCTTAATGAAGGAGATCCTGTGCTGGGCCAAACACAGGCTGGTTTCATTGTCAGCAGTCCATATAAAGGGCGCAGGCAAGCAGGAAGCAGACTTCCTCAGCCGCCAACCTGTCAGGGAGAATGGGAGCTGAACCCGAAGGCATTTCAGGTACTAGTCCAGAAGTTCGGCTGCCCAGAGATGGACTTCTTTGCCAATCAAAAGAACAGAAAGGTAAAGAAGCCATTTTCCCTCTCTCAGGAAAGGGCGTCAGGGCTTGGATGCTCTAGTACAGAGCTGGAATTTCCAGTTGGCTTACCATTTCCCCCCTCTGGCACTGATTCCTGGAGTCATTCAGAAGCTCAGCCAGTCCTCGGGTCTATTCCTCCTAGTAGCCCCATGGTGGCCAAGGAGGGCTTAGTTTGCGACCTTGAAGGCACCGTCAGTAGCGCCTCTCTGGAAGCTCCCGGTCCTTCCAGACAACCTCTCCTCCCAGGGTCCAGTGCTGCAGACCAGAGATGGTGGGTCGTGGGGGGGGGGGGGGGG
>BLSH010173590.1:814912-827042 GCA_018402905.1 Glandirana rugosa | reverse complement strand
GTCCCCCCCCCCCCCCCCCCCATCTGACGGCCTGGTTAGTGAGCACCTGATCCTCAGGTGCAAAGATTGCTCAGAGTGATGGACACTCTCCTCTCGAGCAGGAAACCAGTGACATGGAAAATTATATACTAAAAGGAATGAAAAATCTTTCGTACTTGATGTAAACAAATTTTCTCCCCTTGTCTTTCAGGACAGAACCTGGACAGCACCTGGTGGAAGCGACTGCATGGAACCAGAGGTGTGCTGTGCTCTCCTCCAGGTGGAGCAAGGTTAAGCGCTGTCCGTCGTGCTAGAACATCCTTAGATTTTTGGACTAAGGTGTTGTGTAAAACCTGCATTGCGGAGTTGGTTAAAAGGGAAACTTCCTCAGCTACCACTGCGACACAGCCGGGGGAAATGCTTATATCTTTTCGTAAGGTACTAGCAGACACGTTCCAGACTTTTAGATCATCTCTGGATAAACGTCCGCCTTCCCTGGCTAGTGGCAGGAGTAGTTCCCCCTGCACTGTCTCACACATCTAAGTCCATACCCAGAGATGCGAGTGATTTGAATGAAGAGCAGGGAAGTTTTATTAGATTCAGGGGAGGAGGAAAAGGGGGGGGGAAAAAGTCTAGACACAAGCTAATCCTGGAGGAGGTGGATGACCTGCTAAGTCATAAACTCCACCCTGAATATCAGAGGATAAAGAAAAGTTGTCTCTGCATGACAATGTTTCAGGGACTGGGAGAAGTGGAGCACTGGGTGTTCCCAGTACACAAAGTTCTGTCTGAGACTGTAAAGAGAGAATGGAAAGGGCCCCATTCTTTTCAAAATCGTTCAAAGATTCCCATTCAAAGAGTTCACAAGTATGGAGCAAGAGGCCTAAGTTGGATGCAGCCGTTTTGCAAAACACTGATCTAGCTTTCGAGGACATGGGTATCTTAAAGGATCCCATGGACAAAAGGGCATATTCATTGTGAAGAAAGGCTTGGGACTCGACAGTGGCCAACTTTAAGCCAGCGATGGCATCAACAGTCTGTAAGGATGTTGGCTAGATGCTCCACTCTAGTAAAGTCTGCTCGCAGAGCTTTATGGGTAAAAACTTGGGCTTGGGATACAGCCTTAAAGGTAAAACTTTGTGGTTTACCATTTGAAGGTGACTTGGTATTTGGCCCAGATCTTGAGGCTGCGTTGGATCGGACGGCAGATAAGAAAAAGGCATTCCCAACAAAAAAGGTGGTCCCACAGGATAAAAAAAAAATTTTGTTCTTTTAGACAGACCCAGGAGACGAAAGAAGTGGGTTACAAGAGGCCTTGGAGTCGGAGGTTGGGGGTAAAGCGGGTTTTATCCTGACTTCCTAACCAGGCCAGTAAAACCCCAGTGACTGTGCTCTGTCTGTGGGGGCAAGACTGCAGTCATTTCTCCCAGTGGAGCCCCACAACGTCCAGCCCGTTTGCACTGAAGTTAATAGCAGAGGACTACAGGCTGGAATTCGCTCAAGCACCACGCAAACTATTTTACCTAACCCAGGCTCCCAGAGATCAGGAAATGAGAAAAGTGATAACCCTAGTACCTCGAGAGGAAGAGGGCCCAGGGTGTTAGTATGTGTTCCTGGTCAGGAAACCGTTGGGTAAATTCTGTTTTCATTTTGAACTTGAACTTTAAACAAAGCAATAAGATACAAAAAGTTCAAGATGGACACGATTTTCTCAGTAAAAAAAACACCTGACAGCAGGTTTTCTGGCGTCCATAGATTGAAGGGATGTTTATTTACATATCCCAATAGCACCGCATTCACAGAAATATCTTCAGTTAGCGGTCAAGTTGGACGGGACAGTGACACATTGGCAGTTCGGAGCTCTCCCATTTGGGCTTTCCTCCTCACCAAGAATTTTCACAAACATCATGGCGGAGGCCCTGGCTCCCCTCAGGCTAAGGAGTTTTGATCGTACCATACCTGGATGATCTTCTGACAAATCAAAGTCTGTTGTATTGGAATTTGGAAGACAAGGAGTCACCTAGAAGCTCTAGGTTGGATCATAAACTGGGAGAAGTCAAATGATTCCAACGCAGACCATAAAATTCCTGGGCTACACCATCCAATTGGTGCAGGAAAAGTTTTTTTCTTCCAGAGGAGAAAATAATAAAGATCTAAGACGCAGTGAGAGGTTTGTAAACAAATGTGCCAATCGGTCAGATTGGCCATGTCTACACTGGGTCAACTTACTTCATCGATTCCAGCTGTGCAATGGGCGCTGGGTTTTTTTTTCCATTCGAGACTCTTCAACAGATAATTTTAGGGAGCTGGACGTTTTGGACAACCGTTCGAAAAATGTAATCAAGATCCCTCAAGAGGTGCAAAGGAAGTTATGGTGGTGGAAAAACCGGGAAAACTTAAACAAGGGTCTGCTCTGGGCTTTTCCGATACAAAAACGAGTGATAACGGACACAAGTGCCTGGAGATGGGGGGGGCTCATCTGGAGGAGCACATGGCCCAGGGAGTCTGGACGAAGCAGGAAAGCAAAAAATCTTCCAATTGGAGGGAATTAAAAGCCATGTTCTTAGCACTTCTGACGTTCAGGGACCAGATCAGAAACTGTCATGTACAGGTGTTGTCACCGCAGTGGCATACATCATGAAACAAGGAGCAGGGGGCTGCTGAGTTTGGCATTGCAGATGTCTTGGGCAGGAAATATATTGTCTGTCAGCAGTGCACTTGAAGGGGAGGCCTAAATCAGGTAGCGGATTTTCTGAGTTACAAAGTGCGTGAATCGGAGTGGAGTCTGAACACGGGTATTTTGAAAACTAATAGTTTGGGAACCCCTCAGACCTCTTTGATTACCGGGACAACGCAAAAGTAGAGCTACTTCTTGCTGAACAGGCTGGATCAAGCTTGAGGGTCTAGATGCTCTAGCTCAGGATTGGAAATTCCAGCTGTGCTAGGTTCCCCCTTTCCAATTCCACTAGTTCTAAAGTTAGACTAAAACACTGATTTTGATGGCTCCTTTTTGGTCAAAGAGCATGGTTCGCAACTCTTCAGAAATGGGCAGTGCAGCCCCATTGGACATTGCCAATAACAAAGGATCTTCTGAACCAGGGGCCTATTCAGCATCCCAATGTGGAACAACTCAAACTCGCAGCGTGGTTACTGAGGAGCAGATCCTGAAAAAGGGTCTGTCCAGTAAACTTGTGGGGACTTAAATAGTAAGGTCACACAGGCCATCCTACTTCAAGACATGGAAGGTGTTTAATTCCTGGTGTACCAAGAAAGGCTGTTCACCTCGAGCTGGTGTTGGTCCCAGAATGTCCACAAAGGAATGGAAAGGATTGGCGGGCAGTACGCTAAAAGTACAAGTGGCAACTTTATCAGTATTCGAAAATTAGCTTGAGCCATGGAATTATTTATTTTTTTTTTGTGCTGGCCAGGGCTAGGCCAGTACTGTTAAATACCGCTTGGGAAAGGCTTTAATCTGTAGGTATGACGAAAAAACACTTACCTATGGGGGAAGCAAACAATACATTTTGACTTCACAGATAGCATTGCTGGTAGCGTTTACTTCAGCCAGAAGAATTGGTGAGTTGCAGGCCTTATCAGCCATAGAACCATTCTTGACATTATCCCCTGACCGGGTAGTATTGAGGACGGATCCAGGTTTTCTACCTAAAAAGTTTCATCGATCTTCCATAGGTCGTAAGGAATTATACTTCCAACCTTCTGTCCAACACCCTCTTGCCCTAAGGAAGAGATGTTTCATACCCTCAACGTAAGATGTTTGATGCAATATTTTGGTCACAAAGGAATTTAGGAAGTAAAGTTCTCTTTTGGTACTGTTCTCAGGACCAAGAAAAGGGTGTACGGTTTTTAAGAGCACGATAGGGAGGTGGCTCTGAATGACCATTGAAGCATGTAAGGTTGTGGAAGCACAACTTCCAGCAGGCATACCTGCCTATTCAAACTGGGTTGTAGCCACTTCTTGGGCGGAATGGGCAGGGGCATCTCCGGGACGGATCTGCAAGGCGACCACATGGACAAGCTTCTCCACCTTAACCCACCACTACAGATTGGGTCTGCTCTTGGCTACGGAACAATTGTTTGGCAGGAAAGTCCTGCAGGCGGGGGTCCCACCCTAGAGTAAGTACTGTTATCCTCTCCAGGTGCTGTCCTGAAAGACGAGAGGAGAAAATCTGTTTACACTTACTGGTAACTGTATTTCTAGGAGTCTTTAAGGACAGCGCTGATAACCCTCCCTTGTTTATAATGAAGTGTGGTATTGGTATGTTTTTCTGCTTATATATTTTTCAGCATGACTGAAGGTGCTCTGGAACAACTGAGGCCATGGTGGAAGTGACTGGTCTTTAAAGATTTGACTGCAGTGTTTTCTGGGAAAATAGGTGGAGCTGTGCTCTCTCCAGGGGCTGTCCTGAGACTCCTAGAAATACCATTACCAGTAAGTAACATTTTCCACCTCCTATTCCTGTAATCCTGGAATTTTCTTCACAATGGAGTAGAGAAGGGTGTGGCTGTCAACACTCCAAGTACAAGTGGCAGCTCTTGGTTTTTCTTGACCCTGGGATAGCGAAAGAACCTTTAATCAAGATTTTTGGAGAGGTTCCAAGGCGACAACCGAACGAGGGTACTAGAGGTATTATCTAGACACCCCTTTCTTCTAGAAGTTTCATTTACATTTTTGACCTTTTTAAAATTTGGCCTTCCTCCTAGCAATTACTACAGCTAGAAGGGTAGGGGGACTTGCAGGGTCGGTCCATTAAAGAACACTTTCTGTGGACCCTACGAGATAGGATCATCCTCAGGCCAAATCCTTTGTATCTGCCGGGGATTCGGCTTTCGGCCGCAATGTACTGCAGGCTGCCGTATAAGGTTTGATGGCTATTGTTTGGCAGGGTGTCTCAGTCCCTTCAAGGCTATTGCTCTGGGACATCCCAGTAGGTAATGAATATTAGCCTAACTCTGTGTCCTGTAATGTATTAAAAGAAAAGGATTTTACAGGTAAGTGGGATGAAAAAATAAATTTTTAATCACTTAAATGTGGAAGTTTAACCACTTGCCGACCGCAGTCGAAAGGCCTCCACAGCGCGGTTGGCTTATTCTGGGAGGGCGTCCATGGACGTGCTCCCGCGCCCCTTGGGGCCCGCACCCAGCAATGTCCGTGACCGTCGGGTTTCCCAGACCCAGAGTGTCACGGATCGGGGTAAAGGACTGACCGCAGCCCTTTACCACGTGATCACTCCATCCAATGGACGGAGTGATCACTTGTAAACAAAGCGGAGCATGTCTGGTTCAGCTCCTCCCCTCTGATCGCACAGTTTGTGAGGGGAGGAGGGAGTGGGTGAAGCAGCGCTGTGGGCTGGATGTGAAGTGCTGATCTGTGCCCACCCCAGCACACAAATCTATCCCTGGTCCACCCATGCATCCCTGGCTGGTCCACCCATGCATCCCTGGCTGGTCCACCCATGCATCACTGGCTTATCTGTCCCTGAGTTGCCCGTCCCTGGCTCACCCAATCCCTTGCACACCCAGTCAAACACATTACGCCTCATAGAATATACGTTTGGGTGTTTACTTTCCAAAATGGGGTACTTTTTTTGGTGTTTTTTATTGTCCTGGTGCTCCAGGGCCTTCAAAAATGTGATGGGTAGTCAAGCTATTTTATGCGTAATTTATGCTCCTGGAACGCCTGACGATGCTCCCTGCATGTTGGGCCTCTGTGGCCAGGCTGTGTAAGTCGCACATGTGGTATCGCCATACTCAGGAGTAGCAGAATGTGTTTTGGGGTGTAATTTGTGGTATGCATATGCTGTGTGTGAGAACCTGTTATGACAATTTTATGAAGAAAAAAATCTTCGTTTTGCAAAGAATTATGGGAAAATATTACATCTTCAAAAACTCACCATGTCACTTGCTAAGTACCTTGGAATGTCTACTTTTCTAAAAAGGAGGTAATTTGTACTTTCCTGGCTTGTTGGCCTCTCTCATTTGAGACCCTATCAGTACATCAGGTGTGATCAATTTTCAGTGATTGCCGCCATAGCTTGTAGACTCTATACCTTTCACAAAACCAAATATACACTCATTTGGGTTATTTTTACCAAAGATATGTAGCGAGAAATTTTCATCCAAAATTTATGAAGAAAAATTACTAATTTGCAATATATTATAACCGAAACGAAGAAAAATGCAATTTTTCCAAAGCGTCTTTCAGGACAGCACCCGAGAGATCATGGCTCCTCCTCCAACAGGAAACACCTCACCATTCACCATTTAAAAGGAGGCCTCCATCCAATACCCTTCAGTTTTTTGTTTCCTCCAGCCAGGAGGAACACCTCTGGTGAGGGGCCATGTTTTCTCAGGTGCTGTCCTGGGAGACAGGGGCTCTCACCTCCATTCTTGCTGCCTGGAGATGTGATCCTCCCACCTCCTCCGAGCTGGCTGGTCCGTGGGCTCCTTCTCCCCCTTCCGTGCTCGGGGAGAGCCTGTACCGGCAGGGGTGCGGCTCCTTTTTTGGCAGCAAGCGACTTGCTGCGATCCGTCGGCGGCAGCGGATCGCGGCGCCGCTATCTTGTTGGTGGTAGTCGCTCCTGTGTGTTCACAGGAAGGAGCAGGCACTTCCAGGTCGGGAGCGCAGCGTCATTTCCGGCGCCAAGCGCAGGGGGAGAGGGCAGGATCACCTGGTGCCTTTTAAAGTTCCGGGTCGGCGCGGCGGCGTTTTTGAATCCGGAACCTGCTACAGCACGCAACCGTAGTGCACTCTGCAATGGAGGAAAGAGGAGCATCTGCTGAGCGGGCAAGCCAAGGCACCAGCAAGGCCAAGGTAAGGGTCTGTGACCTGCTTACAAGGCCGTTTCTCCTATGGGTCTTTTTACCCCACCCTACCCCCCCCCCCTTTCCACCTCTATCCACTGGGATCCCCTAGGCTTGTGGGTGGCAGCACAGGGCTAGGCAGGGTGCGCTGAGATAGCACTCCTCCCTGGATTAGGGAATCCTATAGGGGGTATTGGTGGTGGGGGCTTGCTTGGGCACAGGTATAAGTTTTTATTTCCTAGTGCACCTGGGTCTTTTTGTATATTTTTCTGCCAGCTGCATGCAGCTTCTCAGCGTGGTTTTCTTTGTTGTCCCTTCTGTTTGTCCAGGCTAAAAGCCAGGTTCAACCAGCTAAAAGAAGATGTCCAGTTTGCAAAGACAAGTTGAGCGATTCTTGGACAAAAACTCTTTGTGAAGATTGTATTGCTAATATCGTCTGAGTCACCATCTTTTTGTGGCGACCTAGTGACAACAATTAAAGATGAGCTTAGGGCCACCTTCCAAAGCTTTAGGTCCAGCCTAGCTGAAGGACCAGGTCCCTCAAGGGAATGCAGGACCAAGCAGCTGCTGGTGGGCTCCCAGAAGGACTCTTTGGCATCCCTGGAACAGGGAGGAGATTCAGCTTCTCAGGGGGCAGGATCTCAAGACCAGGAGGATTCAGAGGAGGAAGAAAAAAATCTGATGCGACTTCTAAATACAAATTGTCGCTGGAAGAAGTGGGGGGACTCCTAAAAGTGATCCATTCTACTCTAGGCATAGACGAAGAAAAGAGAACTCCCTTTACATGACCGCATGTATGCGGGATTAGGGGACTCTAAAAGCCGCACCTTTCCAGTACATTCTGTTATTTCAGAGATTATTAAGAAGGAATGGCTGGAGCCGGAGAAGAACCTTTTTTCTCCCAGGCACATAGGTGGAGATTTCCTTTTGAGGATAGTCCGGAGGCTGTTTGGAACGAAGTCCCAAAGCTGGACTCTGCGTTTTTCACAGGTGTCGAAGTCAACTGACTTAGCATTTGAAGACATGGGCTCTCTAAAAGAGTCCATGGATAAAAGGATGTACTTGCTTCTCAAAAGAGCATGGCAGTCAGTAATGAATAATTTGAAGCCAGCAATGGCAACGACATGTGTTGCAAGAAACCTGGAGCACTGGCTCAATAGGTTGAAAACGCATATTTTGGCAGATTCCTCAAAACAGGAAATTCTGGACTCCTTCTCAACTCTGTCAGCGGTAGTGTCCTATATTGCAGATGCCTCGGCAGAATCAATCCGCATGTCTGCCAGGTCAGCGGCTCTTGCAGATTCGGCCAGAAGGGCCTTGTGGTTGAAGACTTGGCCGGGGGATGCAGCGTCTAAGAACAGGCTGTGCAGTATTCCTTTCGCAGGAGATCTGTTTGGCACTGAACTGGATTCTATTCTTGACCGCACGGCTGACAAAGCTTTCCCGGTTAAGAAAAAGGTCCAAACAAAGCGGTTTTTTTCGGCCTCAAAGAGGGCAGCAGGAAAATAGGAAGCAGGGGAAAAGCAAGCCTTGGTCTTCTCAGAAGCCAAAGGGTAGGAGTGGAGTGCTCTTCAATCCTCCTAAGGGCCCCCAGAAATCGCAATGACTCCGCCCTCCCTGTGGGAGGAAGACTGCAGGAGTTTCTTCCGAACTGGAGGGCAATAACATCCAATCAGTTCATTCTGAATTTGCTCTCCTCGGGATATGCAAAATTTTCGGAGGAACCTCCAAAAAGATTTCTGGTAACAAACTCCCCAAGAGATCCGGCCAGGGCTCTCGCCATGAAGTCCCTAATTCAGGAACTAAGATCTCAGTCATCATTCCGGTCCCAAAAGAAGAGTTCGGTCTGGGGTTCTATTCTCATGTATTCCTGGTCCAGAAGCCCTCAGGAAAGTTTTGGCTTATACTAAACCTAAAAGGGCTAAATCGATCAGTCGAGTACAGAAAATTTCGGATGGATTCCATCTCCGTAAAGAACCTACTATACCAGGGGTGCTACATGGCGTCTATCGACCTAACAGATGCCTATCTCCATATTCCTATAGCCGCCAGATCCCGAAAGTACCTGAGATTGGCGCTGAGGGAAGGAAAAAGGGTAGTGCACTTGCAGTTCAGGGCACTCCCCTTTGGCCTATCATCGGCCCCAAGGGTTTTCACCAAGGTAATGGCCGAGGCTCTGGCACCTTTGCGTCTGGAAAGGATCTCCATGATCCCCTATCTAGATGACCTCCTGTTCTTTGCCCAGTCCAGGGAGACTCTTTTGCAAAACCTGGTCAGAGCTCGGAGTCATCTGGAGTCCATAGGATGGATCTTGAATCTCCAGAAATCGAACCTTATCCCTGCACAGGAGGTGGTATTTTTGGGATAGACCATCAACTCGGTGGAACAAAAGATTTTTCTTCCAGAGAAGAGGATAAAACTGATGGAAGAGGTGTCTTTGTTGCAATCAAGCAATCTTTTGTCCATCAGAAGGATTATGTCTGTGCTGGGGACTCTGACCTCATCCATACCTGCGATCCAGTGGGCAAGACTCCACTTCAGACCGCTTCAGAGCTTTTTGTTGAGGGTCTGGGATCACCAGCAGCAGTCATTAGATATGCTGGTGAGGATCCCCACCCTGGTAAAACGAAGTCTTTGGTGGTGGAAAAACCAGGAAAGGTTCTCAGCAGGTCTGTTGTGGTCCTTCCCAGTCCAGGTAAGGCTGACAACAGACGCAAGTTCCTGGGGTTGGGGTGCTCACATGGGCGGTCAGTGGACCCAAGGATCTTGGTCCACAAGAGAAGCTGCAAGATCCTCAAATTGGAGAGAACTAAAAGCAATCGAGTTGGCTCTATTGGCTTTTTCGAGTCGGGTCCAGGGACTCAACTTGCAGGTTCTATCCGACAATGCCACTACAGTGGCCTATATAAACAGACAAGGGGGTACAAGGAGCAAAGCCCTGCAAGAGTTGGCAAATAACATTCTAAGATGGGCAGAGCACCATACTCTTTCCTTGTCGGCAGTCCACCTGAAAGGGTCCTTAAACAAAATGGCAGACTTCCTCAGCAGGAATCGGATTTACGAGGCGAAGTGGCGGTTAAATCCGTAGGTATTCCAGATGGTAGTCAGAAAGTGGGGTCAACCAGAGGTAGATCTCTTTGCCACTCAGGAAAATTCCCAGACGCCTCTCTTCTACTCCTTAAGGAGGTCGGACACATCCCTGGGGCTAGATGCTCTAGCACACAGGTGGGAGTTTCGCCTATGTTATGCCTTTCCTCCCTTCCAGTTGATACCTCAGGTCATAAAGAAAATCCAGAAGGAAGCAACAACAGTTATCCTCATTGCTCCTTTCTGGCCCAAGAGGGCTTGGTTCTCAGCCCTTCTCCAAATGCAGTTGGAACCTTTTCTGCACCTTCCATTGCGACAGGATCTTTTTAATGCAGGGTCCCCTGTTCCACCAGGAGATAGAAAAATTGAAGCTCACAGCCTGGTTACTGAGGAACAACTGTTAAAAAGGAAGGGTTTCTCTGACAGACTGGTGACTACCCTGTTGTCAAGCAGGAAGAGGGTCACCAGGGCAATTTATGCAAAAAAATGGAAGGTGTTTTCATCTTGGTGTAACAGATCTGGAAGACCGGTAAACAGTACTGCCTCGATCCTAGAATTCTTGCAGGAAGGAGCAGACAAGGGTTTAGCAATCAGTACTCTAAAGGTCCAGGTGGCAGCATTTAGGAGTATTTCTGGAAAAGCCGGTTTCAACCAACCCACTAGTAGGTAGGTTTTTCAAGGCTCTCACTAGGTCCAGACCAGTGGTGGGCAGAAGTTGCCCGAAGTGGAACTTATCAACGGTTCTGCAGGCCCTAACCAAGGGACCTTTTGAGCCCATGGAATCTGCTACATTGAGGCTCATCACATTAAAAACTGTCTTTTTAGTTGCTATAACCACGGCTCGAAGAATAAGTGAGCTTCAGGCCCTGTCAAAAAGGGAACCATTTTTTTTCTATTTTTCCAGACAGAATTGTTCTGAAAACGGACCCCAATTTCTTACCAAAGGTCGCTTCGGTTCAAAATCGAGCCCAGGAAATAATCCTGTCTACATTTTCCTCTAATCTGACAGGGAAGAAGGAAGAATTCCATACCCTGCGTGTTAAGAGAGCAGTTTTGTTATCTGGAAGCCACAAGATTTTAGCCACTCTACTGCTTTATTTGTTTCATATGCTGGTGCCAGGAAGGGGAAGCAAGCTTCTAAAGGAACCATTGCCAGGTGGCTAAGAGTGACTATTACGGAGGCCTACTCTTTCAGGTCTAGAAAGCCCGGTAGGTATCTGGGCTCATTCTACTAGAGCTTTAGCGGTGAGTTGGGCTGAGAGTGCTGGTGCCACCCCTGAGCAGATCTGCAAAGCAGCCACGTGGTCAAGTCTGTCGACTTTTATCCGTCATTATAGGTTAGACCTCTTGACTGCTCAGGACCAAGCTTTTGGCAGGAAAGTCCTGCAGGCTGTTGTCCCACCCTAATGGGGGTAAGTCTCATTTATCCTCTCGGGTGCTGTCCTGAAAGACGCTTTGGAAAAAAGCAAGTTAGACTTACCGGTAACTTGTTTTCCAATAGTCCTTTCAGGACAGCAGTAACCCGCCCTGTTGTATTATCTGCTGTATACTATGACAGAACTGTTGCTTATGTGTTTCAGCCGGGGCTGGAGGTTCTCTACAAACAACTGAAGGGTATTGGATGGAGGCCTCCTTTTTAAATTGTGAATGGTGAGGTGTTTCCTGTTGGAGCCATGATCTCTCGGGTGCTGTCCTGAAAGACTATTGGAAAACAAGTTTACCAGTAAGTCTAACTTGCTTTTTTTTTTTTTTTTACAAAATTTTCTGTGTCTTTTCATTTTATAGTGCAAAAAAATAACTTCCACTTTAATCACTCCTTGCCTCCTTACATGCCACATTTTGGCACGTATTTTTATTTTCTTTTTGGGGGGGGGAGGGAAGAGGAAAGTGTACCTTGTGTTGACAGGTACTTCCTGTCACACTTCCTCCTTCCGTCGCCTGGGCGGCGACTCTCCTCCTAGGCGGCCCCTCCCTCCTGCCAATCTTCACAGGTCCCAGAAGATTGCCTGGCCGTGAAGCCGGGCCGGGTGCCCACTAGGAATGGTGGGGCCGTCGGGAGGAGGGGGGAGACGAGCGAGGCTTCGGTTGCAGCCATTGCTGGACCGTGAGACAGGTGTTTAGTCAGCAGCTACATTTTTGTAGCTGCTGACTTTTAATACACTAAATGTGTGGAACTCCACTTTATATACCACCAAAAGAGAGCTCTATTTGTGTGTGTGTGTGGGGGGGGGGGGGGGGGGGG
>BLSH010173590.1:793011-806147 GCA_018402905.1 Glandirana rugosa | reverse complement strand
TGAAAATTCTGCTCCTAGAATGCATGATGGTGCTCCCTGAATGTTGGACCTCGCTATGTGGCCAGAATGTGGAAAAAGTCTCAGACGTGCTATCGCCATACTCGGGGCGAGTAGTAGAATATATTTTGGGGTGTAATTGAAAGTATGCACATGCTGTGTGAGAAATAACTTATGACCATTTTTGTACAAAAAAAAAAAAAATTATTTTCCCAAGAATTGTGGGGGGAAAAAAGTACAACTTCAAAAAACTCGCCATGCCTCTTACTAAATACCTTGGAATGTCTACTTTTCAAAAAGGGGGTAATTTGGGTGGTATTTGTACATTTCAGGGCCTCAAGAAATGAGGCCATCAGTACTTCAGGTGTGATCAATTTTCAACGATTGGCACCATAGATTGTAGACTCTATAACTTTCACACAGACCAAATAATATACACTTATTTGGGTTATTTTTACCAAAGATAGGTAGCAGTATAGGTTTTGGCCCAAATTTATGAAATAAATTACTTATTTGCAAAATTTTATTACAGAAACTAAGTGTGTTTTTTGTTTCAAAATTTTCGCACTTATTCACTTATGTTGCAAAAAATAAACCCAGAGGTTATTAAATACCACCAAAAGAACGCTCTTTGTGTGAAAAAATGATAAAAATTTTGTTTGGGTGCAGTGTAGCATGAGAGTAATTGTCATTCAAAGTGAGTGCCGGAAGCTGAAAATTGGTCTGGGCAGGAAGGGGGTATAAACGTCCTGTATTGAAGTGGTTAATTGAACAATAAAAAAAAAAAATATTTATTATATATTTATTTTAATTCAATACATTGGTGTTCTGTACCGTGAAAGTCCATGTTTTGCCTTTACCTCCATATTCCCTCTATCAAATCTTTGGACGTAGGTACTGCATCATAATGCTATTGGTGGTTTAAATACCGGTATTTAAAGTTGCTGAACCTTTCTGCCTGAATCGGTCATCTCTAGGCCTGGCAGGGCGTAGTTGAGTATCTGTTGTCTGACAATGTATTCTAGTATAATCCTGACTTTTTTTTTTTTTTTTTGCTTCCCCTTTCATCTTAAAAATTTTTTTTCTTATACTTTCTCTTTTTTAGTTGCTTAGTAATATGCTATCTTTCTTTCTAGGTGATGGTCCAATCTACAGAGACATACTGATCAGCTGCAATGTGGTTTCAGCACTTTTAGTCTTGGTGACGCCACAGACACCGGTAATTTTTAGCATATTCTTTCAAGCTTTTTGAAAGTCTTCAATGTATTGCTGTTGTGCTTTTAGCAATTGGTGAATGTTTCCCTTGGTAGTCAGACTAACTTGGCATGCTCACAAACTCAAAACAAAATTTTAGTAATTTTAAAATTACTGTTTTCTTAGCACTAAGGGGACTTCACACTCCTATCAAATAGATAAAATTGTCAAACTTGGCAATCTTACATATATGGAAAACTCGTATAATCCTAGAGTTTGCTCACTTAACACTTGAAAGGGACAAATATTGCTGCTACCTTACTAGTAGTTGAAAATATACGGTACTTGTCAAACTGCTAAATTTCTCATGATGGTTATTGCTGCTGGCATGGCCCAAAGATGAATTTAATTTTGTCTGCACAGGTACTTTCCAGTAAAGGCAAACTGGCTAACTGCAGATGTCGTAAGTTGCCAAAAACGCATCCCAAGATAAATTGCCACACTTGGCCATTTGTGTTCTGTGGCTAAATTGCAGCTGCAACAATCTCATGCATTTCACAATAGATGTGCACAGCAGGCCAATATCCCATAATATTTGTGATTCACATTAGTCTCCTATCTTCCTATTAACTTGCATCTCATGTTAAGAGGAGATTCCACAAGAAGCTAAATTCACTTCAGTTTTAGTGTTTAGATATTTTGAGACCTAAAAAAAGTGGAAAACTTCTGCAATTTTATATAATGCTGTTGATACTTGGGCTGTTAATCAGATTTCTTCCACTTATGCCATATAAAATCGCTGTTAATAAATTCAGCCCAACATTTTTGCTTCATGTCCTGTTGAATGTTTAACTTTTTTTTTTTCTTCTTGTAGATTGGATTTCTCCGCAACATTACATGGACTCTGTCTAACCTTTGTAGAAATAAAAACCCATACCCACCCATTAAGGCTGTTAAGCAAATATTGCCAGTGCTAACGCAGCTTCTCTACCATGAGGACAAAGACATCTTGTCTGATGCATGTTGGGCAATGTCCTATCTCTCAGATGGTGCCAATGATAGGATTGATGTCGTTGTGTCAGCAGGAGTTGTAGACCAAATAGTGAAACTAATGCAGAGTCAAGAACTTAACATACTGGTAAGTAGTAAATGGGCTATGTTGGACTGCATTTACATATGCTGTTAGTACTCATGGTCATGTTTAATTTTTAGGGGAGTGTAGTGAATTCCAAATGTTATGGCAGATGAAGTATAGTTTGGTGTCTGAAGTCATAAATGTATTACCAATGTTTAACTGGAAATAAAGGCACTAGGTAGTGCTAGACAAATGTTGAATGTATGAATCTAGCTGTGCAACAGTAACCTAAAAATCTGGAAAGCTCAACAAACTGCTGCAAAAACTTGCTCTAAGACTTAGTATAAACCTTTTGGTAGCTTTTTTTTTTATATTGGAAGTACTCTGAATTACTAGATGGGGTGCCATCATTTTTCTGTAGATGCAGTGAAGGAACAGATCCGAGTCCTGCCGGGTCAATGCAATCGCTTAGTATGTGCCTTTTTCAGCAGTAGTGGCTTAGATGGCTACATTTTTTTTTTTGGTTCCCCGTGTCCCTTTGTCACCTTTTGGGATGGCTGTGATTTGATAACTCCCATTTTGCAATTTCTGAGAAATCTGCAGAATATATAGCCAGACAGAGGAATGAGGTCTTCAAGTACCAGTGAAGTCTATAAAAATTCTTAAGTTTCTTTAACACAAATGACATGATCCCACAGGATTCATTTTAACTTTTGTATTCATAGATTCCACAAGCAACATGCTCTCCATTTCTGACCATGAGATGCTTGCATACACATTCTCATACCCCTAGGTTTATTATAGGCACCTATAGCGCCAACACTTTACTATGCAATCACATTAGTTTAAGTAGGCCAATTTTGAAAGGAACAAAATCATTTTGCATGAAGCATTTTAGTGTGGGAGGAAAGCTATGAATATGCAATTTCCTTGCAGATGGCATCCTGAGCAGAATACAAACCAGGGACCCCAGTGCTGCAAGGCAAAATTGCTAGCCACTAAGCAACTATGCTGTCTCAACACAATGGATGCTTAATATTTTCATATACACCCTGGGCATTCTCGTGGTCTTTTTTTTTTATAGTATGTTCCAGTGCTCCCCCCCCATTGTAATTTTTCTCATCCAAGGTGTGTGTGTGTGTGTGTGTGTGTGTGTGTGTGTGTGTGTGTGTGTGTGTGTGTGTGTGTGTGTGTGTGTGTGTGTGTGTGTGTGTGTGTGTGTGTGTGTGTGTGTTTCTAGGAAAACTGACTTGGCTTTTGAGGATATGGGGGTCCTCAAGGATGCTATGGACAATAGAGCAGATTCCCTTCTCAAAAAAGCTTGGGATTCTTCCCTGTCCAATCTTAAGCCAGCCATGGCTGCCACAGTGGTGGCAAGGAATTTGGAGTTTTGGATTGAGAAGCTGCAGGGGCGTGTGGTGGCAGGCACTTCCAGGAAGGATCTGCTGGAGTCCTTTCCCACACTCCTTAGAGCTGTTAAATATATGGTGGATGCATCGGCAGAATCTATCAGGATGACAGCAAGATCATTGGCCCTTATCAATTCGGCAAGAAGAGCCTTATGGCTTAAAACTTGGTTAGGGGATTCTGCTTCAAAGGTCAAGTTGTGTGGAATACAGTTTACAGGGAACCTGCTCTTTGGACAAGAGTTGGAATTCGTCTTAGATCGTACGGCGGATAAAAAGAAAGCCTTCCCGCAAAAGAAGGTGGTGACGAAAAATAATTTTCGTCATTTTCAGCAGTCCTACAAAGGAAAGGAACAGAAAAAAACCTGGGTTCCCCCGAAAGGAAGAGGCAGAGGAGGGGTGCTCTTCAGGGCCCCAGAGCAAAACTCTAAACAGTGACAATCGCCTCCCAGTTGGAGGAAGGCTGCAAGCCTTCCTTCAAGCCTGGAAGGAATCAGTAACCAGCCCGTTTGTGATCAGGGTTATCGAGAAGGGTTACAATCTGGAATTTTCACGGACCCCCCACAAAGGTTATATATAACGAAATTGCAGATGGACAGGGAAAAAGCCCTAGCTATGACGGCCCTTTTAAGGGAACTGATACAACAGGGTGTAATACAGGTTCCAGAAGAGCAAGTGGGGGAGGGTTTTTATTCCCACGTCTTCCTGGTAAAGAAACATTCGGGAAAATTTTGCCTGATCTTGAATCTCAAGATACTGAACAAATCCATCAGGTACAAGAGGTTCAGGATGGATACCATCTTCTCAATCAGGAGTCTCCTCATCCACAGGTGTTTTATGGTGTCGATCGATCTTTGGGATGCGTATCTGCATATTCCTATAGCAGAGTCCTCCCAGAAGTTTCTCAGACTGGCTATAGACAGCGGGGGAGTGATGAGCCATCTTCAGTTCAGTGCCCTGCCCTTCGGCCTCTCATCCTCCCCCAGAGTATTCAACAAAGTGTTGGCAGAAGCCCTGGAGCCCCTGAGGATGAGAGGAATCTTGATAGTGCCGTACCTCGACGATCTGCTACTGTTCGCAGAATCGGAAGAGAGTATCGACGGATTTGCAAATAACCTTGTCACACCTAGGCAAACTCGGTTGGCTAATCGGCAGAAGTCGAACCTAATACCCACACAGCGGATACGTTTTCTGGGGTACGAGATATTCAAGATGTCAATTTTTCTCCCGGAGGAAAAATTGGACAAGATACAACAGGTCTTGAAGGTGATACAGTCCAACCTGCAAATTACAGGAAGAGAAGTAATGTCGGCGCTGGGATTATTCACAGCAACAATTCCAGTGGTCCAATGGGCCAGGTTTCCCGCCCGGCAGGTTCAATGGCACATTCTAAAAAATTGGTCCCATCAGCAGCCTCTGGAGAAGAAAATGAGGCTGAGCGCAAAAGCAAAGAGGTCCCTTTGGTGGTGGGCAGACTGGAAAAATCTCTGAGGGGTTGCCTTGGTGCTTTTCTCCAACACATCACCTGACAACGGATGCAAGTGCTTGGGGTTGGGGAGCACACATGGGGTGGTCTGCTCAAGTAGAGTGGTCGAGCGGGCAGCAGAAAGTCTTCCAATTGGAGGGAACTGAAGGCGGTTCATCTAAGCCTTCTTTCTTTTCAGCAGCCCTTAAAGAACCAACATGTTTTGGTGCTGTCAGACAATGACAGAAGTCCTATACCTCACAAAGCAGGGGGGGCCAGGAGCAGTTCACTCGTGGACCTGACCTTCCGGATCCTCTCCTGGGCAGAGAGAAATCTGGTCTCACTGTCGGCAGTCCACTTAAAAGGGACACACAGCCTGTTGGCAGACCTGCTCAGCAGAAAAAGAATAAAGGAATCCGAATGGGTGCTCAATTAAGAGGTATTCAGGATGATTGTAGAGGAGTGGGGTCATCCAGAGGTGGACTTATTTGCAAATCAAGACCACACTAAGGCTCAAATTATTTTCCCTGAGGAGGGAGGACAAGGCAGTGGGGCTAGATGCGCTGGCCCACAGGTGGGATTGCCATTTGTCTTAAGCCTTTCCTCCTTCAGTTAATCCCACGAGTAGTAGAAAAATTCAGAAGGGAAGAGACAGACCTAATCTTGATTGCACCCTTCTGGCCCAAAAGACCCTGGTTTGCCAGTCTCCTAGAGCTGACAGTGATTCCTCCATGGAGGTTACCGGTCAGGAAGGATCTCCTGAGTCAAGAAGGCTTGTTTCACCCAGACCCAGCTCAGCTCAAACTAACAGCTTGGTTTCTGAGGAGGACCTTCTAAGACGAAAGGGCATGTCGAAGAGACTGACACACTGTTGGCAAGCCGGAAGGAGGTTACTAGATCCATATATCTTAGTCTGGAAATGCAACAATTCTTGGTGTTCCAGCAAAAAAATTGTTTTAAAGTGTCATTTCAGTTTTGGAATTTCTCCAGGAAGGCATGGAGAGGTTTGGCAGCAAGTACACTCAAAACACAAGTAGCTGCACTATCAGTGTTCCTAGAGAAAACCCTATCGGGAACTATTGATCGTTTTTTTTTTTCAAAGCTTTGGCTAGGGTTAGGCCAATAGCAGTTAAAATTTTCCCAAGCTGGGATTTATCCTTAGTTTTGCAAGGCCTTACTAAGAGTCCATTTGAACCTTTGGAACAGGCTTCATTGAGCTATCTTACGTTAAAAAGCATTCTCCTGGTGGCGGTGACCACGGCTCGTAGGATTAGTGAGTTACAAGCCTTATCTACGGCAGAGCCCTTTTTCAGATACTTCGAGGACAGAATCATCTTAAGGACAGACCTGGGATTTCTCCCTAAAGTAGCCTCGGCGTTCCATCGCACGCAGGAAATTGTACTTCCAACTTTCTGCTCGAAACCATCAGGTACGGGTGAGGAAGCTTTCCATACCTTGGATGTCAGGAGATGCCTTAAGTATCTAGAGGTGACAAAAGACCTAAGGAAATCATCATCTGTTTGTCCTGTCCTCAGGAGCCTGTAAGGGGGAGAGGGCATCAAAAAGCACCCTAGCCAGGTGGCTAAAGCAGGCAATAAAAGAAGCTTATCTGGCTAGTGGCAAAGAGCCACCAGTGGGAGTGTTTCCGCACACCACAAGGGCAGTGGCAACTTCCTGGGCTGAAAAGGCAGGGGCCTCACTGGAGCAGATCTGTAAGGCAGCCACTTGGTCCAGCTTCTCTTCCTTCATGAGACACTACAGGCTGGATCTCTTGTCGGCAGCAGATCAGTGCTTCGTGAGAAAGGTCCTGCAAGCTGTGGTCCCACCCTGAAGTAAGTGCTTGGTGATCATCTCCATGGTGCTGTCCTGAAAGGCGAGAGGAGAAAAACCTTAGACTTACCGGTGACGGTATTTCTAAGAGCCTTTCAGGACAGCAGCTACTTCCCGCCCTAGTTTTGGAGGAATATGTATATCTAAACTTGCATATGATGTCTCTGATTTATATCTTCCAGCGTGTCGGAGGAAAACTGTGGAACGACTGAGGGCATGGTGGAAGCAGCCGCTTTTTAAAGGGGCGTTGACATGGCAGTGTTTCCTGAAAGAGGTGGAGCTGCGCTCTCTCCATGGTGCTGTCCTGAAAGGCTCTCAGAAATACCGTCACCTGTAAGTTTAACTAAGGTTTTTTTTTTTTTTTTTTTTTTTTTTGTTTACCCCCCCCCCCCCCTTTCCACCTCTATCCTCTGGGATCCCCTAGGCTTGTGGGTGGCAGCACAGGGCTAGGCAGGGTGCGCTGAGATAGCACTCCTCCCTGGATTAGGGAATCCTATAGGGGGTATTGGTGGTGGGGGCTTGCTTGGGCACAGGTATAAGTTTCTTTTCCTAGTGCACCTGGGTGTTTTTGTATATTTTTTTCTGCCAGCTGCATGCAGCTTCTCGGCGTGGTTTTTTTCTTTGTTGTCACTTCTGTTTGTCCAGGCTAAAAGCCAGGCTCAACCAGTTAAAAGATGTCCAGTTTGCAAAGACAAGTTGAGCGATTCTTGGACAAAAACTTTGTGAAGATTGTATTTCTAATATCAGAGGAGTCCCCATCTTTTTGTGGCGACCTAGTGACAACCATTAACCACTTCAGCCCCGGAAGGATTTCCCCCTTTAGGACCAGAGCCCTTTTTGCGATTCGGCACTGCGTCGCTTTAACTGAAAATTGCGTGGTCGTGTGACGTTGTACCCAAACGAATTTGTGTCTTTTTTTTTTTTTTTCCCCACAAATAGAGCTTTCTTTTGGTGATATTTGATCACCGCTGCGTCATTTCTGATCGCCACTATAAACAAAAGAGCGACAATTTTGCAAAAAAACCCAAATTTCTTACCTTTTGCTAAAATACAAATCCAAAAAAAATAAAGAAATTTTTTTCATCGGTTTTGGCCGATTTTTTTTATATTCTTCCTCATATTTGTGATAAAAACGCAATCGGCGTTTATTGATTGGTTTGCGCAAAAGTAGTCGTGTCTATGGATGATGAGAATTCATTTCTGGGGTTTTTATTTATTTTTTTACTAGTAATGTCGGCGATATGCGATTTTTAGCGGTACTGCGATATTTCAGCGGACATGTCGGAACATTTTGACACTTTTTTGGGACCATTGGCATTTATATAGCGATCAGTGCTATAAAAATGCACTGATTACTGTGTAAATGCCATTGGCAGTGAAGGGGTTAACCTGCAGGGGGCGCTCTAAGGGTTAACAGTGTTCCCTGGGCGTGTTCTAACTGTGGGGGGACTGCCCTAGCTGGGGAAGGGAAGTGATCACAGCTTCCATGTATTGTAGAGGAAGGCTGTGATCACAGCCCCCCCCCCCCCCCACAGAACGGAGGTCAGTGTTTACTTACATGGACCTCAGTTCTTTCACTCCGGGGGGGGGGGCATCGCAGGTGGCCGGCGGAGATCGAATCCGCCGCACCCGCTCCCTGGCCCTCCCCGGACACAGCGCGTGGGCGCGCCTCCGCTCACTGGGCGCGATCTCGCAGCCGCCGTCATATGACTGCGATTTGCGCAGGAGCGCCACAATGTCGCCGTCAATTGCCGATCAGCGGTCAGCAAGCGGTTAAGGACGAGCTTAGGGCCACCTTCCAAAGCTTTAGGTCCAGCCTAGCAGAAGGACCAGGTCCCTCAAAAGAATGCAGGACCAAGCAGCTGCTTGTGGGCTCCCAGAAGGATTCTTCGGTATCCCTGGAACAGGGAGGAGATTCAGCCTCTCTGGGCAGGATCTCAAGACCAGGAGGATTCAAATTCAGAGGAGGAAGAAAATGAATCTGATGCGACTACTTAATACAAATTGTCACTGGAAGAAGTAGGGGGACTCCTAAAAGTGATACATTCTACTCTAGGCATAGAGTAAGAAAAGAGAACTCGCTTTACATGACCGCATGTATGCGGGATTAGGGGACTCTAAAAGCCGCACCTTTCCAGTTCATTCTGTTATTTCAGAGATGATTAAGAAGGAATGGCTGGAGCCGGAGAAAAACATTTTTTTTTTTCTCGGGCACATAGGCAGAGATTTCCTTTTTGAGGATAGTCCGGAGGCTGTTTGGAACAAAGTCCCAAAGCTGGACTCTGCGTTTTCACAGGTATCGAAGTCAACTGACTTAGCCTTTGAAGACATGGGCTCACTAAAAGAGTCCATGGACAAAAGGATGGACTTGCTTCTCAAGAGCATGGCAGTCAGTCATGAATAACTTGAAGCCAGCAATGGCAATGACATGTGTTGCAAGAAACCTGGAGCACTGGCTCAATAGGTTGAAAACGCAGTTTCCTCAAAACAGGAAATTCTGAACTCCTCAACTTTGTCAGCGGCAGTGTCCTATATCGCAGATGCCTCGGCAGAGTCAATTCGCATGTCTGCCAGGTCAGCGGCTCTTACAAATTCGGCCAGAAGGGCCTTATGGCTGAAGACTTGGCCGGGGGATGCAGCATCTAAGAATCGGCTGTGCAGTATCCCTTTCGCAGGAGATCTGTTTGTCAGCCGTGAGGTCAAGAATAGAATCTAATTCAGTGCCAAAGATTTTCCGGTTAAGAAAAAGGGTCCAAACAAAGCGTTTTTTTCGGCCTCAAAGGGTAGCAGGAAAATAGGACGCAGGGGAAAAGCAAGCCATGGTCTTAGAAGCCAAAGGGTAGGAGTGGAGTGCTCTTCAATCCTCCTAAGGGCCCCAGAAATCGCAATGAGTCCGCCCTCCCTGTGGGAGGAAGATTGCAGGAGTTTCTTCCGAACTGGAGGGCAATAACATCCAACCAGTTAATTCTGAATTTGCTCTCCTCGGTATGCAATAGAATTTTCGGAGGAACCTCCGAAAAGATTCCTGATAAACTCCCCAAGAGATCTGACCAGGGCTCTTGCCATGAAGTCCCTAATTCAGGAACTGAGATCTGAGTCATCATTCCGGTCCCAAAAGAAGAGTACGGTCAAGGGTTCTATTCTCATGTATTCCTGGTCCAGAAACCCTCAGGAAAGTTTCGGCTTATACTAAACCTAAAAGGGCTAAATCTATCAGCCGAGTACAGAAAATTTCGGATGGATTCCATCTTCTCCATAAAGAACCTACTATACCAGGGGTGCTACATGGCGTCAATCGACCTAACAGACGCCTATCTCCATATTCCTATAGCCGCCAGATCCCAACCAAACCTGAGATTAGCGCTGAGGGAAGGAAAAAGGGTAGTACACCTGCAGTTCAGAGCACTCCCCTTTGCTGGAGAGAGCCTGCTTGTGTGAATCGCAGTTGCCCGAAAGGACAATTGGGATGCATTAATCCGGTCTTTCACCCAGACACGACCATGCAAATTTACACGGCATCTGATGTCGTTCAAAAGCCTGTGTCCAGGACTGAAGCTGTATTTAGTTGACTGCAGAGGTACACTAGGTATAAAGTGCGCTTGTGCAAAAGAGCTCAATTGAGGGAACTCCTGTGCTTCCCAAGTTTAGGGAGTTCGCCAAATTGTAACAAATTCAGTAACTCACTCTCTGCAATGGAGTTTACTGAACAAAGCCCCTAGGCTAAGAGTCCAAACGGACGGCTTCTTTTCTGGGTGCCACCTGGTAGTTTAATCAAAGGGGTATTAATAAAATTATTAGGCACTTTATTGAAAATTGGATATAAAAACACAGGTACTGATGATTAGATAATTTGCAAAAACTAGGTTCACCGCCAAATAAAATTTAAGACCATGTTGTCTCAAGTAAAATTACACAAGACAGACAAACCAAGATCTACAAATACTGTTCAGTGATAGCTCTGAGATGAGGATTAGAGAGGGAACATTAAGGGCTGTTGCCCAATAACTATTGTCCCAGGAAGAGCTTCCACAGAGGCAAGACTGCAGTATAAAGTGGACCCAGTCCGTGTCGGCCAGCGGGCAAACTCATGAGATAAGGTTGGTACAGTGTTGCCTGTAAAACAGTCACAGATGAGATCACATAGGTGGTAGGCTGTTGGCAC
The DNA here is from genome assembly GCA_018402905.1 of Glandirana rugosa. NCBI lineage: Eukaryota > Metazoa > Chordata > Amphibia > Anura > Ranidae > Glandirana > Glandirana rugosa. The sequence continues at coordinate 795,018 of BLSH010173590.1, read as the reverse complement.
TGGATCACAATATAATTGTGAGAATTGATCAAAAAGCCAGGACTTTGTTTAAAAAGCAGCAAAATAAAGTTAAATGAATAATGGATGTTGCCCACCAATGCAGGATACTCACACCAAGAGACGCTCCTTGCCAAGCGGCAGCATTTCATCAATACCCTTGTTGCGGGTTACTCACATGTGACTTGATACAGGGTACAGTGATGGCACTCCTCCAGGGCGCTGTAGAAGTTGCCCGGTTATTCGAGGTGCTCAGTTTGGCTGGTGGACACTTGGGGCCTAATGTGCAGCCCAGTCCTTGCAATGGATGCTGGCCGCTGCCGAGTGAGCAACCGAAGGTCCTGGTTGGAGGAATCAGTGCGTAGCTTCCTGTGGCACATGGATGAGATCTATTGCGAGGTGTCCCCTATGGATACATAATGTGGACTTCCAGTAGATGCAAATAGAGCAAGGGGAATGCAGTATAATAAAGAGCTGGGTTGGCGCTGCCCTGGATAAAAAGACCATATAATTGTTGTGGCTGTCAGCAGTGTATAAGTTAGGGGATCTGACCAGGTGTACCCCACCCTTGTGCAAATTGGCAAAAAATGTATAGTTTATATAATCCTAAATAAATTAGCAAAAGTCAACAGTGCTTATGTTGTACATTATACCCTGTGTTTCCCAACATTGCGCTGGTACAACATATAAAATATAAAAAAAATCATAAACCACATAACATTTTAGTAAAAATCAATAATTGTGTCCATTAGGTGAGAGTCCATTAAACTTTCATATGTGAATCACACGTGCTCCCCTCTTTACCCTGCTTACCGGACAGCGCCACCCCACACGGGTAAAACGCAGGGGCGCTTGTCTTGGCAGGTGATCAGGGGTCTTTGCTTTGATCCTTCTGTGAGTTGTCCAATGTTTTCCAGGAATAAATATTTCTCCGCAGTCCTCCGTTGGTCAGTGTATTAGTGGTCAGTTTGAGATGAAAAAGGAAAAAAACTCCATAGCGTATATCGGTCAGCAAAAACGATATTTTAAAAGTTCTTTAAAAACAAACATTCAACACGATCCTTGTTAAAAAGATTTTTCCCATAGATGGTCACTTAGGTCCTAATCACTGCCTCTCCTACTGCTGATAGCCTGGGACCTTTTACAAAGTCTATCTATATTCAAAAAACCTTAGAGCAAGGGGAATGTTTGGTATGCACTGCTCAAGGCTGGAGCAATGTAGGTGCCTGAATATGAGAACCATCAAGCTGCTTAGCGGTCACAGGGTAGGCTTGGAGACATCCCAGACGGGCTGTTGGAGACAATTGTGTCATTCTGACGCGTTTCGTTCGACTGGTTCAAACTTACTCTGAGGTATAAAGTGGTGGTTTGTAGATTTGTAACTGCAAGAACTGGATAAGGATCCTTTCTAAAATTTCAGCAAGTGATCATCGCAGCCCTTTTGTATCCAGAAAGCACTGTGGTCCCAAATCCACCTATCTTCCTGGCCCACTTCTGTCACTTCCACACACTAGTGAAGTATTCGTCTAGTGCAAACCATTCTGAGCAAAAATGGTCTACAAAAATTTTAGTAAGGAAACTCCTGAGACCCTAAATTTAGAGGCTGGAAATGTGATAATGCTAAAAAGTTGTTACAAAATATTAAAGTTAAAAAAAAATATGTGATTCAAGTGGGAGCCAACTCCCTTGTATGATTTTTACCTAAAGGCTTGCCTTTGGATGCAGCTGGTGATGTCACATGCATGCGTTCTGAAGAAATGGCACACCTGTGCTGTTCACTCAGAGCTGCTGTGTAAACCACAACTCCTGTGCGCGCGCTGAAGCCCGCAAACCTGGAAGAAAGACAGGTGACGATGGAAGTGCCTTCAGCTGTGACAGCGTGCCACTGGAGGGCTTTGTTTTCAGCTATGTCTGTCAAGTGCTAGTCTGCAATGCTAGCAAATATCTTGGTGTCTACTTTCCAAACGGGGTTTTTTTTTTGGGGGGGGGGGAGGGGGATCCCAGAGTCCT
>BLSH010173590.1:781693-792804 GCA_018402905.1 Glandirana rugosa | reverse complement strand
CCCCCCCCCCCCCCCCCCCCCCAATTAGATCTCACAAAATTATAAACCAGGTGGTGATCAAATACCATTGAAAGTCCTGGTATGGGGGAAAAAAATAACATTTTTGCATGACCGAGCAATTGCCAGTTAAATTGGAACAGTGCTGAATAGCAAAAAAATGCTCTGGTCATGATGGGGGTTAAAACCTTCCAACGTATTTGCTTCAAAATCTCGCCCAAGATCGTTGTAAACCTGAGTGATTCTGCCTTTGTGTATATGCTGTCATGTCTGGAACGAAATGTTCAAAATGGCACTGGTTGCTGTTGCAGCTATACTAACAATCTGATGAGGGGTGTGTGTGTTTTTTTTTTCTACACCTGAGACATCACAGCTTCATTTCACTACATGACATCACACCATAACTGGACTATGTGTTTTTAAAATTTTGTTGTGATGCCACGGATACCTCTTAAGGGGGTGATGCTTAAAGTGGAATTTTAACTAGTCCTGCTAGATCACTTCAGGTTGGGCCCTTAAAGAGGAAGTAAACTCTCCCACTCCAATGCTTTTCATTTAGTCCAATAGTGTTATTAAACTATAGCCATTGTAATTCAGCCCAAATCGCATATTACTTTTTTAAGAAATGTTTACAGGATCATGTTTCCAGCCGTGTTCAATATTTTTGTATGCTGATTTAAATGGGATAAAGTTGCGGGGGAAAGTTTACAACCACTTTAAGGCTTCATGCACACAGGACGTTAAACGTCCTGAAAAGTCAGTAGCTTATCAGTGATTTTCAGCTTTTTTATTTTTTTTTTGTTTTTAGCGTTTTTGCGCTGGCATCAATGGGCGTTTATTTATTTATTTTTTTTGTTTTGTTTTTTTTTTCTCCTTTCGCCTTTCAGGCAGCACAATTGAGAGCGTAGCTCCACCTCTTCACAGGTTTGTGGGAGATGAAACTGCTCTCTAGCAGACAGCAAGGAGGGAGCATGTATTGGCTGAGTCTCTTATAAATTGTCCTGCATATCTGCATGTTGGTGGTAATGGAGTGGTTTCAGAGGCTTTGACAAATCTGTCTTCTAGGCCAAAACCTCTGCCAAAGCTGTGTCCGAGGAAATGCCCTTCCTGCAAAAAATTTTTGAAAGATTCCTGGCCCAAACCTCTTTGCAGATCTTGTTAAAGAGGAAGCAACACAGGAGTGCAAGGGGTTCTCTTCTGTTAGGAAGGAATTGGCTGAGACACTGGGAACAGTTTGTTCCCTTTATTAAGAAACAAGGGTCAAAGCATAGCCAAGGCTCCCATCCTGATCCTCTGCCATCTACCTCCCCAGGAGGAGGAGTCAGAGGAGGTGAGTGGCAGTATCTCTCCCTTAGGTCACAGAGGGGGAGGACGTAGAAGAGGAGGCTAGGGCTTCTTGTTATACACTCACACTGGAGGATGGCCTGTTAGAAATGGTATACACTACCGTAGAGATAAAAGAGGAAAAGGCTCAGCTTTCGATACAGGATCAAATGTATTACGGCATGGAAGGGTCAAAACAGAGTATTTCCAGTCCATAGACTCCTTACAGAGACAATTAAAAGGGAGTGGAAAGATCCTGAAAAAGGGCAATTTTTTTCCTGATCCCTTAAAGTTTCCTTTTGACAAGGACGAAAGCTGCGTCTGGAATAAGACGAAAGATCGACGCAGCTTTCTCCCAGGTCTCAAGGCAGACTGATCTGGCCTTTGAGGACATGGGAATGCTAAAAGATGCCATGGATAATAGTGCAGATTCCCTCTTGCAGAAAGCGTGGGACTCCTCCTCCTCCTCCTTATCCAACATGAAACCAGCACTGGCGTCCACAGTTGTGGCAAGAAACTTGAATGTTGGATAGAGAAGTTGAAAGGTCATGTGGAGGCAGGTACCTCCAGAAAAGATCTTCTGGAGTCCTTTCCTACACTACTAAACGCAGTAAAATATATGGCCGACGCATCAGTTAAATCAATCAATGTCAGCAAGGTCATCAGCCTTAATCAATTCAGCCAGGCGAGCCCTATGGCTCAAGACCTGGTCAGGTGACTCGGCGTCAAAGATAAAGTTGTGTGGCATTCCCTTTACTGGGGATTTGCTTTTTGGGCCAGAGTTGGAAACTGTGTTAGACTGGCTGATAGAAAGAAGGCCTTCCCACAAAAGGGTGTGCCGCCGTGAAAGAATTTTTCATAATTTTCAGCAGACCCATAAAGGGAAAGGGCAGAAGAGAGCCTGATTTCCACAGACAGGAAGGGGAAGAGGAGGAGTGCTCTTTAGAAGCCCTGAACAAAACACCAAAAAACATGACTACCACCTTCCAGCAGGAGGAAGGTTGCAGTCTTTCTTCAGAACTGGAAGAAAGTAACAAAGTACATTCCTCTTGAAGACCATCAGGCTGGGTTACCACCTAGAATTTTCTCAGACCGTTCCCTATCTCGACGACTTGTTACATTTTTTGCGGAGTCAAAAAAAGGCTGTTGGCCAATTTGCAGGCAACCCAAGATCTCTTGGGTGGTCTGGGGTGGCTGATTATCAGAAATCAAGTCTGAAAAAAATTGACTAAAAGGTCCTGACTGGGTGGCTACCAGGGACCTAAATCATAGAAAGGGTACCGCATCCCTAATTTAACATAAAAAGCAAAAAATTGGAAAGCACCTGGGACTTTAAAGGTACCGTAAAGAGACCACCATAACTAAAGTATAAAATACAAATTTTATTGAGATCATTAAAATTAATTCATAAAAACAAAATTCAGAGATTCTTCTAACCCCCTTGAGTTCCTGCATGATAGTGGGCCAGACTACTTATAGGTATTACCAATCCTTATTAATACCCTAGTACCTCAGTGGCCTCCAAATACCGCATACCATAACCACAGTACAATCCATTACGGTTATTCAAAAAGCAAAATATAAAATTTGATGTAATTATCCACAGTAGGCAACTAATTGGTATAATTGGATAGCTGATGCCCACGGTCATGCAGTGAAGCTCATTCTTAACATGTTTCGCGTTATAAACATCAACGCTTCCTCAGAAGATAGAGGGGTATAGATGTATAGTCTTCAGTATAAAGAAGAAGAGAAAATTGTAATTACAAACACCATTAAATTACATAATAACTTTGTTTTTTTTTATATATTCAATATAATTTTTAAATAACCACTCACTTAGTTGACACTGAATAGGCAAAGTACCACACCTCCACACACTCGTCGGCCCTCCACCGTTTAGCAGCAGATGTGGGGACGTACTATCCGTTGTAACATATTCTAAAATAACAAAGGCCGTACTATTATTCAATAGACTAAAAAGTAAATGCAATATAAATATTCCCCAGTAGGGGTCGGCCCAAAGGATTTCCTATATAGGTGAAATATTAACCATACAGACATTTATATAGTCCAATTAGTATAATACCTGAAGCATATAGCTTACAAATGTAGGCTCATACGATTGGGGATATCTCATCTACATCCGATGATGGTTTGCTTCCTTTGAGGACAGTATTATTCAGGCGTACGATATGCAAGAGGCATTTTACTAATTCACCTCTGATAGAAAGTGAAGCCCTGCTATTTATATTAAACAGGTTGAGATTCCTCGACTCGGCAAAAGATTTTTCCAAGTCCTCTTCCAGGACGGCTTACAAAGACGCTCCTCCCACCTAACAGGAAACGCATGATCCACATTATAAAAAGACTGCTCACCAGTAGTACCTCAGTATGCGTTTCCTCCGGCCTGACGAGCTCTGAAGAAGTTTATTTTTATGACCTTCGTGCTAGACAGCAGGGGCCTCCTGGTTACAGCATCCCAGAACAGGGGCAGTGAACCTGAGGGTGCATGTGGCTTGGGCTTGTTGAGGCTGCCCTGGAAAGGAACCTTGAACTTTTACTCCAGGAGACCCCCCCCCCCCCCTCCATGGGAGTCCGGTCAACAGCAATGCCTGTAGTTCAGGTACACTGGTAGTGTGGGATTTTGAGTCAGTGAGTCTTCCGGGGGACAGCGTGGTCTAGTGGTGTCCTGATGCTTGCAGGGCAGCCATGTTGTTGGTAGCAAACACTGACCTAGTGGTTGGGGCTGCAAGCTCCATGCCCTGTCCCAAGAAGTGGCGTCCAATCCACAGCGCCAGACCGGGATCCGCACTACTTGACCTTTTCAGGGCTACAGAGAAGATGGTTGAAGCCATTCTGTCCTGTGCTGGTAAAGTCTCCGGTGGAGACTGTAAGCAGGTCTGGGACACCTGCAGACTCTGACCCTAAGGTAAGAAAGAGGCTAAAGACAAGTTTCTCCTTTCTTACTCCCTGGTGTAGGGGGCACCAGAGTATTTGGGATGATTCACTGTACAATCCGCAGACCTGGTCTGGGGAGTCTGTTTGTGTATCCCTCTTTTCCCTACCAGTGGTGGGGCTTCATTTGGGTCGCCCTAGGTGGCGGAGTGCTGGTCATTGTATGATCGTCTGCACCCTCGTCTCTCCTTGTAAAATGCTCGTACCACCTTGTGTCCTCTCCTTGTAGGACAAAGGAAGGGAGCAAAAGGGGGAACCGCCTAAGGGACAGATGTACAGATTATCTCCTGCCTGGATACCAGCTCCAGTGTTGCAACACTCTAAAACTTTCCTAGAGAGCATTGCAGAGAAATGATAGTGTCTTGGTTTTCATTTGCTGGCTGAGCTCCTGATTAATATGGAGTGATCAAGGCAGCTGGCTTCCCTAAATCTATACTATATGGCTGGAGCAGAGGCATCCAGAATCCCTGACTACTCCCTTGGGGGGAGGGGTGCATGTTTATTGATGCTGGTAAACTATGTTGGTAAGCCAAAACAGAATGCAAGCTGCAGATATCCCTGAAGGGACAGCTATAAGGTGGTTTAAGTATTCCCTGGTGCCATCCCAGGAGTAGAACACCATGACACTTGCTATAATTTGTGGCAAATAGCCACAAGGGGGTTACCCTTAGGAGGAGTTCCTCCCTTTTGGGTATTGGTTGCTGTGGGTCTTTGCATGCCTCCCACAGAGTAAATGTGCTTTGTGTTCTTATCCACCATTGTGTGATCATTTGGAGGCAGAGGGCCTAACACCTATGAACTGCAGAGCTGGGGCTGGCAAAAGCTGCAACCTATTAACCCCTTCCTACACGTGGGTCACACTTGAGGCAGGGCGCTGGGGGTCTACTTACTCCATCAATTACACCCTGTTTTCAGGGTCTTCTATGGGGTAAGTAGGACTTTTTGGATTTAGGACCAGTTCAGAAAGGCAGTCTGGATGCTTTTCTGCATGTTTTTGATGCAGTCCAGTGCAGTCTTTCCCCCTACTAAAAATCAGGACAGTATAGTTAAGGGCAGAAACGCAGCATGTTCTACTTTTCCTGGAGCTGGAACACACGAACTGACTGCAGTGGTGTGAACTAAGTCATTGAAAGCCATTTAACCTACTTTCCATGCCTTTAAAAAAAAAAAACGCACACTGCATGTGGTGTGACTTGGCCCTTAGGCAATAACCCACTCCTAGGCTGAACTAAAAGTTTAAATGTGGAATCCTGCATGACTTCAATTGGCAAACTCCTGGGTGTAACCTCCATGAAAAGCTTGCATGGACACACCCAAGTTTAAATGATTGCTCGTTAATGCCTGCAGGTGTTGGCCTTCTGATGGCTTTAGTAGCACATTTCAGGGCTTATTCAAAGGTGCCAGAAGCTTCCATTTATCCTAGATTTGGATGTTATGAGCTGGGTGGTTTTATCTGTCTCCCACCTTTAGTGTGCACTATATAAGTTAAGGATGCAGCAATCACTGTTAATTTACATTGTTTAAATATACAGTTAAGGAGACTCAGTTTTGCTCTGTTCCAAATAAGTTATTTGGTTATGTCTACAAGCTGAAGCTGTACCTACTATAGGGTAACAGTATCTGCTATGCACTTCAGTGTTTGCCTAGACTTCTGTCATCCGGAGCTCCCTGAGTTCCACCATATAGATGTGTAATGGATTGGAGCCAGAGACTAGGCTATGACTTATGATTCTAACAATTGGCTTTGTGGCATTGTCATTAGTTACTTATAAATGGCTGTGTGTGGGGTATTAGATAAATACTGTCTTTGTCCTTATACTTCTAGTATGTGATAACTCTATGTATTACTCAACATTGGAGCTTATGCTTGTTTTATTCTTATGGTAACATTGTGGTTCATGCCTCATATGCGATCTAATATATTATCTCTGAGGCTGCATTTCCAAGGTTGCGACCCAAAGGTTGCGTTATTTGGAGTGCAGCTTGTTCTATCTTCAGTCTCTGGATTTGGGTTGCATCAGAGATCGCATCTCTATGGTTAAAGGACCCTTTCTTGGGTTGCTGTAACCTTGAATCGCATAGGTTGAATCAATTGCCATTTTAAATCTATGGGCTGTGACTTGTCATGCGACTGTGTTCGGGGTCGCATAGTAACTGAACCTAATATTTAAAATGACCTGCTGGAAGTTTAGCCCTCATTGGTATAAGTGGATGTATGAATTGGAAGGCTTTTACCGGACCTTTACATGTCTTGCGTATTCGGTTGTCCTAATGCATTAAGGTTCATACACAGCAAGGGTATCTTCATGCAATTTCTAAAACATGCCATACGGACATAGCCATTTTGTCCTGTGCTGGTAAAGTCTCCAGTGGAGACTAAGCAGGTCTGAGACACCTGCAGACTCTGACCCTAAGGTAAGAAAGAGGCTAGAACTGGGTTTCTCCTTTCTTACTCCCTGGTGTAGGGTACACCAGAGGTTTTGGGTTGACTCTGTACAATCCACAGACCAGCAGAGTGGGTTTGTGGAGTCTGGCTGTTTGAGTATCCCTCTTTTTCCTACCAGTGGTGGGGCTTCATTTGGGTCTCCCTAAGCAGCTGAGTGTTTGGTCATGGTATGATCGTCTGCACCCTCGTCTCTCCTTGTAAAAGGCTCATTCCACCTTTTGCTCCCTTCCTTTGTCCTACAAGGAGAGGACACAAGGGGAACCGCCTAAGGGACAGATGCACAGCCTGCACGTACAGATTATCTCCTGCTTGGATATCGGCTCCAGTGCTGCAGCACTCTGGGACGGGGGGTCTTCGGGCTTCGGCCCTCCGGCTGTTGCGGAGCTGCGCGTCCCATGAGGCATTTTAAAACTGACATTCACAGGCATGACTGAGCATGGTGGGAGTTGTGGTTCCTGGATGGCTGGGGGGCCATGGTTTGAACTCCCCTGCTCTAGGAAGTTTCCTAGAAAGCATTGCAGAGAAATGAGTGTCTTTGTTCTCACAAAGATTCCTCCTCAGCAGAAGCAGCTATTCTAGTGAGCACTGAGGCTCTAGTGGAGCACTCACTTTGGGTCAAGTACCATATCTTCATTTGCTGACCTGATTTAATATGGCTTGATCACGGCAGCTGGTTTCCCCAAATCTTTTTTGGAGGGAATATTGCACAGTGCATCTTTTTTTTCACAGCCTTCCTAACAGAACAGCTATAGCAGGTCAAAGTAAATATTCTGTTAATGGTACAGGCTCAGTCGTCTGAAGTGGTGATCTGCATAACTTGCCACCAGTATCAATGTGCCATATGAAGTCAGACTTCCAACGTTGGGCAGAGCACCTGTCATTTCTAAAATTGTCATGTATTTTTTTTTTTTTTCTCCCACAAAATTGTCATATTAACAGGTTATTTCTCACACCCAGCATATGCATACCACCAATTACACCCCAAAACACATTCTGCTACTCCTGAGTATGGTGATACCACATGTGAGACTTGCACAGCCTGGCCACATGCAGAGGCCTAACATGCAGGGAGCGCCATCAGGCGTTCTAAGGACATAACACACATAATTTCCTGACTACCTCTTGCACTTTTGAAGGTCCTGGAGCACCAGGGCAATGGAAACGCCCCAAAAATGACCCCCATTTTGGAAAGTAAACACTCCATCGTATATTCTGAGGCATAATGAGTCTTTTGAACGGTTCATTTTTTCCACAAGTTTTTGGAAAATGTGGAAAGAAAATGAAAACGCATTTTTTTTTTTTACACAAGGTTGTCTATTTATACAATATTTCTAACACCGCAGGTACATAGCAAAAATGACACCCTAAAATATTTTCTGCTACTCGTCCCGAGTATGGTGATACCACATGTGTGACACTTTTACACAGACTGGCCACATACAGAGGCCCAATATGCAGGGAGCACCAACAGACGTTCTAGGGGCATACATTTCAAATCTAATTTGACTACCTATTACATTGTGAGGCACTGGGGTGGCACTGATGGGCACTGTAGTGGCACTGATGGGTGCTGTAGTGGCATGGATGTGTCATGGATGAGAACTGATGTGGTATGAATGAGGCATAAATGAGCACAAATGGGGGTGAATAAGCCATAGATGGGGATGACTGGGCACGGATGCATTGGTGAACATGCATGGATGAGCACGGATGGATGGTGGAGCATAGATGCATGGGTTAACACGGATGAGGCTGGATGGGTGAGCACGGCTGCATGGGTGAGCATGACTGGATTGGTGAGCACGGATGAGGCTGCATGGGTGAGCACGATTGGATTGGTGAGCACGGATGCATGGGTGACGGATGGGTGGGCATGGATGCATGGGTGAGCACGGATGTATGGGTGACAGATGAGTGAGCACGGATGGGTGACGGATGGGTGAGCATGGATGGGTGAGCACGGATGTATGGGTGACGGATGGGTGGGCATGGATGAGGGTGCATGGGTGATGAGGGGGTTCCTGCCTGGCACATAGCGTTGCTGTGGACACTTCAGATCCTGCCCACAGCACCGCTGCATCTCCTCTCTCTCCTCTCTCCCCCCTCTCCTGTCACACTGCACCGATCGGTGGGGAAAGACAAGCCGGCACTTCCGCAGGCTTGTTTACATGTGATGCTCTGTCATTTGACGGAGCGATCGCGTGGTAAACGGCCGCTCCAAGCGGCCATTTACCGTTATGCGCCGGGTCTCACGGACCCGGCGGTCATGGATGCTCCCAGGTGCGTGCCCCCAGGGCGGCGCGATTCTGGGAGGAGGTTAGAACACATCCTCCCAGAACAATGAGTGCCACTTGCGGCCGTGTAACTACGTTACATGGTCAGCAAGTGGTTAAAGGGCCAGCATGCTCGAGTGTTATCAGACAACATGACAGCAGTCCTGTACCTAAACAAGCAGGGAGGAACGAGAAGCGGGTCCCTGATGGATCTGGCACATAACAAACCCTGTCTTGGGCAGAGGCAAACTCTGCCTCACTCTCTGCTGTTCATCTAAAGGGAACACAAAATCTCCTGGCAGATTTCCTCAGCAGGAGGAGGGTCCGATTCCGAATGGACACTGAACAAAGCAGTGTTCCAGATTACTAAGAGTTGGGGACAACCCATCCATAGACTTGTTTGCGAACCAGGAGAATACAAAAACACTGGCATTCTTTTCTCTCAGGAAGGAGGATCAAGCAGTAGGCCTAGATGCCTTGGCCCACAAATGGGGAGAAGGTCTGTCCTATGCCTTTCCCCCTCTACAATTGATCCCTCAAGTGTTGGATAAATTCAGAGAATCGACAGATCTTATACCGATTGCTCCCTATTGGCCAAAAAGAGCTTGGTTTTCCACCCTGGTGAAATTTGTAGCTTCCACGATGGTTCTACTGCTAATCAGGAAAGATTTGCTAAGCCAGGGGGAGTTGTTCCATCCAGATCCAGCATACCTAAACCTCACGGCCTGGCTTCTGAGGAGGACTTACTGAGGGGAAAAGGACTATCGGAAAAGTTAGTCGACAACCTCTTGGCAAGTCGAAAGGAGGTAACCAGATCAGTTTAATCTAAAGTCTGGAAATACTGCAACACCTGGTGTTTCAGCAAAAATGTTAATAGTTCAATTTCAGTTTTAGAGTTCCTCCATGAGGGAATGGAGACAAACTCGCAATTAGTACTCTTAAGGCACAGGTGGCTGCCTTATCAGTTTTCCTAAAGCAGTCTTTATCTAGGGAACAGTTAATTAGATTTTTTTTTTAAGGCCATGTCTAGAATCAGGCCAGCATTGATTAAAGTTTTCCTGAACTGGGACTTATCTTTTGTTCTACAGGGTCTTATGAAAACACCCTTTGAGCCATTAGAAGTCGGGGACCTCAATGTGGCTTACTCTAAGACAATCCTGTTGGCACGCAGGATTAGCGAGATGCAAGCCTTATCAATCAGGGAGCCCCTTTTTCAGAGTTTTTCCAGACAGGATCATTTTAAAAACTGACCCAGGCTTTCTCCCCAAAGTGGCGGTTTTTTTTTTTCCATCGTTCACAGGAGATTATTCTGCCGACGTTTTGTCCAGGGCCTACAGGACCAGTGGAAGAGTCTTTTCATACCCTGGAATGTTAGGAGATGCCCCCTAGAGTAGAAAAAACAAAAATATTTAGGAAGACAACATCCTTGTTCATACTAACATGTGGAGCACACAAGGGGGAAAAAGGCCTCTAAAATACCTTTTTAACAGGTTCCCGACCGCGCGCCGTCTTTTCACGGCGGCAGTCGGGGAGCCCTGCACGAATCGCCGTAAATAAGCGGCAATTCGCATTTGGCCACCAGGGGGCACGCGCGCACCCGCCGGACTCCTGGGGAGTGTGCCCGAGGCTCGGGCGGACCCGATGTCCGCCGGCGAGCCGCGATGAGCGGCTACAGGGAAAAGAACGGGGAACCGCCGATGTAAACACGGCGGTTCCCCGCCCTGTCAGTGGGGCATGAGAGATCTACTGATCCCTGTCACTGGGATCAGTTAGATCTCTCATGCCCATGTTAGCCCGAACACACCCAGGGAACACACTTAACCCCTAGCTCTCCCCCTGCAGGTTAACCCCTTCACTGCCAATGACATTTATACAGTAATCAGTGGACATTCAAATTTCTGATCGCTGAATAAATGTCATTGGTGTCAAAATGTTCCGACATGTCCCCCCCCAATATCGCTTTACCGCTAAAAATCGCAGATCGCCGCCATTACTAGTAAAAAAAAAAAACCCAGAAATGAATTATCATCCGTAAACGCGGCCACTTTTGCGCAAACCAATCAATAAACGCCAATTATGATTTTTTTTTTTTTTTTTTTTTTTTTTTCCGGCGC
>BLSH010173590.1:746223-757339 GCA_018402905.1 Glandirana rugosa | reverse complement strand
TTTTTTTTTTTTTTTTTTTTTTTTTTTTCGCTCACTGGCTGAGCAAAACATGGTACAGTGTAAACAAAGTGTACAAAATGAGTGCCAATGTGGGAGGGCTGGTTGGGAAGTTATTTATTTTTTTTCCTCATGAATTCTATCCTATATCGGTGTGACTGACCATTGTTTTTGGCAAAAACCTTTTTTTTTTTTTTCTTTTCCTTATAGGCTGCAGAAAAACTGGGTGAGCTAGAGAAACTGTGCCTAGTTGTGGAAGAATTGGGAGGCCTAGAGAAAATAGAGGCCCTGCAGACCCATGACAATCATATGGTTTACCATGCAGCCTTGGCTCTTATAGAAAAATACTTCTCCAGCGAGGTATGCTGTGCTATTTGACATTTTGAAATCTGATTGTCACTTTTGGGTAACATGTATAGCGCTTTAAAACTTTCGTAGGAGTAGTTGTATTGGGGTTGCCACCTTTTCTTCAGGTCAAACCCGAACGCTTTAATAGCGCACAGCAATTTATTTTTATAGTCTAAACTATACATCTATTTTGCTATTAAATGACATTTCTGATATTACGTTAATAACAAGTGTCCCCCTTTACATCAGAGTCCAGAGTTCCCTTTCACTGTAAGGGGGGCTCTGTAGACTGATGTAAGGGAGAACTCTGGGGCCTCTAACATAAGGGATGCTCTGGGAACCCTGATTTAAGGGGGGACACTGAGAACTCTGATGTACAGAGAGGACTCTGATGTAAGGGGAACACTGTGGCCTCTAGTGTAAAAGGGGAACTTTGATGTAAGGGGTGCTCTGAGAACCCTGATTTACTTTAGTGTACTCAGAGGGAAGGGGGGGGGGGAGCAGTCAGACAGGGATGGATGGTGAGCTCACTCACCACTTGGCAGTTAGCACACCTCATCCAGATCTATCTGAGGCTGCTGGACTTTGTTTCCAGTCCCCACTTTCCTTTTATGAGGCACAGCAGTGGGGATTGGAGTGTGGATTAGACACAGAGGGGTAGGGGTAGTAGGAAGAGGTGCAGATCGAGCCCTTTTCCCCTCTCCCGTCTGTGTGGGGGGTATTGTTAGTGCTGGCTTTGGGTAGTGTGAAAGAGTGACTCAGCTTAAACAGCTGCAACCAGCAACTCTTCTAGGAAGCCATAGTCCAGTCTAAATGTGTCCAGTTTTCAGGCAGTCTGAAACCTGGATGCATGATTCCAAACCCGAACTGTCTGGGTAAATCCTGGACAGGTGGCAACCCCAGGTTGTATACATATCATACTACTTTAAAAACTGAAGCTGTAAATGGCTGCCTTTTTGCCTTGTAGCTGCACATGGTGTTTTATTTATTTATTTTTTTAGAGAAGTTGCCAGTTTCTTCAATTACGTTCTCCAATAGGCACAGTAGGAGTTGGCACACGAGAAAGTTAAATTTAACATTTTATTTTCAACAGGAGTTTTTATGAAGCTATACAAAAGATACTAGACATGGGTGTCCATCAGAGCTGAAATCTCTGCACTAGGAGAAAATAAGCTAGACTGCAAAGCTTAGAAGCTAGGCAGAGCATGTTCAGACAGCAAGGTGCAGGGTCTATTTTTCTCCAAGTGTAGTGAAATAAAGGTTACTTGCACACATATGGTAGAAGAAAGATGGCTTACAGGTGACCATTTGGGGCAAATACCCTTCATGAAATCAAATTACTGGTCTTTAGAGCTTGCCTGTTCATTTAAACATATGGTGACCTGCTGCGTAGTTGAATCTTTATGCAGTTATCTTGATCAGTGAATTTTCAAATGAACCCCATTGGACCGCTGACCGCAAGGTCTGCTTGCCTGGATTGTGACCTTGAGACACTGGGCTCTGCTTATGGTGCTTTCCAGACTTTTTGCACTGTTAACTGGAGTGCTTTACAGGTTCAGAGCTAGTGCTGACTGTCTCTAAAGCCTCTTAATAAATATGCAATGAGGGTTGAACATTGGGGGCTATTACACTTTATTGAACTGCTGGGTGCCATCATCCCTCCCTCCCCATATTCCGCAGAAAGGATTACTACTCTGGAAAATTAAAGTACTGCCATCAACTGCAGTGGCCCATGAACCCCATGCATGCTGTGTGTGTGTTTTTTTTTTTTTTTTTTTTTTCTTCTTTCAGTGGGAGGTAGAATATTCCAGCATTCTCCTAGGCCACGTTCATAGGACTTTTCAATGGCCCATGCAGATATATGTCCACTGGCACAGCGATACACAGGTGTTGCATGCATCCCTATGCCAGCAGTCCCATAACTGTTGGGATGCAGCAGCTGCAAAAACACAGCTCCTGCTCCCAGTATGTCATCAGTGTAGGTGCAACAGCATGGATGTCACATGAGCCATGGCTGGATCTGTGCAGCCCTGCATCCCATTAGACAAGGACTGCCAGCACAGATGAACAGAACACTTGCATTCCCGTGCTGGTAAACGTGGCCATGCACAAGACAAAAGCTTTACTTGAAAATGTTTTCACCTTTTGTTAGCCCTTGCTGCCTTCTACAGTGACCCAGATACAGCTGGCTATAAGCCTGTCCCTTAGGAATTTAGGTTGAATACACAATGGGTTTTACCTGGTACTCAAAACCTCAACCAAGTTGTCAAGTGGTGCAACATGTTGTATCCTAAGCACAAGGGGGTTTGTTCCACTGCGTCAGGCCTCTCCAGCTCACAGTCCACTAAGACCCCTTTCACACTGGGGCAGTTTTAGGTGCTCTACCGATGGAAATGGCCTCTGCTGAGCAGAGGCGGCTCTCTAATTAGGCGACTGCATAATTTGCCTAAGGCCTCGCTCTCACAGGGGCCTCGCAGCCGCCTAATTTGCCTTGCCTGATGGAGGAAGGGGAGAGCCCAGCGAAGAATGGTGCTGGCACTGGATGTGCAGGGCCAAACTCCTCTTGCAGGTACTGTCTGCTAACACTAGCTGGACTGCCCCCTCCCATCTCTTATCATGGGCTGCACGGAGGGAGAACCAAGGTAAGTCACTGCCCCCCGGGTTGGGGGGCAGTGATTCCTGTAAAAAGGACCGCACCAGCGATGACAGGAGGATAACCATTTCACTGGTTGGTCCGGAGACCAATGAACTGCAGGCTGCCGGGCCAATAGGTTCAGCCCCCACGTGTCATGGATTCATTGCAGCCCAGCAATGCAGAGGCTGCTCAGGGTACTGGTAGGAACAGTAGTCTGGTCAGTTGTGATTGGGGTGAGCCTGATAGAGGATTTTTTTTTTTTTTTTTTTATTCTTCACACTGAAACATGTCAATCACCCAGCCCCTGTATGTAAATAACTCTTCCATGTGACTGGATCAACTCCTGGAGCCTGCACGCGCCCAGAGACATCACAGGCTATCCCAGATCACACACGCGCAGAACAAAAAGCTGCCTCTTATCCCCCCCCTACTCTCCTCTCCCCCCTACTCTTCTATCCCCTCCCTCCTCTCCCTCTTCTCCCCCTCCTCTCCCTCGGCCTCTGGGTTGTAGCCCCCTGGCCCAAAAGTTGAATCAGCCCCTACACTGGGATCATAGGATATAGACTGCACATGGGAACTCATCCCTAGTCCTGCATCCTGTCTGTCCCTAAAAACACATTACATAAATGATTAGCTCATGCATAGATGAATGGAAGTGGCTGTGTGGGTTACAATGGAGTGCGTACTGCTTTCATGGATGTGATAGCACAGTAAAGTATGTGTCCTGCATTGTTTAACTTGCAGATGACTACAAATGATATATGGCTGTGGATGATTCTGTGTACATTTTACAGCCTAGGTATGGGCCATGATGAATAATGCTTTCGTACACCATTACACTGACAACAATGTAAGATTCTGAAGCTTGACTGGAGCAAGCAGGAGGATGCTGGCAATTTTTTTTTTTTTCTCTTCACTGGTTTCTTTTCTTTACACTGCAGAACAGATAAATTCAGCACCAGGTGCTGTTCTGTATTCAGGGTCACTGACAATAGTCAATGCACTGGTTGGTTGTGTCCACAGCAGGTATGGGGCATAGGTTTAGGAAAATGGATGATGGCCTTTGTTGGGTAATGGGAAATGGAGGCATAACTGAGAGCTGTCTAGTAAGCGACCATCACTATACAGAGGAAGTTGGTGTTGCAGTACATATCCTGGTGTGATATTCAATGACATGCTGGAATCCTTGAGGACTGGCCATGGGTGAATTGCCATTAGTTCATTGTACACTGCAATGTATCTTTATCGCTTTCAATATTTTTCCAATTATCGGTTTAAGTGGGGCCTCATGTCTAAGTTTTGACTAAGGCCTCACGAAGCCTAGAGCCGCCTCTGCTGCTGAGTGCCTGAAAACCGCCTCTCTATTCAAGTCAGTGTGTCTTCTCACACTGGGGCGGTGCACTTGCGTGCCGGGGAGAAAGTCCTAGTAGCCTCTTCTGGGCAGTTTTGGAGCGGTGTATACGCCGCTCCGAAACCGCCCCTGCCCATTGAAATGAATGGGCGCCGCTTTCAAATCCCCTTAAAAGCACTTTGAAAGCAGCGCTAAGCAGGCACTTTTAACCCTTACTGGGGGGTTCAAAGCGCTGCTAAAACGAGCGGCGCTTTACTGTTAACGCTCGGGCGGCCCCAGTGTGAAAGGGGTCTTATGGTTCTAAGGCAGCTTGCAATGTTCTTCCTCAGGGACCTGACACAGCCTGGTCATTGTCCGCTGTTTGTCCACTGCAATACAGTGGATCCGGAAAGTATTCAGTGCTTCACTATTTCCACATTTTGTTACAGCCTTATTCCAATGGATTAAATTCATTATTTTCCTCAATATTCTACAACCAATCCCATAATAAGGTGAAAAGTTTGAGATCTTCACAAATGTATTAAAAATAAAAACGAAAAATCACATGTACATAAGTATTCACAGCCTTTGCCATGACACTCAAAAGGTGCATCCTGTTTTCACTGATCATCCTTAAGATGTTTCTACAACTTGAGTCCACCTGTGATAAATTCAGTCTCCATTATCCGTAAGTGGAAGAAATTTAGAACCACCAGGACTCTTCCTAGAGTGGGCTGTCCAGCCAAATTGAGCAATTGGGGGCGGAGGGCCTTAATCAGGGAGGTGACCAAGAACCCGATGGTCACTGACAGAGCTCCACCATTTCTCTGTGGAGAGAGAACCTTCCTGAAGAACAACCATCTCTGCAGCACTCCACCAGGCCTGTATAGTAGTTGCCAGACAGAAGCCACTCATCAGTAAAAGGCACATGACAGTCCAACTGGAGTTTGCCAAAAGGCACCTGAAGGACTGGTCTGATGAAACAGATTGAACTCTTTGGACTGAATGGCAGCGTGATGTCTAGTGAAAACCAGGCACCGCTCATCACCTGGCCAATACCATCCCTACATAGTGAAGCATTGTGGTAGCAGCATCATGCTGTGGGGATGTTTTTCAGAGGCAGGAACTGAGACTAGTCGGGATCATTGGGAAACATGAATGCAGCAATGTACAGAGATATCCTTGATGAAAACCTGCTCCAGAGCACTCTGTATCCCAGAGTGGGGCAAGGGTTCATATTCCAACAGGACAATGACCCTAAGCACATAGCCAAAATGACAAAGGAGTGGCTACAGGACAACTCTGCGAATGTCTGAGTGGCCCAGCCAGAGCTCAGACTTGAACCAGATTTCAACATCGCTGGAGAGATTTGAAGATGACTGTGCACCGATGCTCTCCATCCAACCTGATGGAACTTGAGAGGTCCTGCAAAGAATGGGAGAAACTGCCCAAAAATTGGTGTGCCAAGCTTGTAGCAGCATACTTGGAAGTGATGCTGTAATTGGTGCCAAAGGTGCTTCTAAAAAGCGTTGAGCAAAGGCTGGGAATACTCTTCATTTTATTAAATTTTGCAAATATTTCAAACCAACTTTTCACATTGTCATAGGGGTATTTGTAGAATTTTTAGGAAAAAGAGTTTAATCTATTTTGGACTAGGGCTATAACGTAACAATGTGGAAAAAGGGAAGCACTGAATACTTTCTGGATGCGCTGTACATGTCTTCGCCTTCTTATGAAAGTGGCCCCCTTTGCCTTATCCAGGAAAGAGTTCTTGGCAGATAAGCTAATCATTATGGACCAAATTGGCAAATATGATCACGGACTCAGAATGCAGAAGCTGTAAACTTCTATGCCTTCCCCTACAGAATCATGTGACTTACCCACAGCTTCTGAACCTGCTGCAAGGGCGCTATCTGAACTCTTCTAAATTCTTGGAGGACTTGTTCAAAGGAGCTGTGCACAGCTACCATCGCTTTCAGGCTTGAACAAATTGGGCCTTGGTGATGTAGTGTGTGCTGCCTTAACACTAGGACATCCCATTGGCCTTTAGCTTCTACTAGTACGGTTTACCAGTCAGGGATTCTTGAGGGCTCTAAGCATCGCTGCATGCTTTACAATCTGACAATACAATCCTTTTGTATAATCCGCTTTGGATTACCAAAACTATGCAATGACGACATATCAATATGCATGACTTATAAAGGAGATTGTATGGTGCACGGTCAGCATAAGACTATTGGCAGTTCTTCACTACTCTATTAAAGTAAGCTGTGGATCTGGCAATTTCCCACCTTAATAAAACCCAATCTATGCCTTTTTTTGAGAATGAAACCTGCCAAAGCTTTATGCCAGCCTATCAAATCTTAAGGGAATGAATTAAATATTAAAGGATCCAGCTAATATCCTTGCTGACCCTTGCAGAACACTTGGAGCTTATGACTTGTAGATTGGCTAGTAGATATTGTCAGTCTTAACTCCCAAATGTTTCTTGCCTGAATATGCAGAGAATGCTTTGCTGTTCCGCAGATTATTTTAACCAATGTTAAGGTTTGCTCTGCATGTGTTTTGATGGCAAATGTCTTTGGTGCGTCTCTGGACACCCTCATCAAAGATGTCACTGAGGGTAAAAGTACTCATTTGCCCCAGCAAAAGAAGCTTGGGCCTCAAGTTGGGGAAAGCTCCTCCTTTGAGGCCAAGAGTTTTTTTATTACTTCCAGGTTTCAACTGCCAAAGCCAGACCTAAGCCACGGGCCAGTTCATCTGTAAACCTTGTGCCTCCTAATCCCATGTTCCAGGAGATGTCTGGACTTGCAGAAAACTGGTCAGAGTAAGTGCTTGGATTCTAGGAGCCATAAACTAGATTTCGGCTCCCTGCCCCCTCCCTGCTTCCATGTTGTCCAACCTCCTGTGTTTTGTGCAGACTAGCAGACCTCCAGGCTGCTCTGGCAGGTCTTTCGAACCAAGGAGTTATCACCTTTTTTCCAACACCCAAAAGGTTTTAGAATTTTTACTCCAACCTTTTCCCGGTTTCAAAATCAAAAGGTGGTGATCTACTTCATCTTGTATCTGAATACTTTAAATGTCAACTTTCAAGTGTAAGGCTGGTTTCATACAGGTGGGTCCGATCAGGTCCACCTGTCAGTTTTTCAGACAGACCTGATTGGACCAGCCATTGTTCCCTATGGAGCGGTGGATGACAGTGGACCTGTGTCTGCTGACACCCAGCGGCACCCGAATCATCCATACCTGTCTGCCAAAAACAGACACGGGGATCCATTCCCCATCCATCCAGCGAATAGGATAACAGTTGTATGGAAATTGACAGGCCGCCCCATAGAAAACAGCATGGCTGTGTCCTCTCCACATAGCGGAGCAGCCATCAGCCTGTTCAGCTGGGATCAGCGGAAAGATCCCCTGCTGAGCAGGCAGATGTGCATGACTGAGTCCACCCAGTGCAAAAGCGACCTTGAGTCTTGCATGGAATCGGGTCTGGCATGACCTCCAACAATCAAGGAGACTTTCTCAAAAGGTCTCAGGACAGCAGCCAAGAGATAATGGCCGCTCCTCCTCCAACAGGAAACCCCTCATCCAAAGCTTTAATAGAAGGCCTCCCAGCTTCCTTCAGTTTATTTCCTTCTAGCCGGTAGGAACACCTATGGTGGTCAGGATCTCAGGACTGTCCTGGGAGACATGAGGTTCTCACCTGAATCTTTGCTCTTTTTTTTTTTTTTTCTGCCAGGAGACTGATCCTCCCGCGTGCCTCTAGCTGGATGGTTCCCATGGGCTCTCTCCTCCTTCCATACTCAGAGCCTGTACTGCCTGGGAGGGCTGCCCTGTGTTTTTGGCAGATGAGTGGCATGCAGAGCCCCTTTGCTTCCCACAGCATGGGGCAGCTGAAGCAGCCGCCATTCTGGTGGCCAAGGAGAGCTCTTGGCCACGTCCTGTGCAGTACGCAGGAAGGGGTGGCACTTCCAGGTCAGGTGCACGGCATTTCCGGTCACAAAGTGCACGGGGAGAGAGCAAGGTCACCTGGTGCCTTAACTTCCGCTTCTGGGTCGGCAGGGCTGCGTTTTTGAATCTAGGAACCGGCCCTTCGTTCAGCTACGTGACCGCAGTGCGCTCTGCAATAGAGGAAAGTGCAGTGGATAAGGGTGCAAGCCAATGCACCAGCAATGCTAAGATGAGGGACTGTGTTCCTATTTACTGTGGGCCATTCTCCTATGGGTTATTACCCCACCCCCCTGATTTGCTCTCCACCTGGGAAGGAGCTCTATTTAGTGACTGTGGCAGCACGGTGGTTAGCAGCAGTGTCGTGGTTAAAGGGCACTTCTGACTAGCAGTAGGGGACTCCAATAGATTGGTTGTGGTGGTGAGGCTTGCTTGGGCACAGGGAAGTAATGGGTCCTTTCCTAGTACACCTGGGTGTTTTTAGTGTTGTCTGTCAGCATTTTAGCGTGGTTTCTATTTTTCCTCTTGTCCAACCAGTAAAGAGAAGGTGTCCTGTTTGCAAAGAAGGTTTAAGCAAATTCTGTATCCTGTATATCGGATTTAGTCAGTGAGGAGTATCTAGCCATTTGTGGCAATCACTCTGGTTACAACCCTTAAGGATAAGCTCTGGGCTACCTTTTCAGGCTTTCAGGTCGAACATGCCAGCACCCTCAGTGAAACCCAGGCCTCAGCAGCAGTTATCAGAGCCTCAGGTGCTTTCTCTGGTTTGTCTGGCACACATGGGAGGTCTGGCCTCCCAGGATACTTAAGAACCTGGCTCCCCTGCTCAAGAGGTATAGATTCTGAGGAAGCGGAAACAGACAGATGCCACCTCCTAAATACAAGTTGTCCCTGGAAGAGGTAGGGACTCCTGAAAGTGATTCACGCTACCTTGGGGATGGAGGAGAAAAAGGAGCTTTCTGCATAACCGCATGTATGCAGGACTAGGAGATTCCAAAAGGTGCACTTTTCCAGGCCATTCAATAGTTAGATACAGTTGTATGCAAAAGTTTTTTATGAACCCCTGACCAATTTCCATGATTGTAATTTATAAATATTTGGGTGTTTGGATCAGCAGTTTCATTTTGATCTTTAAAACAACTGAAGGACACAGTAATATTTCAATAGTGAAATGAGGTTTATTGGATCAACAGAAAATGTGCAATATGCATCAAAATGAAATTGGACAGGTGCATAAATTTGGGCACCCTTGTCATTTTGTTGATTTGAATACCTGTAACTACTAAGCACTGATTAATTGGAACACACAATTGGTTTGAGTTCATTAAGCCTTGAACTTCAGACAGGTGCATCCTTGAACTGAGACCAGTTATTCCCATCCCTACAAGAGCTTTTTCCCAGGGCTTCTACTCGCAGGTATCCCTTGCTCAGAAACCCTCAGGAAAGTGCCGTCTCATCCTAATTCTCAGTGCTAAATCGCTCAGTAGGATGCAAGAAACTTCGGATGGATTCCACTTTCGCAGCCAAAAACCTTCTGAAGAGAGCTTGGTTTTCATCCCTTCTCCAGATGCAGCTCAAATCTTATTGGCACCTTCTGTTGAAACAGGACCTGCTGATACAGGGTCCTCCATTCCACCAGGCTTTAGCAAAGCTTAAACTCTCAACCTAGCTTCTGAAGAGCAGCTTTTGAGGAAGAAGGGATTTTCAGATAGGTTAGTTGCAACCCTCCTATCCTGTAGAAAGTGTTACCAGAGCAATTTATTCCAAGGTCTGATAAGTTTTTAACTCTTCTTGCACTACGTCCGGCCGACCTTTAGAGACTCCTCTCCTGGAATACCTGTAAGATGGAGCGTATGAAGGATTGTCAGTCAGTACCCTTAAAGTCCAGGTTACCGCGCTGCTGGGGGTATTTTTTGGAAAGAACGACCTCATCAGAACCCCTAGTGATTGGATTCTTCAAGGCCCTCACCCGGTCCAGACTGGTAGTGATCAGTCAGAGGCTGTCCAAAGTGGGACTTATCTGTTCTACAAGCTCTGAACAGGGAACCTTTTGCTTTGGCATCCCTGGCATCCCTGAGATGGATTACATTAAACCTTTTTTTTTTTTTTTTTTTTTCTCTTAGTGGCTAAAACGACAGCTTGCAGAATTGGTGAGCTTCAAGCCTTGTCAATCAGGGAGCCATTCTTTTTCTATTTTTCCAGACAGAATTGTACTCAAAACAGACCCTAATTTTTTACTAATTTAGAACCACCACACAGATCCTGTTTAGTCTGTCAACATCCCTATATACAAGTATAATAGTGTTGTACTCCCCCAGTACAATAGTAGGACTTTATCAAACATTGTTTCATTGGAAAACTACCTTTAAATTCCAATTTTTTTTTTATTTAAAAAAAAATTAAAAATGCATGATCAGAACTGTTACATACATTGACCATAAAAACAAAGTACAGTCAATGCAGTTGTGATTGAATCTTGACAAATCTTCCCTACATGTTTCGGGAACAAATTCCCTTTAGGGGTGGGAGTGTGCGTCCAAGTAAAAATGAGAAGGTCAAGATTCTAAAAGGTAGAGCATTTACAAATTTGCATACCCAAAATTAATCAGCCAACAATGAAAGTCAAGAAAATATGCAAAATAGAGCATCTTACCAATGCAGAATGTACATGTACCCCGAAAGCCGCGAGGAGGTGGGGGGATTCTGGTATGGAATTCCCCTGATGAGCACCTCCCTCTGAAGCTGACCCGGCAGCGTCGTCCCAGATGGAAACTGGGAATATAAAAAAATTATATATATATATATATATATATATACATTGTCAAGACTAGTACGTAAAAATTAAAAAAAAATTTATT
>BLSH010173590.1:729986-746213 GCA_018402905.1 Glandirana rugosa | reverse complement strand
ATATATATATATATATATATATATATATATATATATATATATATATAAATTTTTCTCACTAAAATAAAATTAAACTATTAAAATCATGTGACATTGCATTTCATACTACTGTAAAGTGCTAATGTGCCATTTTGTGTAAGTGTTTAGAAGTGCAAAATCTGTGTCCATTCATCCAGTGCATATGCTTGTTGTGAAATGATTTTTCACCAGCCTGTGTTTCACTTCCAAAAGTGCTTGTGCATACTCCCACCTTTTTTTTCCCTTTTGTGAGGAAACACTCACAAATAACCTCTTGTGAGAGTGTCTCAAGCGCTTGCGTACAAGCTTCCCCTCATCCAGATTTGTGTTTTGAATAAAATGATGGTATTTCACTATTGCCAGCCTTCTCTTGCTACTGTGATCTGAAACCTGGTGATACTGGAGGAATAAACTTTGATGTATACTAGAGGTGGCGAGATGGAGACCTGGATGAGGCAGGTTGTACCAAAATGCTTGAGACCTTACTTTCTAAGGGGTCATCTTATTGGGGAGTATCTTGGAGGGATAGGTAGGAGTCTATGCGCGAACACATTGTTTGGGAGTAAATTGGACCACATACCGGTGAAGAAAATTCACTTTATTGGAGATAATTTCACAAGCATATGCACATTTTGGACTGTAATGAATGGACACAGATTTTTATTTTGCACTTCCATAAGCACTTAAAAAATGGCACATTGGCACTTTATAGTATGAAATGTAACGGTCACATGATTTTTATAGCTTTAAAGTGGATGTAAACCCTAAAAATTTAATTCTGCCTAGTAGAGTAGAGCATGTCATCTGTGCCCAGTCTTGTCAGAGTCCAGCTCTGAGCAATACCTTTATCTTTTTTCATTAAGAAATACTTTTTTTTTTTTTTTTTTTTTTTTCCCCAGTGCTGTGAGTGACAGATATTTTCTTCATCTCATTCACAGAGCAGACAAAGCTTCACACTCCATCCTCTCTTCTCCAGCTCTCCCAGGATTGGCTGCTCCACACCTCAGCATGATTGGGCATGCTGAAGTCATGTGTCTTGAGTTTTGACTAGATGTTTCTCAACTCGAATAGGAAAGTAGGAGAGTGTAGAGGTGGGCGGGGAGTCTTGTGAAATCACAACTCCACCCACCGAGCTCTGGCAAAGAGACCTACCCACCACTGATGCCAGTTTTGTGGGGCTGCTACTACTGAAGGGGGTGACATTTGCAAGTAGGGATACATGAAGGTGTGTGTATGGAATATAAAATATATAAATATATAGATATATAGATATATAGATGATATATAGATAGATATAGATCTATCATTAGTTTATACTGGGTGAGTGGTGGTGGTTTTACATCCACTTTAATGTAATTTTTAGCACTACACCTGTACATATATTCAGTATTTGTACTATTTTCCCCCTTGGTGGGATTATAGGAAGGCGTTGAGCAGATTTAAACCATTTTAAAACCAGGAGTGCCATAAGTGCAGAATATGTATTGTAAATTTAAGCATTTCTTGTATGTAATTGCTATATAAGCCAAATCTGTTATTTTCGAACAGCAGCCACTTTTTTTTTTTTTCCTGTAAAAAGCAATATGGCAGCCCGTAGGCCTTATGCACACGTTTGATGTACAGGACTTCCCAAGAAATGTTATTTCTTGGCTCATTGGTTTCAGTGAAGACTTCAGGAAAAATTAAAGTAATTTTTTTACAGGCCCCCCCTAATAGGTTACTTGTATAGGGATGCAGGCACTGCAACGTTCCTCCATTAGAACTCTACAAGTGCATCAGTGGACTATATTAAACGCACTCCCACTCGGGAACCAGACGAAGGACATAGTGGAACATGCAACTTGTTAAAGTAATACTAAATGTGCTCAATCAACATTAAAGGATAAGTTCACTTAAAAATAAATACAGAGAAAAAAAATGTTCATTTGCTATACTTGTGGTTTGTTTTCTTTTGGGGCTCTGAGAAGCATTTTACCAGCGATCAGATAGCTGGTGCCATGCAGGTCTCCTGCAGACTGTTTGTGAGCGGTTTGTATACTGTGCCTGCTCCCAGGCATGCAACAGGTGACTCGCTCTGCCTCTTTTAGCTCTCTTTTAGCTGTCTCATATTAGGGAAATCTGTTCCCTATACTCTGCAGTGTGTGATGTTAAATCATTGCCCCCTGCTGCTAGAGCTGAGAAAAAAAACTTTAATCTGTATTTTTAGAATGATCTGTAGAAGGGATGGCTGCAGATAAATAGGTATGATTTATGCAGGAGGATTTGATCTCTATCACATGAGGCTAGTCATTTCACTGGGTATATGTAAATGTTTACAACCACTTTCACAAAGTTAGGAACACCTTGCCCACCTTCCCTTTTTAGAAGTGAACATGGTGTATTTAGAGAAGATTCATTTGGTACAAATGGTCAGGCATAAGACATTATTCTGAAACGATTTCAGGGCATAGGATGGGATTGGGAGTTGAAAACAAGTTTCAGCAAGACTGTTCTTTTTGACAGCATTTCATTTTCCCCATCCAGAATCGATTTAAGATGGACCCAGCATTTATATATATATATATATATATATTCTGCAGCCTGAAGGTGGCAGTGTTCATTTGCAGTCTGAATGCTTGTTTGTGTGTGACTCCCTGCCATCCATGGTTATTTCAGTAAAATGGAAGAGTGTTAACCTTGTTTAGGCTTGCACAAATTTTGACAAAAACTGAACACATTTGGGCATTTGGTTACACATGAAAATTTGTGGCAAGCATGTTAAAGTGCAATTAGGAGCAAAATATCAACACATGATGCTGTTGATTTGCATTATCCTAGCAGGCAAGGGTGTTCAGCAAAATGGACCAGGATTTTGACAGAATGATGTTCATAATGGTAACCTAATATTTATCCATGTGTTTTTTTTTTGTTTTTATTTTATTTTTATTTTTTTTAATCCTTCAACCCCCCTCCCCCCCCCCTCAAAATTCCAACAGACCCACATACCCCCTTCTATTTATGCTACAACCATGTATAGGTGACTTGTAGGTGTTTTCCCTCTAGGCAACAATGGCAAAGGGTTTTAAATTCACTCAATGGAATATGCTGCATCAACTGTTGTCTAAATTAGGCCTCTGCATTGTCAAAAGTTTTTGTCCACAGGGACCTCTGTTTCTAGGGAATGTTCAAACTCCTTGCCCTATATGCTGCATACTCTAGTAAAGACCCTCTACCTAGAACTGGGTGTGCATATATACTCATGGCCCATAATATCATAATTTACTCCTAACGTTCATTATGGGAGCTGGACTTGGACTACCCTTGAAACTGCCCAAGCAGAGAATCTTTTTCCCAAAGCAAGTTTTTGCTTACCCTTGGCAAAATACTACAAATATTATCCAGCAGTATAGCACGTTTCTGCACCACTACATTTTTGGCCGGCCACCCACCCCCTCCTGGAAGCAGTTATCCAGAATGTCCGCTTATTTTTTTTCTTTATTGCAGGAATTGGAAATAGTTCAATGTAAATACAAGGTTTTTTTTTTCACCAGTTTGTATAACTGTCTTTTTGTTTTTAGGACGCGGATGACATTGCTGTCCTGGCACCAGAAGCCACTAAAGAAAAATATGCGTTTCAAGCACCAAATGTACCAAAGGAGGCTTTCAATTTCTAATGCAGGAGGGTCTGGGAAAAGGTCAAAAGCTGGGAATTGTAAATTAGAAAGTCACAATAAAAGCAATATTTGTAGACTTGTCTATGTTCATTTCTTATTCACAAAGTTAGGTTGAAGACTTTGCCAAACTATTTAGGTAAATATTGTATAGCAATAGAACACTTGGTGTGTGTTGCATAGTGCTTAAAGTGATACCAAAAGTCTTTGTTAATAAAAAAAAAAAAAAAAAAAAAAAACCTTATACAGAGCAGCCCTGATCCTCTTCTTGGGTCCCTCGCTGGGGCTCCTAGCTCATGCCTCCTGTCCAGTGCCCCCACAGCAAGCAGCTTGCTATGGGGCACCCAAGCCGCAGCTCAGTGTCCATTAAGACAGAGCTGCAGTTTGGCCCCGCACCCTCTTTTCTGATTGGCTGACTGGCTAACTGACTTTGACAGCAGCGGGAGCCAATGGCACTGCTGCTGTCTCAGCCAATCAAAAGGGAGACTCTGGACGGCCGAGGCACTTATATACATCGCTGGATAGAGATGGATTAAGATAAGTATTAGGGGGCCTAATAGAATGAATTAAGAATAACTTTCTGCCTTTACAACCACTTTAAGTTTGAGACCATCTAGAATTGTGCACAACTATTAGAAATGTGGTCATATCTAGCTTCCTTCTGGACCACTATCTGCTGTATACTTCTCTAGCTGACTACTACTTGGGCGCATGTTAGTGTAACTTGGTTGTATGTGGGGATAACCTTTTTTATTGCCATATTTGAATTTTCTGTTTCGATTAGGTTCACATTACTGCAATGCGACTTCATGTGCGACTTGATGGAACTTTCATGTCTCTGCATTTTTGGTTTTGGCTAATAACCATGTCTACTGGGACATCCTTTTTACTTCCTGTGTTGTGGCAGTAGCAGTCATGCTCTGTCTGCTAGGATCCATGATGTCATAAATCATATAGTTATAGTTGCATAGTAAACGAGGTTGAAAAAAGTCCGTGGTGTGTGTAAATTGTATACCCCTCAATGTTGTGGTCCCTTAGGTGTACATCTAATAGTTTGTTTTAAATTTATCTAGACTCCCAGCAGAGACTACTGCTTGTGGAAGAGTATTCCACATCCTCACTGCTCTTACCGTAAAGAACCCTCTACGCTTTTTAAGGTTAAACAGCCTTTCTTCTATTTTTAGTGAATGGCCACGTGTCTGTGCTCCCTTGCACGGAATAGTTTTGTACCTACTGTGGGGTCACCAGTACAGTATTTGTACATTGAAATCATATCACCTCTCAAGCGTCTCTTCTCCAGAGAATAAGGTCATTGCTTGTAATCTTTACTCATAACTAAGGTCCTCGAATCCCTTAAGCTTTTTGACCCTTCTCTGTACCCTTTCCAATACCAGGACATCCTTCCTGAGGACTGGTGCCCAGAACTGGATGGCATACTCCAGGTGCGACCTCACCAGAGACTTGTATAGTGGGGGTATTTTATCCCTGGAGTTGATCCCTTTCCTGATGCATGCCAACACTTTGTTAGCTTTGTTTGCAGCAGCTTGGCATTGCATGCCACTGCTGAGCCTGTTCTCCACTAGGACCCTTAGGTCTTTTTCCAGTCTAGATTCCCCCAGAGGCTCTCCCCCTAGTGAGTAGTTTGCTTTTTTGTGCTTTGTACCCAAATGCATTATCTTACATTTTCTATGTTAAATCTCATCTGCCACTTGTCTGCTCACCCCATTAATTCAGATCTTCTTGCAAGGTTTCCACATCCTGTGGAGAGTTTATTGCTCTGCTTAGCTTGATATCATCCCCAAATATTGAGATTGAGCTCTTCACCCCGTCCTCCAAGTCGTTTATGAATAAATTGAATAGGATTGGTCCCAGGACAGAACCTTGGGGGACTCCACTTTCTACACCAGACCATTCTGAGTACTCCCCATTTATCACCATCCTCTGGACTCGCCCTTGTAGCCAATTTTCAATCCAGGTGCTCACCCTTTGATCCATGTTGAGGGACCTTAGTTTGTACAGTAAACGTTTATGGGGAACTGTATCAAATGCTTTCGCAAAATCCAGATACACCACATTTACAGGCCTTCCCTTATCTATATGGCAGCTCACCTCCTCATAGAAGGTTAATAGATTGGTTTGGCAAGAACGATCCTTTATGAACCCATGCTGATTACCACTAATGATACCATTCTCATTACAATAATCTCGTATATAATTCCTTATTATTCCCTCCAAGAGCTTGCCAATTATTGATGTTAAGCTAACTGGTCTGTAGTTCCCAGGGATAGATCTTGGTCCTTTTTTATATATTGGTACTACATTGGCTTTCTTCCAATCAGCTGGTATCATACCAGTCAGAAAACTGCTCTTAAACATTAGGTACAAGGGTCTGGCAAAAACTTGGCTAAGTTCCTTAAGGACCCTTGGGTGTAAGCCATCTGGTCCCTGTGACTTATTAGTGTTAAGTTTTTCAAGCCTATTTCTGATTTTATCTTCAGTTAGCTATGAGGGTACTTCCCGTGACGTGCCGTGAGAATCCGCATTGTAGTTCTGAATAATTGAGCCCCCTGTTTCTTTCATGAATACTGAGGAGAAAAAATGAGTTTAACACCTTTGCCATTTCTCCATCCTTTGCAACCAGATTACCTTCATTCTTTATGGGGCCAATATGATCTGACCCCATCTTACTGTTTATATACTTAAAGAATTTCTTGGGATTCCTTTTACTCTCCTGTGTCTTTCATGTTCTATTTTAGCTGCTCTGATTGCACCTTTGCATTCCTTATTGTGTGTTTTACAAATATGTAAGCAAAGGAGAAGGCCTTCAAAAAATACAAGGCTGAGGGGACCATATCAGATTTTCATGTGTGCCTTTACGTCGGCGTTAAGCTATCCTGGTCTTTGGTTGGCTCTTTTAAATTTATTTCCCGTTGGGATACACTGGCTAATACCTTTGTTTAGTATGTTCTTGAAGCACTCATATTTTTTTTTTTTTTTCCTCCGCATTCATTGTTCCTAGACATTTATCCCAGCTAACATCTTCCAGCATGGAGCGTAGTTTATGGAAGTTGGCTCTTAAAATTCAGCATCTTTGTATTCCCCTTATGTTTCTTATTTGTGTAATTTATGCTGAAACTAATTGTCCTATGATCGCCATTTCCTAGATTGCCCCTTACTTCCACGTCTGATCGGGTCTGTTAGTGATCAGAAGGTCTAATAAAGCTTTTTCTCTTGTTGGTGCATTTACTATTTGACCCATGAAATTGTCCTGCAGGACATTTAGGAAATGGTGAGACTTAGCTGAATGTGCAGTACCTTCCTCCCAGTCAATATCTGGGTAATTAAAATCCCCCATTATAATGACCCTTCCCATCCTAGCCGTTATTCCAAATTGCGATAGGAGGTCCGCCTCCCCCTCCTCCCTCTGATTTGGGGGCCTATAGCATATTCCCAATATTACTTTCCCCCTGCTATCCTCCCTTTGTAGCTCTAGCCATAAGGCTTCAACTTCCTCCCCAGATCCACTACTAATGTCATCCCTCACATTTATTCTTATGTCATTTTTATATACAGGCATACCCCTCCCCCTTTTTTGCCCACCCTTTCCCTGCGATATAGGGAATACCCCTGGATGGTAGAGAGCTGTTGAACCAAGTCTCCGAAATTCCCACAAAGTCTAATTCCTCCTCGTACAGCAGCAACTCTAGTGTCGTGTCATGTCATGCTTGACCATGAGATCATGTGTCATGCTTGACCATGAGATCATACTCCTTGTTCCTCTGCAATATTTCCTACCTCTTGCCTCCATCTTTCCTGCAATCTGAGAAGCACAGGTGGCTGTTTGACACAACAATGTGCTTGGGAAGACAGTTGATTGAGCAAGATGTTCCTGGGAGGAGAGTTAAAGCGGTTGTATACCCATTTTAGTAAAATTTACCTACAGGTAAGCCTATAATAAGGCTCACCTTGCATGAAGCCGCTTAAGTCAGCGGCACATGCGCAGTGAAGGCCAGCATATATCGCTGGACCCTGCCAGAAAGACTGGCTCCCACGGACATGTGATGTGAGTGGCCAGAGCGATGAACCTGGAAGGAACCCCTGAGGGAAGATGTCGGCTCCCTCTGCGGGGACCGAGTAGTGCTGTGGGAGCTTCATTCTGAGGTAAGTATATCGTAATGAGCTAGTATGCTCCGCATACTAGCTCATTATGCCTTTGCTCACAGGTGTGTTTTTTTTTTTTTTTTTTTTTTTTTTTTTTTTTTTTTTTTTTTTTTTTTCTTCTTCTGTGGGGATAAAGCCATAAAGCTTAAACCACTGAAATCCCTCCCAAATTTTCAGAATTGCATCAGATGCGATTTCTGTGAGATTACATTAATTTAACTCTGTGGTTTTGGAAAAGGTTTCTGCACCTTTAGCCCCAATAGATTTAAATGTGAACAAGCGCCACTGAATAGGATTTCCCTTATGTGATTCTGTGCGACAAGTTGCATCAGAAATCACATTACTGTGAACAAGGTCTTACTAAATCTTAATTGCTCTGGCGGGCATGTCCAAGATGGCAATGGGAGAGGACGCTCTAACTGAGCTCCAGGAGTCTGGCTTACTAATCCTCCTATTATCCGGTGCAGAGGAGTCTTTGGGCTGTGGATGAAACGGGGGGTGCTCAGCGGGGGCTCCGGGACATGCCCAGTGGCAAACCACGTCGCTCCTGATCAGCAGCTATTTCCCTGGAGAGAGCAATCCCTAGAAGCCAGGCCACCATTACTACGCACATGGCTTCTCAGACGGAGGCCCCAGTGTCTCCCTCTGCCACAGCAGCGGACCTGGTGGACACTATACAGACTCTTGTCACCTGAGCAGCGACCCTTATGGATAAAATTTACCACATGCAGACTAATGTGGACTTTATTCGGCATGATCTGGACTCATTCCGTGGCTGGGTGAGGGAGGTGGAGCAGCAGGTCTCTACAGCAAAGGACTCCATTAGAGAACACAATGGGGACCTGCACACGTTTAAAATTAAAGCAAAAGCCCTGGAGAGCCGTGCCAAGGATGCTGAAAATCGGAACAGGTGCAATAATCTGCGGATCATCTGTCTCCCTGAGGGAGCTGAAGGTACAGACCCTACAGCCTTTATAGAGCGCCTTCTCACATCCTATTGCCTAAGGCCCGGTTCACCCCCTTTACAGTGGAGAGGGCCTGCCTCAAGAGGCCCCCATGCTCTCCCCCTGGCACATTTTATTTTTAAGCTGCTGCACTTCAAAGACATGGGTATGGTGCTGAGGGAGGCCCGAGTCCTACTGGAGCTGAGGTATGAAAATGCTAAACTAATCTTCCCTGATTACTCTGTTAAAACCCAGAGGCAACGGAAATCCTTTAATCCTTTTGCGGAACTTGGCCCTCACTGAATTAAAATACAGCATGCTCTTACCGGCCAGGCTGTAAGTGGAAGATGGTCCACTTCATTTCTCCACAGGAGGCATCTTCCTGTATAGAAACTGTCTGGCAGTGAGATCCCCTTTTATTCTCCCCGTCTTTTCACTGTTTTGCAATGGTTTTCAGGTTCGTTGGGCCTGTCCAGGAGGCCTCTGAGTTTGTGTCCTTAGAAACATATGACCCTTGCCAGCTACTGAACTATTCTGGATAGCACTGACGTAACTGTCATGGACAGATGTCGGCGTATACCTGCACCTAATATTTTTTTCTTGCGTTCACTGACAGACGCAGCCCTTCATTGACAAGTGGGGGTTTATGCACATCCTACTAGGAGTAGACTAGGCAAATAGAAAAAAAAGCAAGATGACCCCTCCCAGGGGGCCATCCTCACTCCAGCATATAACCCCCCTGCTCTGCATAGCATATCCGTTTTTATTATGCCTAGTGCAAGGAGTTAGACCTGGTTCCCTGCTGGGACCTGCGGTTCCACAGATTTTTTTTTTTTCTTCTTTGGGCTGATAGACTGTTAAGTAGCCGGCTGGGGCATAGAGGAAATCCTGAAATTTCCCCAGCGCCGCCGACCGATGTGAGCTACCCTTAGCCTTGACGGGGTGTGCCGCATCATACCCGTTCCATGCGGGAGGCCAGTGGGTGATCCCCACTTGCGTCCAGTGACCGGGCTCTGCTCGCATCCAGGGACGCTTGGCCAGGTGCATCCCACCCCACCAGATGGGAGGAAGGTCTGCAACCGGATTGGTGAGTGACCCCCCTCTCTCCCCCTCTAGGGGTGCAGAGGGGGGGGGCTGGGCGTTTTTAGTGGACTAGGCTGGCCGGTGGAGGGTTTCTAGGGCTACAGGTCCCCCTGGCTGTTCTTGTTTGGGATCACCCCCCCCCCACGCTCAAAAAGTCTCTATGCAGCGATCCGCCGCCATTTTGCGGCGGATCGCCGCCAATTTGCCATAGCCATGGCCGTTTTGTGGGCTATTATGGCCTCTACTGGCGGACCGGCGGCCATTTTGCCATAGTCGCGGCCTTGTGACCGCTCGGCGGCCATGTTTGATGTACCTGTGGGACAGCGTGGATGGCACAGGGCGGAGCAGGCTCCTGACTGGCGGCAAAGCACTCCTACTGGGATGCAGCGCTTGAAGGGTAATCATACACAGCAAGTATAGCTGGGCTCTCCCTGGGGTGCTGGTAGCGGTGGCTGCAGTCCTCCCTGGGTGTCTCCTGGTTGCTCTGTGGGGCAGTGGTGGGACTGACTTGTATGGGTGTCGGGGCCTTTTGGCCTGTCAGTGTTCCGGTGGCGCAATGGCAGCTGAACCTGCGGGTTCTTCCAAGGAGGAGTCTGTTGAAGCGCAACCTGCGCTGGGCCCTCTGGTTCCCCTGGATCAGCTAAGATCCGTATTGGGGGAATTTTTTCCCCTGGAGGTGCCGTGCTAAGGGGGTGACTAAAAAGCATCCACCCCTCCTTCCTCGGGGGAGGATTCTGAACCGGAAGGGGCCTCAGTGGTCACGGGTACCCCCGTGGAGCCCTCGGATGGTGAGGAAGACCAGGGGGCCTCGGTAGCGCGCTGGTGGCCTCCCTGATCGCCAATATCCGTGCATCCTTGCGACTGGACCAGGCCGGGGAGTCTCAGGAGACTGCCTACGTTTGTGGGTCTTTTAAGCCACCTCGGTCCCCTAGGGCTTACCCCTATGATCAATTCTTTGCCATTCCTTATAGACCAGCTGGTCAGAGTCCGCAGAATTCCTTTTCCTTGCCAAGACATTTCGCTGTATGCTATCCTTTGAGGATAGTTTTGTGAAGAAGTGGGCATCCCCCGCAGTGGACACTCTGGTTGCTTGCCTGAATAAGGAAATGACCATCCCCTTGGAGGGGTCTCCCTCTTTTAAGGATCCGGCTGAAAGGTGGAAGGAGGCGGTATCCAAGGCACTGTTCTTGGTGGCGGGGTCGGCCATGAGCCCAGCTCTGTCAGCCATGGTGGTGCAATCCCTTACCGAGTGTACAACTGCGTTGCACAATGAGTTGAGCTGCGGGTGCTCGCTTGAGGCGTCCCAGCGAGCGGACCATCTGATACAGGGTCTTCGGTACCTGTGTGACGCAGCTTTGGACCTGCTTCCCACGCTGTCTAAGATGTCTGTTTTTGCAGTCATTGTCAGACGGGTGCTGTGGTTACGCTGTTGGTCGGGTGACCATGCGTCTAGAAAGGGCCTCACGGATCTTCCATTTCAGGGCAGTCGGCTCTTTGGGGCACAGTTGGATGAAATCATTAAAGATTTCACCGGTGGTGGAAGAATACTTTTCTCCCGGAGCCCAGACGGTGGGAGTTCCGCCGTAAGCAGGGTCCTGCTTCTTCGGGTCAGAAGAGGTTTTTTTCAGCGGGCAAGGGCTCAAGTCTACCTCGGGGTCTGGTAAACAACCCTGGCAGCGCAAGATCGAAAAGACGGAGGATAAGTCTTTCTCCGCATGATGGGTTGCCCCCATCCGATTCTCGGGTGGGGGGCCGGCTTCTGGGGTTTGCAGACAGGTGGACTGCCCGCATTTCCGACTGGTGGGTGCAGGAAGTGGTGTCCTCCGGATACAGGATAGAGGTCAGCACTCTACCCCCAGACAGGTTCTTCCCATCGAACTTGAGGCTCTCCTAGGGGCTGTTCAGACGCTCTCCGAACAAAGGGTGATTGTGCCGATACCTCAGCTGGAAAGGTTCTGTGGCTTCTATTCAGACCTTTTTTTGTGGTGCCCAAAAAGGGAGGGGTCAGGCCGATCTTGGACCTGAAAGCGGTAAACCACTTCGTGAAGGCATGAAAGTTCAGGATGGAATCTGTCCGATCAGTCGTGGCCGCCCTGCACCAAGGGGACTTCATGGCGTCGCTGGATATCGGGGACGCGTATCTCCATGTTCCCATTTGTCCCCGGCACCAGCGCTTTCTGTGCTTTGCGGTGGGTGATCTGCATTACCAATTTGTGGCACTTCCCTTCGGTCTGGTCTCAGCTCCTCGGGTGTTCACCAAGCTGGTGGCTCCGGTGCTGGCGCTATTGAGGCAGAGGGGCATTGCGGTAGTAGCATACCTCGACGACTTACTCCTGCGAGCGGAGTCTGCCTCTGCCCTGGAGGAGAATGTGGCCATCACCATGGCCTCGTTGAAAGACTTCGGCTGGCTGATCAACCTGCAGAAGTCGTCGTTGACTCAGTCCTGTCGACTGGAACATCTGGGTCTGATTCTGGACACGGAGCAGGCGAAAGTGTTCTTACCTCCGGCCAAGTTACTAACACTGCAAGCAGCGGCGCGAACCCTGCTGTCACGCCAGTGGTCCTCCTTACGGTTCTGTATGCGGGTGTTTGGGTGCAAGGTATCGCCTCAAATGCTGAAACCATGAGCCCCGAGTCGCACTCAGCTCCTACAGCGAGCGATTCTGTCACGGTGCGACAAGTCCCCACTGTCCCTGGACCAGCTGATCAGATTGAATCATCAGACCAGAGAATCGCTGACCTGGTGGCTTTGGGCCCCGGCTCTAACGTGGAAGAATTTCCTCCCCCTGAATTAGGCTGGCGTCAGTCTTGACCATCGTCCATCGGGCTGGGGGGGGGGGGGGTCCTGGGGCAGCTGTCTGCTCAGGGCTGCTGGTCGGTGCAGGAATCCCGCCTTCCGATAAATGTGCTGGAGTTGAGGGCGATTAGGCTCTGCCTCTCCCACTGGACGGTAAGGCTGCGCGGTCTCCCGGTTCGGGTTCAGTCAGACAACGACACGGCGGTGGCGTACGTGAACCATCAGGGTGGAACGAGGAGCTCGGCAGCGGCTGCGGAAGCGGCCCATATTCTGAGGTGGGCAGAACTTCATGTGCCGGCAATCTCTATTTACATTCTGGGCGTAGAAAATTGGCAGGCGGACTTTCTCAGTCGCCAGATGCTGGATCAGGGGGAATGGTCCCTACATCCAGAGGTGTTCCGCCAGATTTGCCACAAGTGGGGCACGCCAGATGTGGACCTCATGGTGTCCAGGTTCAATCACAAGGTGCAGAACAAGGGACCCGCTGGGGCTGCCATGGGCGCGTTGGTAGCACCTTGGAGTCTGTATCGGCTCCTGTACGCCTTCCCTCCCATCAAGCTTCTACCGCGACTACTACGCAGGATAGAAGCGAATGGGATCCCAACAATCCTGGTAGCTCCGGATTGGCCTCGGCGCCCTTGGTACACAGATGTGGTGCAGATCGTGACAGATGTTCCCTGGCGTCTGCCGCTGCGTGAAGATCTGCTGTCACGGACCCATCCTGCACCCTGCTTTTACCCTCGCTGGCTTTGACGGCTTGGCTATTGAGTCCCAGGTGTTGAGGGATAGGGGTGTCTCTGACTCCGTGATCCCTACCATGCTTAAGGCGCGCAAGTGTACTTCATGTAAGAGTTATCATCGCACCTGGAAGGCCTATATTGCCTGGTGTGAGGCGGGGGGTTGGAACCCCTGCTCTTGCGTTGTGTCCCGGGTGCTGGCTTTTTTGCAGCAGGGCCTGGATAACAAGTTGGCATTGAGTACTCTCAAGGGTCAGATTTTGGCCTGCCGATTCTTTCAACGGCCTTTGGCGTCACATTCGTTGATTCTTACATTTGTACAGGGTGTAAGCCATGTGGCTCCAGAGGTACGGTTGCCTTTGGCGCTGTGGGATTTGAATTGGCAGCATTGTCCTGTAAGTCTCCTTACTTGGTCCTTCATAAGGACAAGGCGGTCTTCTGACCTTCCCCTCTACCGAAGGTGGTCTCCCCTTTTCACATTAATGGGGATATTCTCCCTTTATGTCCGCACCCGTCGCATCCCAAGGAATTTGAGTTAGTCTTTGGATGCCGTGAGGGCTTTGCAGGTGTATTTGGCGGCTACAGCTTCTTTTCGGAAGTCTGATGTGGTGTTTGTGCTGACAGAAGGACCGCGCAAAGGGTTGGTGGCCTCGTCGGCTACTGTTTCCCGTTTTTTTGATCACAGACCGTGACTCATGCGTATACTGTTCGGGGCAAACTCCCTCCTTTTCCAGTCACGGCCCATTCCACCAAGGCAGTTAGTACTTCCTGGGCTTTCAGATACCAAACTTCAGTGTCCCAGGTGTGCAAGGCGGCTACTTGGGCCTCGGTGCACACGTTTGCTTAGTTTTACAAAGCTGATGTGCCAGCATCTGCGGATACTGCTTTTGGCTGTAAAGTTTTACAGGTGGCGGTGTAGGTGCGGCTGGCGCCTCCTGAGAGGATTCTGCTGGGTACTGTTGTTGTTGTTGTTTACCCACCCCTCTTGAATGACACTGCTTTGGGACATCCCCACTTGTCAATGTAGGGCTGCGTCTGTCAGTGAACGTAAGAGAAAAGGGGATTTTATTAAGAACTTACTGTAAAATCTTTTTCTGAGTTCACTGACAGACGCAGCACCCACCCCTCTGTTGCGTTTGTATGGCTTGTTACGAACTGATATGCTATGCAGAGTGGGGGGGGGGGGGTTATATGCTGGAGTGAGGATGGCCCCCTGGGAGGGGTCAGCTTGCTTTTTTTCTATTTGCCTAGTCTACTCCTAGTAGGATGTGCATAAACCCCACTTGTTAATGAAGGGCTGCGTCTGTCAAGAACTTACCGTAAAATCCTTTTCTCTGAGTTCACTAATAAAAGTCCCCTTTTTTTAATTCATATTCAGGGCCTGTTACCTGGTTGTACTCTTGTTCATCTATTTAGGATTGCCATTCCCCATGGATAAGTAAGCTGTCTGATCATAACGCGATTGGGGCTGGTTACAGTCATTTCTGTTCCATTGAGGAATGGTGAGGAGCAGTGGCATGCACACAGGGTTGTCGAGGCCTATAGCCTTTGAACTACATCTATGCAATGCTACTAGCTTTGTCGGGCCCCTGGGCCATGCCTCCTCAGCCCCGTGCACTACGACACTGCACAGCAGTAACACTGATATTTGTGGTATACCTGTTTTAGTTCATGGTTTTGACTACTTCAAGCAATATGAAGTTTGGGTGATATGCCTCCTCCAGGTTGGGGGTGTGTCATATATTTTTTTTTTTCATGTGCTTTAACGTGTTAGTATGTTTTTGCAGTACATGTCTTACTCAATGCAGGGAGTACTGTATGGGGAGTGTGTGGGGTGGATGACCAATTGTGGGCCGCTGCAGACTAGGGCCGTATTGCAATCTCCCAAAATAAGTGATTTTATAGACGTCCTCTGTCTGTGTGTAAAATAGTGTCCTGTAACACTAGGGCAGTGGTTCTCAACTCCGGTCCTTGGGACCCCCCAACAGGCCAGGTTTGCAGGATAACTGAAATACATCACAGGTGATATCATTTGCTGCTCAGTGATTGCAGTATTCTAGTCTGCATCTCCCCAAGGTAATACTTAAAATCTGGCCTGTTGATGGGTGCTGAGGACCGGAGTTGAGAACCACTGCACTAGGGGCTTTAAACTCAAATTAAAAGATCACTAGTTTGGTATACGTATCTCGCCTAACTGGTGCGAAACTCTTTAAGTCTCAGGTAGCCCTGGGTTGGTCATTCATATTCTAACTATTCTAATATCTCACGGTGTCAGTATATTGGTATGTAAATCCCTGCCTTTCCATCTAGTGGCAATGGACAGACTCTGGGGGTCTCTGTTGTTTTACATGCCATTTTATATATACACTAGAGATGGTGCTCTGGTGGTGGAGGCATCCTAACTGCGTACGTACATCTGCCACATACAAGACCTTTTCTAGAATTGATTTGGTGTATACTGGGGGATCTGCCCTTCCTAGGGTGAGGGATATTGGTATCTTAACCAGGTATTTTTGATCATGCCCCTATATCCTTGCAGCTCAGCCTGTTGTGCCACCCAGCTGAAGGGTTGTGATGTTAATCATTTTGCATTTACAGGGAATAATACATTTCTGGAATTCACAAGATCACTCTGTTCCTGTTCATGTCACCTGGGATGCATTTAAAGCCTGCATGAGGGGTAGTTTCCAGGAACATATAGGGAGGGTTGGCAGGGGTGCTGTAGAGAGCTGCAGGAAGCCGAGACTAAGGCTGTGGCCCTGGAGGTGGCTTATGCTAGGGCAGAGCATGAGGATTTTTGAATAAGGGGAGATAAGTGGCCGGTTGTTGGCCTGGCT
>BLSH010173590.1:685809-697703 GCA_018402905.1 Glandirana rugosa | reverse complement strand
CCCCCCCCCCCCCCCCCGTCTACCGGAAGCAAAATGCTAAACCTGCCATCTTGCGATCCATCGCCGAAACTAACACCCCATTTTCATAATTCATAAAATAAAGCAGCACAGATACCACCCCATCTCCAGGCACATCACCAACTTGCTCCAAAAGCCCCAACCATTCCTGCCAAACCTGAGCATATGCAGACCACGTCCTCGCACTCAAGGAATTCCGGATCAGACCTGCAGCTACTCCAACACCATGTGCCACAGCCACTGGGGACAAGGACACACTGTGCCAACTCCCGGAATCGGTCCCACTGAAACCGAGATAAAGCATCAGCCACTTCATTATTTGCTCCCGGGATATGCACAGCATAAATAAATACATTCATTTGCAGACAGCACAACACCAGATGCCGGAACAGGCGGACAACCGGCACTGGAGATGCTGACACCTGGTTAATAACCTGCACAACCCCCATATTATCACAATGGAGGCGGATCTTCTGGTTACTGAACCGATCACCCCATACTTCCACCGTGACTATAACCAGAAATAATTCCAGCAGAACAAGATTCTTAAAGCCTGCCTCCCACCATGCATCCGGCAAGGGAGCAGCACTCCATTCGCCCCCAAAAACACCCCGTATCCCGATGAACCCGCTTCCAAATGAAAATTACTGAATGGCCCAGCCATCCACAGTGAACGGCAATTAAAGGAATCCAGGAAAACATGCCACACCCAAAGATCTTCTCTGTGTTCCCGAGTCAGAATAATAAAATGAGTAGAAGAGACGCCTGCCGGCAGAATACCCTCCCCATAGGCATGATCCTGCACGCGAAGTTCAATTTTCCCAAAAGAGATTGAAGATGATGAAGTTGAATCTTGCGTTTACCTATTACCAGGCAAATTTCTGACTGAAGAGCCACCAGCTTGTCAGCGGGCAGCCGACATTACATAGCTTGGGAATCAATGACTTTACCCAGAAAACTAAGCTCAGTCACTGGGCCGACCGTCTTGTCCGGAGCCAGCGGTATCCCAAATCGTTCAGCAATATGATGAAGGGTAGCCAGCAATATACCGCATAACCTTGAAGAAGGAGGGCCTATGGGCAAGAAATCATCAAGGTAGTGAATAACAGACTGCACCATCCATTTCACAAAGGAACTGAAGGTCTCAAAAAATGAGCAAGACACCGAACAGCCAATAGGCAGACATTGATCCACATAAAACTCCTTGGCCCAGTGACACCCGAGCAGATGAAAAGTCTGAGGATGGACCAGCAGCAGCCAAAAAGCTGACTTCACGTTAGTTCTGGCCATCAGAGTGCCCCGCCCGTAATGCTGAACCCAAAAAACTTCGGCATTAAAGGAAGTATAGGAGACCGAGCAAGCACCTGGGTCAATCCTGTCATTCACCGATCCACCTCTAGGGAACAAAAGGTGATGAATCAAACACATTTTTGGGGTCTTTCTTGGGAACCACTCCCAACGGAGAAACCACCAAATTTTCCAGTGGGAGTTGGGGGAAAGGGCCACACATGCACCCCAGGGCCACTTTTTTGCGCAATTTTTCAGACACCACCTCAGGATGAAGCAAGGCAGAACGCACATTCTTGGAAACGGGAGGAAAACGGGTGAGCGAACATGGGATACAAAAACCTTCAGTAAAACCCGCCTCCAAGAGCCGAGCAGCCACTTGGTCTGGGTACCTATTTAGGAAAGGGCGCATCCTTTCCCCCTTACCAAAGTCGTCCCTTTTTCCTGAAGCCTTGCGGGGTCGCCCCCTGCCTTGTTTGAAGCAACGAGACAACGGGCGACCGCCTTCACACCCTGAGCACTCGTGTTTGAAATGGCAACCGTTTCCAAACCGGCATGCCCCTTCATTGTACTGCCAATAGAAACCCTGTCGTTTAGCGGCCGGCTGTCCGTGGGTAGTCGCACTTCCGGCCATACTGGGAAAAAACGACGTGGAGGCCCGCGCAGACATCATCAGCTTCAAACATGAGCTGATGTCTTTGTGGTCCCACCGTCGTTGACGCAACTGTTCACCGTACCTAAGCCACGCTTGCCCTCCATAAACCCGGTAAGCCTCCCTAATGGCATCCAGGTAACAGAAAAGTGCCAAACAGTTTTCAGGCTGCTTTTCGCCAATCGCCCTTGCTAAAATGGCGAATGCCTGCATCCAATTCGCAAAAGTGCGAGGGATCAAGAGATAATGACGCTTCTCCTCACCCTCCTTTTTAGACTCCTCCGGTTTAACCCTGTCCAGATTGAACTTCTCTAGCAGCAGGAGGGAGAAAATTTCTACATACTCACCCCTCTATATCTTGTCCCTCACCTCCACTTTGAGATGCGCCCCTATTGGGCCCTCAAAGCAGACGTAACCTCGCACCTGATTGCATCAGCCAAACAGACGGTATCTGCCCAGGAACAGATCCCACAGCTGCACGTTACGACTCCACTGCTGCCGACCCATCAGGCACCTCACCAACTTCTGAGCCAGACAGCTCACCTTCCGACCTGGCGAGAGCCACATACATCCGACTAGCTGCTGTAGGGTGTCCCTCACGATTGCACCGGCCCTGGAT
This sequence comes from Glandirana rugosa, assembly GCA_018402905.1. Classification (NCBI taxonomy): domain Eukaryota; kingdom Metazoa; phylum Chordata; class Amphibia; order Anura; family Ranidae; genus Glandirana; species Glandirana rugosa. The sequence continues at coordinate 695,127 of BLSH010173590.1, read as the reverse complement.
CTGGACGCACCTGTACCAGCCATCTATCGCCCGCCTTGATCTCCTATTTCCTGCTGAGCTCCCGACCATCCTGGGGGTGCCCGGCGCAGCTCCTCCCCCCGATCTGAGCATGCGGCCGCGTGTATAGGAAGGGCCACCGTCCACTCCATCAGCCTGGCTGGAGCTCACAGCTGTGTCATTCCCTCACTGGGCTGCCTCCCTGGCAGGAGCCACACCAGGCCCAGTGACCGCATGCTCCCGTCTCCCGCGTTGAGCAGGTAGAAGCGGAGAAGAAGGAGCATTCCGGTCCCTGCCTGAAGAGCTCCGGCAGGGATTCCTCCCAGAGCTTACGCTGGCTGGCGGTGGAGAAAGTCACGCCAGTGAGCTCAGAGGGTTCCCATCATGGGGGCTCCCATTGCGGCGCTGACCTCTAGAGGAGGGAGGGCGGGCGGGAAAAAGTGCTCCGGAGGCCGAGATTTTCAAGCACGTCTGCCCAACGGCTCCCCCGCGTCCAAGCCATCGCCCTGTGTGAGCGAGGCAATCTGTTGCTGGAGCTAGGCTGTGCCCCTGGAAGCAGCAGCCACTCGCAGCTGGTGCAGAAAGGACTCCATGTGGCCCATGGCAGCTACTCACAGGAGACCGGGAAGAGAAGCTTCTCGTCCGTCATCCGATGACCTCCGACTGACCACTTCCTGCACCCCTCCCTACTTAGCCTGCACACTTCCTGGCCACCCCCCTAGCTATGTTACAGCCCTTCTAACTCAGTGTTAACCTCTTGGTGTCCTCTTGCCCTGCCACCCTATCATGCCAACCCTACGCTCATTTTTTTTTTTTGCTTCGGGCTTATCTATCTCTCAATAGCACAACATCACCAGGTTTAAGATTAGGTATTTCAATGTGCCACTTTCTCCTTGGTTGGAGAGTGGAGATATATTGTTTCCTCCACCGACTCCAGAAGGTATTGGCAACGGTTTGTACTTGTCTCCACTGACATTTGTAAAGGTCCTTTTCACAAAACTCTCCAGCTGGAGCACCAAGACCAGTGTTTTGAGTAACTGTCATGCCTTCAGCAAGTGCTTCATATGCTCTTTGTTAACTGTTGAATATGCCAATGGTATGTAAAGTGATTTGTAATGTCGCCATCTCTTTTGCACACTTAGTATCTGTGAATAATTTACTGTAGGTAGACAGATTGTTGCTTTAAAGACACCTGTTACGTACCTGGCTCGGGAACCCCTGGTAGAGTAGACAGGAGGCTTGGGAGTGCAGGATGGCACGAGGGTCGGACTGGGTCACTGGTGATGGTAGAGGTCCGTTGGTGCACTCGTGCACTAGAAGAATGGTCATACAGGCTTGTCGTGAAACAGGCTGGTGGTGCGGTACAAGAGGAGCAGGCAGGCGGATGGTCGGGTTCAGGCAGGGTCGTCAACAGGCGGACAGGCAAGGTACAGGAGGGCTAGGCAAGAGAGTGGTCGTAGGCGGTCCAAAGGTCGGTGCAGGCAGAAATCAGCAAAGTCAGGCAATCCGGGTCACAGGAACAGAGGAACAGATATAGGTTGCTCAGGAACACACACTATACGCTGTAGATAAGACAGCAGAGTCTGTGTGCTGCTAAGGTGTTTAAATAAGGCAGCTTGGCTCCAATCAATGAAATCACCCTGCACAATTGTTAACAGTTAGTGACCCCCTGCACTGGGTAGCAGATCCATGGCACGCGTGCATAGGTGCAGAAAGTCCACTCTAGCCACAGATTCTCTTCCTAACACCACCGTAGTTTCTCATCGTTCCAGTGGAGTAGTCCATGAGGTCTGAGAAACAGTCCCCAGTATTCTCAATCATGCAGCTTCTCCACAGGACTCCACACGAATTCAGCTGCATTCTATCGTCAGCCTAACGGAAACATTGCTGGTATGTTTAAAACCCCTTTCCCTAGTTAAACCAGTGTCAGGACTGTATATTTTGTATATTGTATATACTGATTGTATGTTATTTTTATATTTTAGTTTTACTCTAACTTCTTTGCAATAAAAGTTGAAAAATGGACCTAGCGCCTGCCTCAATGAGTTAAGGGAGGAGAGTTAGCTGTCTAATTATACCTCAGCCACGTGTAAAGAGGGCAGAACAGTAAAACGGTGGCTACAAACAGGCTTGCACACAGGCCAGTGAAACAGCAGCCTTTAACAGGCCTCCACATTGCAAGACACTATGTTAAAAAAAAATTCAGAGCCATTTGAGACGAGGTCCCAAGTCTCGGTTAGCTCCAGGAGCTCAAAGAGGTCACTGAGCAGTGACATGGTCGCTATTGCCCATGCAAAAAGAGAAGCTGCAAAAGTAAAGTCTGCCTTTGCTGAAAGAGATGCAAATGTAACTAGAGAAGCTACGCATAGAATCTGTGTTAGAAAAATTGGCTGCAGAGAAGGAAGCAGCGGCAGTAGTAGCTGAGGTAGACATCTTAGAGGAACTTGCAAACCCCACCAGTGAGAGACTTGGCAACATACTTGAAATTAAACCTGATCTTCATGACAATTTGCAAAGTACTACAGACTATGTGTTGCAACATGCCAAGCCAGGTGACTGCCTGCATTCACCTCCAAGAGCAAAGTCGACTCCTGCCATCCATACGCCCTACATCAAATGAGAAAATAATCCCATACTTGGTCAGCCTTCAGTGCAACCTTCGTCCAAGCTGTCAATCCCCTATCATACAATAACCCACTTCAGAAAGGAAGGGTCGTGGGGTAGAAATCACAGCAATCGCATTTCTGATGAGCACAAATACCCACCTAGTCCCCCGCACAGTAGAGCACCTCCAGAGTACTCACACAAAGACCAAGGTATACTGGATTTCCTCAAGTTCTTTGCACGGCGTAAGTTGTTCGCAAAAGGACTCACAAGGTTTAAGGACCAACCTGAAGGCTATGGATCATGGTGATCATCGTTCAGAAATGCAATACAATATCGTGATCTATCTGCAAGTGAGGAGGTCGATCTCTTAGTCAAATGGCTGGGCAATGAGTCAGCAGAGCATGCAAGAAGAATCCGATACATCAATGTTAACTACCCAAACAGAGGACTGAGCATTATCTGGGAGAGAATTGGAGTGTTACGGTTTCCCAGAAGCCATAAAAAATTCCCTCTTTAAAAGAATAGAGGACTTCCCTAAGAAAAGACTTCCAGAAGCTGAGAGAGTTAAGCGACTTGGTGACAGAGCTCCAAGTAGCCAAGGCAGAAGGAGATTTGCCAGGCCTTGCTTTTCTATATACAGCCCGTGGTGTTAATCCCATAGTGCAAAAACTGCCTTACAGCCTTCAAGAAATGTTGGTTACACAAGGCTCCAACTACAAGCAAGAGCAGAATGTCCCTTTCCCACCATTCTCTTTCTTTATGGACTTTGTTCACCAACAAGCTAAGATTAAAATGATCTCAGATGATGATTCAAAACTGACTCTACTTGCCCTAGGACAGGTAAGCCTACTTCAACTCGCAATTTCAAAGACCTTTCTGTTGCAGTACACACAACGAGTGTATCACCAACAGAGAACCCAAGCAGAGAGTGTCCCCTTCACAAGAAGCCTTACCCATTGCTACAGGGCAGAGGTTTCAGAGAAAAAACTCTCTAAGATCGCAAAACCTTTCTCAAGAAAATAGAATTTGCTTCAGGAGCTCTGCATCAACTTTGCACCTTTCAAAGAACTGCAAAGCGGGCATAAACTGTTCAAAGTGTGACAGCACAGAGCACAATACAGCTCCACATCCAGGGCCAGTGCCATGGACCCTTACCCCCTCAAACCAGGCTGAAGAGCACAGCAGGGAGCAGCGAGACACAGTACCTCCTGTAGTGACACCCCAGTGCACCCAAGTCTGCGGAGAAGGTCTCTTTGGCAAATCCTGCTCCAAGATTTGTCTTGTTGCAGTTTACCCCATAAGTCAGACAAAATGCAGTAAAGCTGTATGCAATCTTGGACGATCAAAGCAACAAATCACTTGCTACCTCACACCTCGACACCTTTAAAATCGAGGGAGCCAGCTCTTCATACTCAAGGCGTGAGTGAAGAAACTGGGAGAAGGGCCATTGGTTACCAAATCTAATCCATTGATGGCCAAACATCCCTGGCTTTGCCAACCTTACTTACTGGCATTCAGTTCCCAACTGACAGAAGGGAGATCCCTACTCCTGAGGTAGAATTTAATCACAGACATCTGAAGAGCATAGCACATCTCATCCCTGCGTTTGATTCCCAGGCTCAGAAAGCGCTCCTGCTTGGGAGAGATCAGAGTTCACAAGGTGAGAAAACAAATCAATGGCCCCCACAACTCCCCTTGCGCTCAGAAGATGGACCTTGAATGGGTCATTATAGGCAATGTTTACCTAGGAAATGCTCACAAACCAATCAGTGTGAGCTCTCTTTTTACAAAGGCATTAGAGACGAGAGTGGGAGTCCATCCCTTTTCCAACCTTGCCCCAACAAATTCCTCATAAAAGAGAAACCTGCTAGTGTCATACGTTTCAACCTTTACACTAGCAAATTTCACTGCGATGAAGACAAAGATCAGTTGGGGTGTTCAGTTTTCCAAAAGACCACAAAATTGCCCTATATTGAAGTTCAGATCTTCTTGAAGATAATGGAACAGGGATTTTACAAAACTGCTGGGTAGCACCCCTGCCTTTTAAAACAGAGACCCTGTCTTCCTAACAGACTACAGGCTCTAAAACGCTTTTCTTCTCTCAGGCGCAATTTTCAAAAGAAAACAGGAAAGAAAGAACACAGGAACTTTCTAAAATTCTTGTTACATAGTTACAGTTAGTCAGGTTGAAAAAAAGACACAAGTCCATCTAGTTCAACCAAAAAAAAAAAACAGAAAAATTATATATATACCTTAGATTGTAAGCTCCTTGAGGGCAGGGACTGATGTGAATGTACAATGTATATGTAAAGCGCTGCGTAAATTGACGGCTCTATATAAGCACCTAAAATAAATAAAATAATATAACCATACAATCCCATATACAATCCTTCACCCACAGTTGATCCAGAGGAAGGCAAAAAACCCCAGCAAAGCATGATCCAATTTGCTATAGTGGGGGGGAAAAAATTCCTTCCTGATCCAAAGAGAGGCAATCGGATTGACCCTGGATCAACTTTATCTAAAAATGTTAGTATTCAGTTATATTATTTACATTAAGGAAAGAATCCAGGCCTTTTTTAACCACTTCAGTACTGGCCACTTAAACCCCCTTCCTTCCTGGACCAATTTTCAGCTTTCAGCGCTGTTGCAGTTTGAATGACAATTGCGCGGTCATGCGGCACTGTACCCATATGAAATTTTTATCATTTTTTTTCACACAAATAGAGCTGTCTTTTGGTGGTATTTAATCACCCCTGGGTTTTTTATTTTTTGCGCTATAAATTAAAAAAGAATGAAAATTTTCAAAAACAATGCATTTTTCTTCGTTTCGGTTATAAAATTTTGCAAATAAGTAATTTCTCTTCATAAATTTTGAGCAAAAATGATACTGCTACATTTCTTTGGTAAAAATAGACAGATGTTTTGGGGACTGTGACAGATGTGACGGGGACATACAGCTGTTTTGTGTATGGTGACAGATGTGACGGGGACATACAGATGTTTGGGGACTGTGACAGATGTTTTGGGGACATACAGATGTTTTGGGGACTGTGACAGATGTTTTGTGTATGGTGACAGATGTGATGGGGGACATAGATGTTTTGGGGTCTGTTTTATGGGGACACTTGTGTGTATGGGGACAGGGGTATCAGTGTGCTTGGTGCACTGTGTGGGGGGCGATCTGTGACAGCTTTCTGCATGAAATCCTCATCATGCAGAGAGCTGTCACATAGCTGCAGCTCCCCCCCTTCCCCCCCCCCCGCACTGAGCTCTCACTGAGCTCGGCGGGGGGAGAACTGTCACAGAGACGTTCGTCTCTGTTTACAGTGTGACGGCTGTGATTGGACACAGCCGTTACATGACCGGGAGGGCCAGTCACTGCGCCCGTATCCCGATCTATGCTCAGCTGGATCCTGTGATCATAATGATCACAGGATCCAGCAGCAGCGTGCCGCGTGGCCGCGCTGCGAGCTCCCGTTCTGCAGGACGTGTATACACGTCCTGTCAGAACGGGGAAGCTCCCACCCGACCGTATATATACAGTGGCCGGGTGGGAGGTGGTTAAAGCAATCTACAGTGCTGGCCAAAACCACCTCTGGAGGGAGTCTATTCCACATTTTCACAGCTCTAACTGTGAAGAAACCTTTCCGTTTTTGAAGATGAAATCTTTTTTCCTCTAGGCGTAAAGAGTGCCCCCTTGTCCTTTGTGATGACCTTAAAGTAAATAACTCTACACCAAGTTCACTATATGGACCTGGACTTAAGGATAATGACCCCACTAAAGACATTCTAGAATACCGCATGAAAGTGCACGTTTTTGGCAACAGCCCATCCCCTAGAAGGTGAAAAAGACTATTGGCAAGATGTTAGACAGTTCATTGAGAGAGACTTTTATGTAGATGATGGCCTGAAGTCACTTCCATCACCTGAAGCTGCAATCAGTCTACTTAAGAGAACCCATAGCACACTTGCTTGTTCAAACCTTAGGTTGCATAAGGTGGCTTCAAACAGCAGGGCTGTTTATGGAGGCCTTCCCCTCTCAAGATCACGCAAGTGATTTGAAAGACCTAGACTTGGCAAGAGACTCACTACCCATGCAGCGCAGCCTAGGACTCAATTGGGATCTCAAGTCTGACACCCTCACTTTTCACACGGCGAGGTGTCTTGTCTACCATAAACAGTCTGTATGACCCACTTGGGTCTGCAACACCAGTGACCGTCCAAGGTAAGACTCTGCTCAGAGAGCTTACTGCAGACACATATGATTGGTATTCTCCACTTCCTCCTGAGAAAGAGACATTATGGGTAACCCGGAGAGACTCTTTAAAGGCATTATTCAACTTACACATATGTAGCGGGGTGCTAAATTTGTTAGGCTGTTAGGCAAAATATATTTGCAAGACAGTACTGGTCTTGCTGTAATTTGTAGTTTCCTGATTACTGGATTTCCTCCTTTTAGTGCACTTCTCCACCATGTCAGTAGGTGGCACTGCTGTCTAAGACATGGGTGAGATAAGTCATAATATTCCAGAACATTCTGGAGTGACCTCATTCTTTTCCTAGCCAATCCACTCGGTGCAAGTGCAAGTGCACCATCAACTATTCATGTGGCAGAAGTGTTAGTTCCTGCCGCCAACGAAAGTTCCAAGCCGCTACCACCGCCTCCCGCAAATTCATTACCGCTCCCCGCTACTACTACCTCTGCTGCATTGCTCACTGCAGTACCAGTCTCTATGCCTTCTCGCGGTCGCGGTCGAGGGCACCTGCTATGCCTACTCATGGAAGCTCCTGGAAAGTCATCTGAGTCCGGTAAGCCTGTTTCTGATATTCTTATTGGGACTGTAAACACTGTCACTACCGAGGGGGCTGAGCTTTTAGAAGTTATTGATGTAAAGCCTAGGCCTAATCTGCTCCCTGCTGAAGAGTTCTCCACTGAAACGGACTCTGACATATTGAGTGATAGGATTTCTGAACTGTTCTCTGATACCATGTCATGGGGCAAGCTAGCGGATAGTGATTTGGAATGTCTGTTTGATCCTGTGGATGAGGAAGTCCCCATGCTATTAGTGGACTGTGATGCCTTTGAGCCTCATACCTCACCTGAACCCGGCTCTCTAGTTTCAAGCGAAGAAAAGCGGCTGGCCTACTATGTAAAGACCGTCAGGAATGCAGTATATGCCCTGTCAGATAGGGCCCCAAGACCCACCACTATTGCAGGCATTTCAGTAACCTGTGCTTCCAATACACCTGTGCTGCCTGGTTGTGGGGACCCTAGGTTGGTGCCAAAGTTGTCGAAACTGCAAAGAATTGTGATGAAGCGAATAGCGGAGGAATATGGCTATTTGTATCCGTATGTGCCTGAAGATATTAAGGAGGAAATACAAGAAAAAAGGTCTCAGTGGATTGATACCGCAATAAGAGAGTTCTTGAATATCCCTGTGGAAAGTGATCTACGGGAGTTTTCTCCTAGAATAAGGGAGAAATACAGTAATGTCCTGCAAACCTGGGATTATGGCCGTCACATCTTCTCTGATTGTGTAGTGATCCGACGGCCTAAGCAAAGTGATCAAAGGAGGTTCATTACTACCGTGGGACCATCAGGAGAATCCATTCAACTACCAGACCCAAGGTATTATTGGTGATGTTAAATGTACTGTTTGATCTGAAAGTTCTTTTTGCCGCCAGTGGAAAATTTTTACGAAAAGGAAATAAGTCATATTGGGACACGTCAGAGATATGCTGTTTGGTTGGTGCCTTCAGCATGTCTTTGCACTTCTGGCCTGTGTATAGTTCGCATTGCTGGACTTACAGAGACAGGATGCCTTTTTTTTCTTCTCCAATCTTTTTGGATACTTTGCTTGGAGAAGTTGCCCATTGACCTTTTAAGGATGCGGGGACAATGTGTAAAGCCTAGCTAGATAGTCAGGTATGGAGGTACTTAGTGCCTATGGAGAGCCTACCGGATTATTTAACTACATGGACTGCAACAATTCAAGTACTCTTTTTGTATAGATTAGGTGTAGTTAATTGAGTAAGTGGAACCGTACTAGTAGAACTTAGTGTATATAACATTTTGGAGCAAAGTGTTATCCTCCAGGGGATGATGCATTGTTCATACTGTTAAGTAGTTAGATTTTGTATGCTAGTAAGTGATAGTGTAGACTGTGATAGAATATCGAATTTGGTAGGATGTATATTTTCTTCTTTTTGTCTTTCAGGGGCTCCTGAGACCTACAAGTTCTCCTTGGCTAAGGAGAGACCACCTTTTCAAGAATTGCACAATAATTTAGTAATAGGATATTTTGTGTGTGTGTTTCTCTTCTTCTTGTTCTTTTACAGATGTTCCTGCATCTGCATGCCCTCCTTGGCTAAGGAGAGGCCAACCTCAGTTCAAGTTGTACAGAAGTGCCTACTCAGGTTTAAGTCCTCCTTGGATAAGGAGAGACAATGGTGTATATTTTTGATCAATAGCAGTTTTTTCTATTAGATAGATAGATAGGTATAAACTGCAAGTAATGTGATATGTTTTGATATTTTGTATTTTTCTATTTTGGTAGAAATGCCACCTGTATTTGTACCAAAAGTTTTTCCTTTCCTGTTCCCATCCCTGTCCAAATTTAGCCAGGACACCCTGCAAACATTTTTCTTTTTCCACCGCAGACTCCGGTTAAACCTGTCCCTACCCTTGTCCTTTCCTTTTTGAAAACCATG
>BLSH010173590.1:671221-685799 GCA_018402905.1 Glandirana rugosa | reverse complement strand
TTTTGTCTTTCAGGGGCTCCTGAGACCTACAAGTTCTCCTTGGCTAAGGAGAGACCACCTTTTCAAGAATTGCACAATAATTTAGTAATAGGATATTTTGTGTGTGTGTTTCTCTTCTTCTTGTTCTTTTACAGATGTTCCTGCATCTGCATGCCCTCCTTGGCTAAGGAGAGGCCAACCTCAGTTCAAGTTGTACAGAAGTGCCTACTCAGGTTTAAGTCCTCCTTGGATAAGGAGAGACAATGGTGTATATTTTTGATCAATAGCAGTTTTTTCTATTAGATAGATAGATAGGTATAAACTGCAAGTAATGTGATATGTTTTGATATTTTGTATTTTTCTATTTTGGTAGAAATGCCACCTGTATTTGTACCAAAAGTTTTTCCTTTCCTGTTCCCATCCCTGTCCAAATTTAGCCAGGACACCCTGCAAACATTTTTCTTTTTCCACCGCAGACTCCGGGGACGGAGTCTATTTTGGAGGGGGGTGAATGTAGCGGGGTGCTAAATTTGTTAGGCTGTTAGGCAAAATATATTTGCAAGACAGTACTGGTCTTGCTGTAATTTGTAGTTTCCTGATTGCTGGATTTCCTCCTTTTAGTGCACTTCTCCCCCACGTCAGTAGGTGGCACTGCTGCCTAAAACATGGGTGAGATAAGTTATAATATTCCAGAACATTCTGGAGTGACCTCATTCTTTTCCTAGCCAATCCACGCGGTGCAAGTGCATTGTGGGTAGGTGGGAGGAGACCATATATGGGGAGGAAGTCATGTGATCGGGGTCAGAGTCCAGCCCAGCTCCTCTGGGGAAAGGAGAGTCCAGCCCAGCTCCGCTGGGGTAGGCCCCAGTCGCTCTCCCAATTCGCTGGGAGGGGCCTGCGTTACAGAAACCTCATGGCAGCTAGGCCTGAGTCCTTAGGCCTATCCAGGAGTCCAGACTGCCAGGAGACCCATGCCTGTCAGGAAGATGTAGAATGTTGTGGTGCGCCTGCCCAGGATCTGTTTCAGTAAGGGGACTGAGAGAGTTCCATGGACCCGTGCGTGTACTCTGTTCATTTTCTATGTCAGGATCCACTTAAGCACAAAGAACTGTGAGAGAGTTCTACAAGCCCAAAGAACTGTGAGAGAGTTCTACATGTTGTGAGTACATTCTGTTGTTGCTAAATTGGGATCCACTGAAGTTTAGAGAACTAAGAGGGAGTTCTACAGATCCGCAAGTGTAATGTTCGTTTTTGGGGTTGCTATGTGAGACAGCCATGTGTCAGAGTGTTCAGAAGAGGCTGCGGCCTGTTATGCTGTCTCACTGTATTTTTGCCTGAGAGTCTGCCTGCCTATTCATATTTTTGATTGTCGCTGAAAGGGTGTCCTGAGCTCCCTACCCCTCTCTCCTTGTTCTTGTCGAAGAATAAACGTTATCCTGTTTAAGCATCAGAAAAGTGATTGGTGTTCAACTTCTTTCGATATACCCCTAGACAACTGGAGATACGAGTGTGCAAGGGTTGTACTGTCAGAGTAGTAAATTATATCTTCAAACTCAGCCGGTCCTACGGGGGTAAGCGCTACACATACATGAGCCATATGCTCACATTTTCCCTGCCGAAGTTCAGTCCAGAAAGCCATGTGTATTCTTTGATGCTTCAGTAAAAGCAATAGCTGCAGTAGCCTACCTTAAATCAGTGGACATCAAAGGTCAAGTCCATATTGGATTTGCAATGGGTAAGGCCAAGCTAGCACCATGTCCAAAAACCACGATTCCAAGATTACAACTTTGTGCTGCTGTTCTAGCAGTGGAGCTAGCAGAACTGATTACATCTGACATAGATGTAGAACTTGAGGACACAGAGTTTTATAAAGACAGCAAGGCAGGGCTGGGCTACATTTACAAAGAAAGCAGGAGATTCTATGTCTGCGTATATAAGAGCCCTAAAAATCAAAGTCTACACAGCCTACCCAGTGGCATTATGTATCAACTGATCATAACCCAGCAGATCATGCTACAAGGGCTGAGCCAGCATCCCGCCTTAGAAATACTACATGGCTTACAGGACCACCCTTCCTATACAAACCAGCACCTAGCACTCCCGAAAAAGAAACCTATGTACTGTTAAAGCCTGAATCTGATGCAGAAATCTGCCCTCAGGTTTCCGGACTACATACAACAGTTTCTAACAAATTGTTGGGATACAAGCGCTTTCATAGATTCTCCACTTGGAAGTCTTTACACAGAGCTATAACCTGCTTAATTCACATCGACCTAGTGCAATTCCATTAAAATATTTGAGTGCAAAATGACAAGAAATATACTCACAAATAGATGATTTAAAAGCATATCAGAACCACAATTTGAACAAAACGCCTCCAGGACTACTGGGATGCTCCACATCTGCAAGGAGACCAGAATATGTCCATAGCGGCCAGGCTAACGTGTTTCCAGGGTGAACCCTCTTCGTCAGAGCCTCTGAAGAAGAGGGTTCACCCTGGAAACATGTTAGCCTGGCCGCTATGGACACATTTTGGTCTCTTTGCAGATGCGGAGCATCCCAGTAGTCCTGAAGGCATTTTGCTGAAATGGTGGTTCTGATATGCTTTTATATCATCTGTTTTTGAGTACCGCATATACTCGAGAATAAGCCGAGTTTTTCAGCCCATTTTTTGTGCTGAAAAAGGCCCTCCTCGGCTTATACTCGAGTCAGTGTCCCGCAGCCTCTGTGGGTGGTCTGAAAAGATGAGTAGATTCACTTTGCACAGAGCGCGCTGCTTCTAAGAGCCACTCTGTGCATGAAACTGTGAGCTAATTACACGAGAATGCAGAGAGCTCTCAGATTTTCAACCTGATGTCAGGAGGTGGGCGGGACACGTGGGTGTTAGCTGTTCAGTCCCGCCCACCTCTGATCTCAGTGAAGATCTAAGAGCTCTCTCTGCATTCTCTGCATTCCAATGTAATTAGGTCACAGTTTCATGTACAGAGCGGCTCTTAGAAGCAGCAGAGCAGCTCTGTGCATTGTGAATCTACCGTACTCATCTCTTCTGTCAGTGCCAGCCAGTACCATCCAGGATAAGTGGTGGGCAGGTGGTAATGGCTACAATACCTCTGTTCTGGCTACAATCCCTGTGTAATGGCTGAGTACCTGTGTTCTGGCTACAATCCCTGTGTAATGGCTACAATACCTGTGTAATGGCTGAGTCCCTGTGTTCAGGCTACAATACCTGTGTTCTGGCTGCAATACCTGTGTAATGGCTCCCTGTCCCTGTGTTCTGGCTGCTGCATTTTCCACCCTAGGCTTATACTCGAGTCAATAACTTTTCCCAGTTTTTTGTGGTAAAGTTAGGTGCCCCGACTTATATTCGGGTTGGCTTGTACTCAAGTATATACGGTATATTTCTTGTCATTTTACACTAAATAAATATTTTCATGGAATTGCACTAGGTCGGTGCCCCCTTCTCTTGCTTTCTAGTTGTCTCTTGGCACCTTTGGATGCCCATGGTCCTGAGGGGGACTGCAAGACCTTGTGTGTTGAGGAAGACTTGCATTCATTTATTCAGCCATTCAATTATACTACTACATCTCCTTTTGGGACAATACATCTGAGCACAGGAGGATTCTTTTGCTTAATTCTCATCTCCAGATCCTTTAAAGCAACATCTACAGGACCAGGACATTGCAAAGGTTGGCACTATTGCCGCAAGGCATACACAGTGGATGAGCTCACACAGGCTAAAAATGTTATCCATTGTGTCTAACAAGAGACTTATGCACTAACACTGCCTTCAAAGTCACAAGAATGTTCCAAAAGACTGCCCTCTAAAGAAATTTGATCACTTTGAAGACAGCAAACACAACTTGGAACCTGGCACCTATCTTTTCATGAAAGAGTTGAGGAGAAACAAATGGCCCTTGGATCTAATAACCCAACTGTTTCCAAGTGAAGATGAGAAAGTCAGGAACATTGAGGTTAAGGTCATTAGGCAAGATGAGCCTAAACCTTTCCTCAGACCTGTGTCCGATCTAATTTTACTACTCCCTAGAGCAGGGTTTCTCAACCAGGGTTCCGTGGAACCCTAGGGTTCCTCCAGAGGTCGTCGGGGGTTCCTTGAGCAATGGTCAATTTCTACCTCTCAGATAAATTTCCAACGACATCATTGATCTTTTTAGCTATCTGTAAGGGGGTAATTCTTCCCAATGACCACAAGTTTAAGGAGCATTCTTCCCATTGACCATCACACTAATGTATCATGAGTTGTAGATTTTTAATTTTTAGCAGGGGTTCCCTGAGACCGGAGAATTATTTCAAGGGTTCCTCGTGTGTTGAAAAGGTCGAGAAAGGCTGTCCTAGAGGGACCATCTTAGTTAGTATCCATGGGATACCAGGTGGGGAGTGTTATGCCTTCAGCAAGTGCTTCATATGTTCTTTGTTAATTGTTGAATGTGCTAATGGTATGCAAAGTGAATTGTAATGTTGCCATCTAGTGGCTCTTTTGCATACTTGATGATTCTTACTCTGAATGGTCTAAGGGTTATCAGTGTTGGGACCCTTACTTTTCAATATATTTATAAATGATATAGGGTCTGGGATTAAAAGTACCATTTCAGTATTTGCAAATGACACCAAGCTATGCAGTGGAATAACGTCCTTACAGGATGTCTCCAACTTGCAAGCAAACCTCAATGCACTGTCTAATTGGGCGACTATGTGGCAAATGAGGTTTAATATTGATAAATGTAAAGTTATGCATTTGGGGGCTAAGAATATGAATGCATTGTACATACTAGGGGGAGTACAACTGGGGGAATCCATTGTGGAGAAGGATCTGGGGGTTTTGTTAGATCATATGCTTAATAACGGCATACAATGCCAAGCTGCAGTTTCCAAAGCAAGCAAAATCCTTTTGTATTAAGAGAGGTATGGACTCCAGAGATAGAGACATAATTTTGCCCCTGTACAAATCATTAGTAAGACCTCATCTGGAATATGCAGTTCAGTTTTGGGCATCTGTTCTCAAAAAGGATATCGGAGAACTGGAGAAAGTGCAGAAAAGGGCAACCAAACTAATAAGAGGCATGGAGGAGCTCAGCTATGAGGAAAGATTGGAGGAACTGAATGTATTCTCTCTTGAGAAGAGGAGATTAAGGGGGGATATGATCAACATGTACACATACATAAGTGGTCCATATAGTGAACTTGGTGTGGAGTTATTAACTTTAAGGTCATCACAAAGGACAAGGGGGCACTCTTTACGTCTTGAGGAAAAAAGATTTCATCTTGAAATATGGAAAGGTTTCTTCACTGTTAGAGCTGTGAAAATGTGGAATAGACCCCCCCCCCCCCCCCAGTGGTGGTTTTGGCCAGCACGGTAGATTGCTTAAAAAAAGGCCTGGATTCTTTCCTTAATGTAAATATAATAACTGGGTACTAACATTTTTAGGTAAAGTTGATCCAGGGTGAATCCGATTGCCTCTCGGGGGATCAGGAAGGAATTTTTTCCCCACTATAGCAAATTGGATCATGCTTTGCTGGGATTATTTTTTTGCCTTCCTCTAGAACAACTGTGGGTGAAGGATTGTATAAGGGATTGTATGGTTATATATAATTTTTCTGTTTTCATATGTTTTTTTTTTTTTGGTTGAACTAGATGGTCTTTTTTCAACCTGACTAACTATGTAACTTGGTATCTGTGAATAATGTACTGTAGGTAGACAGATTGTTGCTTGAAAGCCACCGTAATTTTCCATCATTCCAATGGATTAGTTCATGAGGTCAGAGACACAGCCCCCATTAGTCATCATATTCTCATCCACGCATCTCCACCAGCGGACTCCACACCTATTCAGCTGCATTCTATCATCAGCCTAACGGAAACCTCGCTGGTATGTTTAAAAACCCCTTTCCCTAGTTAGACTAGTGTGTCAGGACTGTATATTGTGTATATACTGAATGTATGTTATTTTTTTTTATATTTTACTTTTACTTTAACTTCCCTGCAATAAAAGTTGAAAAAAGGACCTAGCACCTGCCTCAATGAGTTGTTAAGGGAGGAGAGTTAGCTGTCTGTCTAGTTATACCTCAGCCACGTGTAAAAGGGTAGAATAGTAACCTAACAGGAGTGAGAATCACTGGATCCTCAGTCACTTGAAATTGATGTCAAAGGTCTGGCATTAATGATGGCTGTGACCTCTGCCATAAAGGTCATTAAGCCTTCATGGGTAAGCCTTGCAGTTCCCACTTGCAAGAGAATGGAGTCCAAAATTATGCGGTCTATGCTTGTCATCCTTTCCCAAACGCCTCCCATGTGAAAAGAGTGAGGTGGGTTGAAAGTCCACGTGCAGCCTTGCCTACTCAAGTATCTTTCTATACTGAGAGTGTCCAAATTGGAAAGAATTTGCAGTTCCTTTGCTGCTCCTACAAAGTTAGAACCTCTGTCAAAGCAAATAAGTTTTCACTGGGCCTCTGATTGCAATAAAACGTCTAAGAGCATTAATGAAACTTGAAGTGTCCATTGATTCAATCACTTCATTATGAACAGCTCAGATGGACTTGCAGGTGAACATGACTGCCCAGCGTTTACTGTGTAATTGTCCCCCTTTGGTGTACCTGGTGGTGACAGACCAGGGACCAAAAACATCAAGTCCAACATTAGTGAAAGGTGGATCCATGCTAAGTCTGTCAGATGGTAAATTGGCCATCTTTTGAGTCTGTAACATTCCATGAAGTTTATGGCCGATAACAGACTTGAAAAGGAACCTACTCACACATCTCTTGGCTCCAACTATCCATTGTCCAGCAGCTCGTAAAGTTCCTTCAGTAAACAGTCGGCCCTGGTGTTATTTGGTCAGGGTAGTGTTGAATGAGTAAGTAGGCAATATGATAGTGACCTGGAATCACTAAGCCTGCATTCACATAGGGGCGACCCGACTTCGGCACGACTTTGCTATGCGATTTCAGTGCAACTTCAAGGACCTCAGGTGACTTTACAACACGACTTTTGCCAGGCGACTTTGCCTTGACCAATCAGAGAAGGGAGGGAGGGGGCTGCCTAAAAATAAATTCTATTCTTATAACTGTAAAGTCGCTTCCATGTTGATGGGGATCTGACTTGGAGGCGACTTCTATTGAACCTATGGGCACAAGTCGGATAGAAGTCGCCTAGAAGTAGTACAGGAACCTTTTCAGAAGTCGCCTTGAAGTCGGAGCGACTTCAGGCATGTATATTAAGACGGCTCCCATTCATTTCAATGGGATTTCAAATGTCAAGCGACTTGGGGCGACTTGAGGGAACTCAAGTCGGATCGCAAGTCACCCCTGTATGAACGGGCACTAAAGAATGTTTCTCTGAAAACTCTAACTTGCCTTCTTTTAAACGGCCTCCTACTCTCAACAGGCCATTTACATCAAGGACTGAAGTAAGCTTCCTTAAAACATTGTCTTTAGGAATAGGTTTTTGGTTGGCAATGCAGTTAATTTCTTTGGCAAAAACTTCTCTTTGTACACCAGAGATTATCATAAAAGATCATTCTAGGTCAGCTACTGTGTAGGTCTTTTTACAGTGGTGCCCACCTCCTGCAGTTGTCATGAGTTAACGTAACACTTTTGTAGGACTGACTTAGGCAAGTGATAGCTCGAACAAGTGACTTCCAGATGGAGAACTTGCTAAAACTGTGTGGGTTTTAAACTGGTTGAGAAGTTCTTGTAACTGAGGTAGAAACCAGAGGGCCAATTTCCTGATCCTTGTTGTGGGAGATTGGCTCATGTGGATCACCATTCCTGGGAAAAAGGTAGCTGGAAGACCAACTTTCTTAAAAGTCTGGCTGGTTGCCAGTTTTATTTAGCAAAAAGGTTGCAAGTCATAAAATAAACAAAACATCAAAACAAAACCTTGCCGTCTGGCACTAAACGAATACAGCAGGATACCTCTCTATACAATGCCGGGCTTGTCCCTGACACCCTCAAACAAATGCAAACCTTTGTCTTTTGCCGTCCTTTGAGCAACCACAAACTCAAGGTCTTAGCTCTCTCATCGTAAGCATACTGAGTCCCAGGGTGAGCTGCCTTGTGATCTCTTTCTGGTTATTTAACTGCACCTGTGAGTGGACTCAATAGAGTCACAAAATCCGTTCTGGAACCAAGTCTGCCAAGGTGACTGGTAACAGCTAGACCAGATTCCATCTTATCATCTTGGTCCCTTCAAAATGAACGTATGCAGGGTGACAAATGGCGTCCATCCAATACTGCGCCGCACATAACGCGTTAACTGTTAGGGGGACGGCAATGGTGGCAAAGTCGGGAATGAAGCGCTTGCA
Organism: Glandirana rugosa; assembly: GCA_018402905.1. Taxonomy (NCBI): domain Eukaryota; kingdom Metazoa; phylum Chordata; class Amphibia; order Anura; family Ranidae; genus Glandirana; species Glandirana rugosa. The sequence continues at coordinate 677,505 of BLSH010173590.1, read as the reverse complement.
GTATCCCATGGTCCCCAGGAAAGCACACACTTGCTTCTTCGTTAGCGGTTGGGGCCACCTTTGGATTGTCTCAAGTTTATTGGTGTGTGGCTTAACCAACCCCCGACCAATAATGTGGCCAAGGTATTTGGCCTCCTCCAAGCCTATGGCACATTTCTTTGGGTTGGCGGTGAGCCTTGCCTTCCTTAAGGAATCCACTACTGCCTGTACCCGGGGTAGATGAGATTCCCAATCATGGCTATAGATGAATACATCATCCAGATACGCTGCTGCATAGGGGCGATGTTGGCCTCAACGTCTTGTCTATCATTCTCTGGAATGATGCAGGGGCACCATGCAGACCAAACGGCATGAGCTTGTACTGAAACGACCCCTCGGGAGTGGAAAAGGCGGTCTTATCCTTTGCTGATTCTGTTAGTGGTATCTGCCAATAGCCCTTAGTTAAGTCTAGGGTTGTTATGTACCGGGCACCTCCCAACCTGTCCACAAGTTCGTCGACCCGAGGCGTCAGGTATGCATCAAACTTGGACACAATATTCCATTTTCTGAAGTCATTACAGAGCCTAATAGTGCCATCGGACTTTGGGACCAGCACCATGGGGCACGACCAGTCACTGTGGGACTCCTCTATCACGTCCAACTCTAACATGTTTTTGATTTCCCGTGCAACTGCCTCACGCCTAGCCTCAGGTATTCTATAAGGCTTCACATTTAACAGAACACCTGGTTCCGTAATTATGTCATGCTGGGTCACTGAGGTCAGTCCGGGTAAAGGGGAGAAGTCTCTATTTTTACTTAGGAACTCTTTAACATCATTTTGTTGTGCCACTGACCAGGTTTCTGTCATGGGAACGTCCAGGGTCATTGGTACCCTGTCCTTTTGAGGGGTTGGCATGGCCACTAACGTGTCTCTGTCCTTCCACAGTTTTAAGAGATTAACATGGTAGATTTACTCTGGCTTCCTTTTCCCTGGCTGGTAAACTGTATAGTTTACCTCCCCTACTCTTTCCATAATCTCAAAGGGACCCTGCCACTTTGCTAGGAATTTACTTTCAATAGTGGGGACTAGTACTGTTGAAAATCCTTACTCAGCTTCCAACGAAGAACTTGCATGAACGACATCATTAGAAAAATCTTTCAGGGTTTATTCTTCAAGACATAACATAAGACAAACTTGCGTAGCAACATAATTGATGATGAGATTATGGTATGGCTTCAGATGTCATTCAGGAGGAGGAAGGGTTCTGACAGGTGTTCACGTCACGTGTCCAAGAGTGTAGGCGTCCATTCCTTCATCTCTCTCTTCCTGTCCTTCCTAACTTGACATTACAAATTCACGACTCTTATACTGTTTGAAACCTTTAGGTCAGCTTTTTCAAAGCAATCTACACTTTACTTATATGGCTCTAATCCATAAGGAGACACACATGGCTCCTCTAGCATTACTTCACATGAGTATTGAAATAGAATTGCACATACAACATTTTCTCTGTACAGAAGCACATTGAATAACCTTACAAATATAACTAACATTATTTAATACATTTAATATATTTCAGAGCCCAATATTATTCAAAATAATATTATAAATTCATAATTTCCAACAAGTACCAGCACTCTGTCTCCGGGGTTGAAAGTTCGGGTCTTGGCACCCCGATTATACACCCTCCTCTCGGTTTCCTGGGCTCGCTCCATATGTTCCCAGACAAGGGGCAGAACAGCTGCGATTTTGATCCTGCATCCAGGAGATATGCTCTATGAGGCTTCTATACGGGGTGGCCTCTCCTTCCCACATCTTTTGCAACATCTAGCAGCCCCCTGGGATGTCTACCATACAAGAGTTCAAACGGGGAATATCCCGTAGACGCTTGCGTAGGGCAAACATGAGATATGGTAGCAAAAAATCCCAATTTCTCCCATCTTTATCCACTACATTTTTCAACATACCTTTGAGTGTCTTGTTAAACCTTTCCACCAGACCGTCAGTTTGGGGGTGGTAAACAGAGGTATGGAGATGGGAGATTTTGTACAATTTGCACAATTCCTTGGTAACTCTGGACATAAAGCGGGTGCCCTGATCCGTTAAGACCTCCTTTGGGATCCCCACCCGACTAAACACCTGGACCAACTCCTTGGCAATAGTCTTAGCGGAGGTGTTCTGCAAGGGGATGGCTTCAGGATAGCTTGTTGCATAGTCCTGTATGACCAGAATGTGCTGGTGGCCCCGAGCAGACTTTACCACTGGCCCCACCAGATCCATGCCAATTCTTTCAAATGGCACTTCAATGATGGTCAGAGGGACAAGTGGGCTACGAAAATGGGGGGAGGTGCAGTATTTTGACACTCGGGACATGATTTACAATATTGCCTGAAATCTGCATGCAACCTGGGCCAGAAGAACCTGTGGGTTATTCTCTCCTTGGTCTTCTCTATACAGGCAGTCCCCGGGTTACAAACAAGATAGGGACTGTAGATTTGTTCATAAGTCAAATTTGTTTGTAAGTCGGAACAGGTACATTTTTTAAGTGTAGCTTCAGCCAAAACAAATATTTTTAAGCTTTTTGGATAGCATAGGGAAGGGTTAACACCCCTGTAATGTTTGTTTTGCTGTCTGTTTCTGTTCAGAAGATTTCACCTCACTTCATGTCCCAATGATAATTGGATTTTGAAAATTTTGGGTTGTTTTGGAAACAAACCTTGGTGATAAAGCATCAGTGGAGACACCTTTTTCCCATAATAACTCTTACAGGAGTGAATTTCCCTTCCTAGGGGGAGATTTCCTCTCACTTCCTGTTGTCTCCCTCCGTTTGTAAGTAGGAGTCGTTCATAAGTCGGATGTTCATAACTAGGGGACTGCCTGTACCCAGATGTCCCCTCATTATATGATCATGGGCCAAGTCTAGCACCATCCGACGATAGGGTTTGGGAACCACTAGCTGCTCCACCTCTTCCTCACCGTGTTTTACCACCTGATACAGTAAATTTGTTTTTAAGTGCCATGTAGGGAAAAGACCCTCTAATGAGGGTGACATCTCGTAACTGCTCGCTACAAAAATCCTCCCTCCGGACCTCTAAGTCAGGGGTCACATTCTGTTCAATCATCCCAATAGAGTCTGAGATGATGTTTTCTGGTTCATTAACCTCAGGCGGACAGCTGTCTTCTAGATCCCCAGCCATTACAGGAAAAGGGAGAGGGTCCCCTCTTTCCTTGGACCTGCCATCAGTCTCCCCTTCCATTTGGCAAAAAGGATCGGGAGCGAGATCCCATGCTTCCTCAGCAGCGCTATCCTCCAGCCTCCCTGTGTCTCCCCATAACCTCCAAACATGGGGAAAATCCCTCCCCACTAGGGCTTCATGAAGCAGGGAAGGTACCACCCCAAATGAATGGGTCACTCTGCCGCAAGGGGTGTCAACCTCGACAAACGCTGCCTGGTAGTCACGAGTGTCCCCATGGATGCAAATGACCCCGACCGTGCTAGGGTGTAACCTTGCCGGATTTACACAGCTGCTTTTGACCAATGTTATCACACTACCAAAGTCAAGCAGCACAGTGACGGGTTTCCCATCAATAGCTGTCACACACATTTGCTTCTCTATGAAACTTGAACATGCTGTACATGCGACCTGTGCAAAAAGAGAAAGGCGTTTATTCACATAAGTATAATCTCATTGCATGGGTTCATAATTCAGGGGACAATTGGCGGCAATATGGCCCAATGCATGGCATCGGTAGCACTGTATGTGCTCTATACCCAGTCCTCTCAAGGGTCCCCAAGACCTTCCTGGCTTCTTTGGCCAGTCTCCAGGTCTAGAGCCCAAAGTCTTGTTAGTCATTACAGCAGTTTTATTAATCTTCCCGACGCCCTTGAGCGTTGAGACAGTCTTACCGGATCCGCTGTGAGATTTTTCACCCCTAGATACATTGGAGTGGGGCGCAGACGGGTACCACAAGTCCTCAGCCGCACTGTATCTCTCCACAAGGTCCACCAGGTCGGTTGCCATTTTTGGGGTCTCTCTAGCTGACCCACTTCCTCAAAGTCGCAGGGAGCACACGCAGAAACCAGTCCATGACCACACGCTCCACAATCTGAGGGCCTGGCAAAGTCTCCGGCTGTAACCACTTCTTGGTGAGATGGATTAAGTCAAACATTTGGGAGCGGGGTGGCTGGTCCATGCAGTAAGTCCACTGATGCACCGTTGAGCCCGGACTGCCATGGTGACACCCAGGCATGCAAGGATCTTAGTTTTTAGTGACTCTAATTCCTCAGCATTATCGGGTTCCACATCAAAATAGGCCTTTTGGGGCTTACCTGTCAGAAAAGGCGCTAGCAGTCCCGAGCACTGTTCTTTATGGCCATCCTTTGTGAAAAGCAATTCGTTCAAAACGTGTGAGGTACGCCTAAACATCATCCGCAGGTGTCATCTTTTGCAGGTGGTAAGAGGCATGTACCAGCTTTGGTTCCACTGTCACGGGAGGTGCGGACCTCTTCTTTAATTCCAGCAGGGCCTCTGCAAATTGGCAATTCGTCTCATGTTGTGCTGCGATGGCCTGGCGATTCGCGTCCTGCTGTGCTGCGATGGCCTGGTGACTCTCCTCCTGCCAAGCCTCATACTTTCGGCGACTCTCCTCCCGCTTAGCTGCAGCGGCCTGTCCGACCTGGAGGTTGGTTTTCCCACTGAGCCGCAGTCACCTGTAGCAAGGCCTTCAACATCTCCTCAATTTTAGAAAAATGCTTGCATCTCCACCACGTGTGGGAGATTAGCTTGTGTGGATCACCTTTACTGGGAAAAGGGTAGAGGGAAGAACAACTTTCTGGCTGCTTGCCAGTTTTATTTAGCAAAAATGTTGCAAGTCATAAAATAAACAAAACCTCAAAACAAAACCTTGCCATCCTTCGCTAAATTAATACAGCAGGATACCTCTTTATACAATGCTGGGCTTGTCCCTGACACCCTCAAACAGTGGCGGCTGGTGAAGTTTTAGGATGGGGGGACGCCAAGCCCCACCCTTTCTTTTTGACCCCTCCTACTTCTCACATGCCCCACCCATTGTAGAATCCACCCACTCCTCCTGTATTCCACAAATTGTGTCAGGAGTATACAGCTCGGCATCACAGGACACAGTATACAGCTCAGCATCACAGGACACAGTATACAGCTCAGCATTACAGGACACAGTATACAGCTCAGCATCACAGGACACAGTATACAGCTTAACAACACAGGTCACAGTATATAGCTTAGCATCACAGGTCACAGTATACAGATCAGTATCACAGGTGGGGTATATTGCACCCAGTAACACAGGTGGGGTATATTGCAGCCAGTAACACAGCATGCAGCCAGTAACAGAGGTGGAGTATATTGCAGCCAGTAACACAGGTATGCAGCCAGTAACACAGGTACGGGTATATTGCAGCCAGTAACACAGGTAGGGGTTTATTGCAGCCAGTAACGCAGTATGCAGCCAGTAACACAGGTAGGGGTATATTGCAGCCAGTAACACAGTATGCAGCCAGTAACACAAGTGGGGTATATTGCAGCCAGTAACACAGGTATGCAGCCAGTAAAACAGGTAGGGGTATATTGCAGCCAGTAGCACAGTATGCAGCCAGTACCACAGCAGTAGTATGGTACCTCAGGCCACTCACTCGCACACGGCTGGCGGGAATCACATGCGTGCGTGTTTGGATACTCCCAGTCCAAGCACACCCACCAGTCCTGCCCTCACCCACCGCGACCCAACCAATCAGTCACTGGCTGGAGGACAGTGACTGAGGCCAGAGCCAATCGGTGTATCTGTGTGCGTCTCGCTGGAGCACACAGATACACTTTAAAGACTGACCAATGAGCTTTGGGAATTGCTGTCAGAAGAGCATTTAAAAAATATAAAAATGAGGGAACACTACAATCTTTTAAATGTTACAAAGAATATAACAGAATATGTAAAAAGGAAATCAAGGATGCAAAAATTCACAACGAATAAGACAATATAAGAAACATTGTAAATTTTCTAACATCACAAGGGAGTAAAAATATAAAAAATTTACGAGAAGACTGTCGTTAAGGGTTTCGAGTAACCAGTCAGAAATTTCACATAGACACACGAGGTCGCTCTGCGTGTGTCTATGTGGCTAACCGAGACCGGAGTCAGTGACAGGAGGTCGGTCACTGACTAACCAACCCAGCGCCACCCACTCCCGTCCTGACCACCCACACGAACCTGACCCTCATAGGTTTGTGCGTGCGTACACTAAGGGCGGTCGGCACACGCTCACTCACCG
>BLSH010173590.1:629022-642627 GCA_018402905.1 Glandirana rugosa | reverse complement strand
GTATAAGAGACAGATGCATGGGTGACGGATGGGTGAGCACGGATGGGTGAGCATGGACGCATGGGTGACGGATGTGTGAGCACGGATGCATGGGTGACGGATGAGTGAGCATGGATGCAAGGGTGACGGATGGGTGAGCATGGATGCATGGGTGACGGATGGGTGAGCATGGATGCATGGGTGACAGATGGGTGAGCACGGACGCATGGGTGACGGATGGGTGAGCATGGATGCATGAGTGACAGATGGGTGAGCATGGATGGGTGAGCACGGATGCATGGGTGACGGATGGGTGAGCACGGATGCATGGGTGACGGATGAGTGAGCACGGAAGCATGGGTGACAGATGGGTGGGCACGGATGCATGGGTGACGGATGGGTGAGCACGGATGCATGGGTGACGGATGGGTGAGCATGGATGGGTGAGCACGGATGTATGGGTGACGGATGGGTGAGCATGGATGCATGGGTGATGGATGAGTAAGCATGGATGCATGGGTGACGGATGGGTCATGGGTGGGCACGGATGGGTGGGCATGGATTCATGGGTGATGGATGGATGAGCATGGGCGATGGGTGGGCATGGATTTATGGGTGACTGATGGGTGGACACAGATGGGTGGGCATGGATGAGGGCGTGGGCATGGGTGAAGCTGGATGGGGGTCCCTGCCTGGCACATAGCGGTGCTGTGGGCACTTCAAATCCTGCCCACCGCACCGCTGCATCTCCTCTCTTCCCCCCTCTCCTGTCACACTGCACCGATCCGTGCGGAGAGGGGAGAGACAAGCCGGCTTGTTTACATGTGATGCTCCGTCATTTGACGGAGCGATCGCATGGTAAATGGCCATTTACCGTGATTCGTGATGCGCCGGGTCTCATAGACCCGGCGGTCACGGATGCTCCCAGGTGCGCGCCCCAGGGGGCGCGCGGGAGCGCGATTCTGGGAGGACGTGTTATAACGTCCTCCCAGAACAATGAGTGCCACTTGCGGCCGTGTAACTACGTTACAAGGTCGGCAAGTGGTTAAGGTTGGTGGCTTGTACCAGCTTGTTTCATACTCCCTTGGAGTGAAAGCAGGTGGTCGATGCTTGTATGAAGGCGGAGTATCTTGCTGAGTAGAAGGTTTGGTTGGAGCTGGATAACCTGAATCTTGATCAGATTTTTCTTTTTTGGTAATTCCTTTATTTGTCAAAAAAGGTAACACGGTACAGGCAGCTGCACAAGCAGTCGCAGTTTTACATGTGAAAAAACAACTCTTACAATGGCGGGTTCAGCTATAACCAGGTCAAAGAATGCATAATGGTGTTATCATCAGAAATACAATTGCGATTGAAGCTTACATGGTGCAACTAGTAACTGATACAATATTAAGAAAGCCATATCTATCATTCTGACCATCCTGTCTTTTGGAACGCTTGTCAGGGAATATAGCAAAGAAGATTTTGCATGTTTTAGCATTTTAACAAAAAGAGAAAAAAAGAACTCAGAGTTCAGGGCAAAGAACCATATGTCCAGCTGGTCATCCTAAAAAAAAAAAAGGAAACCCATATCCATCCGAGTCAAACTGACCTTAATAAAACAAAAAGCTAGACGGGGCAGGAAACTAGGTAAAGGGGCAAAATCGTGGAATACCAATCAGATTGAGAGTGGGAGCAAACTAGCTACCTCATAGGCCAGAGATGTAGAATTGTCTACAGTATACATCTTAATGAAAATTTAAAAACAGATTCAGCGGGAACAGGTAAGAAGAAAAGAAAAAACAAAGTGGACAAACAGAAAATATATAGAAAACTTAAAAGAAAAAAACATCAAGGACATAGAAAAGAAACAGATGACCGCATGCCCAGGCCCCACGGGACACCACTCAGTGACGACCCTAATGCGGAATCTCCTCCAGGTAGGCATCCATGAAGACGAAGTGCTGCCAAGGTCTCCAAGTCTCTTGTAAGATCTCCTCTTTGTTATGCAGAGTAGCAGTGAGGTCTTCCATGTTTCTAAGCTCATTGACTTTGGTGAACCACAGCGCCAGAGAGGGAGGGTGCTCAGATTTCCAACAGAGGGGGATGCAAGCCTTGGCCGCATTCATGAGTTGTATGGTAAGTGAGGTTTTGTATTTTTTAATCGGGCGCTCAGATAGATGGAGAAGACAGGCCGCCGGTTTATCCTTAAGGTCGATACTCGTCAAGTGTTTGATGGTGCGAATCACCCCCCCGCCAGAAGTGTTGCAGCTTGGGGCAACTCCAAAAAATACCATCTCGTTAAGATTTTGTAGCACGTCTCCTGGATTCTGGTGGCGATGGAGGACTTATGGGCAAAATGCAATATTTTCTCCCTCTCCGGAACTGTGAGGTGAAGGCCTAAATCCTCCTCCCATTTAATGAGAAACGGGTGCGTGAAGCCCTCCGGAGGCATAGTCAGGGCAGTGTACATCATGGAGAGGCCATGGCGAAGCGGTTCCGCACTGCGGCATACCTCCTCAAGCATCGTAAGTGGCCTAGGAATGCCTGGTACCCGGAGACATTTCCGCAAAAAAGCTCGAAGCTGGAGGCCACTGAGAAAGTCCAAAGGGGGAGTGGTGGAATCAGCCCTCGCAGCAGTTGAGAGAGTCCCATCCTCACTGACAAAATCGGAGACATACAGCTGTCCCCTATCTCTTAAGCGCTGGAAGATCGGATTACTGAGGCCCAGTTCAAATTCCGGATTACCCAATATTGGGATCATGGGAGATGGTGACGGCGAGATCGCGGTGTGCCGGAAAGTGTCCCTTGCCACTGTCAGAATGCCCCCCCAGAGTCGGGTGCTACGAAATGGCCCTCGGAAGAGGGGAGGAAATCCAAGGCCAATTTTTAGCTGTGTTCGCCGAGTCCTCCATTTCCATAGCTACCCAATGCTTTGCATCGGCATGGCAGAACCAGTCTATCAGTCTAGTCAGGTGCGATGCCCTGTAGTAAGCCTTCATATCCGGGTCAGATTTTTCTTGCTTGTAGCACTGGGGTTCGAAGTCGGCCTCCTGCTGCTTTGCTTGATGTGACTCACTGACATCATATTTGATTTCTTGCTGTGGAGTACTGCTTGGGTTAGAGTGCTGGTAGACATAATCTGAAGTGCACTGTATGGAATCTTGGTGGTCTTCCTCTGGACCCAGTATGCTGCTACCTACATCTAACTCACGGTAGGCAGCTGCTTCTAATGCTTCTGCAATGGTGGCGGCAGTTTCTCTGTTCACTGCCAGCCTCTCCATGTCAGCTTCTAGGATAGCCTGCTGCATTTTTAGAGATGCCTCTTGCTGAGTTAGTTCAGCCTCCAGGCATACTTTTTGTCATTCTCTCTTGCTCCATGAGTATTCTCTCTTGCACTCTCTCTCTTGCTCCATGCATGCTCTCCTTAATACTGAGTCAGTCCAATCTGGGAGGAGAAGTGTTGGGTGGAAGTCTGGAGATGTAGCAGAAGCGCTGTGAAGGCCTCTACCCGGGAGGTTGCCCCAGTTTGGGGACTACGGAGCTTCGTTCTGAGGTAAGTATTTCATAATGAGCTAGTATGCGGTGCATACTAGCTCATTATGCCTTTGTCTTGCAGATGTTTTTTTTTTTTATAAGGGGATACAACCGCTTTAAGAAATGGAGCATGCCAGGTGTAGATGCGGCAGTCTCTTCCTTAAACAAGAACTTAACTTGTCCATTGGATAATGCACAGGGCTTGAAAGACCCTGTTGACAAGAAACTGCCACCCATAAGAATCTGTGCCCTGAAGGATCAGGGGCACCAGATAACCTTCCATGCGGCTCTGTATAAGTCTTCTAGGAAGGATAGTGTCCTTCTTCATTCCAGGCCTATACAACAAGACTTCTTGTCGGCTTGGAACAGGAGAGGGCAAGCCCTGGATTATCCCATATTCTTATCTCCCTAGACACGCTTAAGCCTAAGCTGGTGGTTGCAGGATCAGAACCTGCAAAAGGGAAAATCCTTCCTACCAGTGTCTTGGAGAGTACTGACCACAGACGCCAGTCTCTCGGGCTGGGGAGCGACCCTAGAGGGGCTCACAGCTCAGGGGAGATGGTCAAGGACAGAACAGAGCTTGCCCATCAACATCCTAGAGTTGCGGACAGTACATCTGGCCCTACAGTCCTGGACGTTTGAGCTTCAGGACTGCCCTATCAGGGTTCAGTCTGACAATGCCACTGCAGTGGCCTATATAAACCACCAGGTCGGTACCAAGAGTCATTCAGCTCAGAAAGAGGGGAACCACATACAGTTCTATCGGCAGTTCATATCCCGGGGGTAGAGAACTGGAAGGCAGATTATCCCGGCCACCAGCAGATCTGCCAGGGAGAATGGTCCCTACACCCAAACATGAAATCTGCCAGTGTTGGGGAAGATGTCGATCTATTGCCATCCAGGTTCAACAACAAGCTACAGAAGTTTGTGTCCTGAACAAGGAATCCCCTGGCAATCGAAGCAGATGCTCTGGTAGTTCCATGGAGCCAGTACTCCCTGCTTTATGCTTTCCCTCCTGATCCCTCTCCTTCCACATTTGTTGCACAGGATTTGGAGAGAGGGAGTTCCAGTCATTCTGGTGGCACTAGCCTGGCCCAGAAGGCTCTGGTTCCCGGAGATTGTGAGATTGGCAATAGGTGGCGATCTATGGTCTTAAGGTCCTATATTCCACCCCAATTTACACTCTCTAAATTTGACAGCATGGCTATTGTAGCCAGGGTGTTGAAGGATTGTGGCATTTCGGGACCGGTGGTGTCAATGCCTAGTGAGTGCTAGGAAAGCAGTCACTAGGAAGATCTATCATAAGGTCTGGAAGACTTATATTACTTGGTGTGCAGCCAGAAAATGGCATCCTCAGAAATACATGATTGGGAGAATTCTCTTTTCTAGAGTTTAGCCTCTCATTCGCTGGTCCGAACCTTTATGCAGGGGCAACTCATTTGCTTCCCCCATTAGGTCACCTATGTGTCCTTGGGACTTAAATTTGGTGCTGTCTGTGTTACAGAAACAACCATTGTAGCTTATCAAGGAAATTCCATTTGTCTTACTGTCATGCAAGCTAGCCTTCCTGATGGCCATCACCTCGGCTAGAAGAGTGATGGAATAAGCAGCCCTTTCATGTAGGGAACCATACCTAATTCTTCACCACGACAAGGTGGTGTTGCATCCTATTCCATCCTTCTTGCCAAAAGTGGTGTCGACCTTTCATTTAATTTAGTACAGTGTTTTGCCTTCTTTTTTCTCTCAGCCTCGTTCAGCCCCTTTCAGGACACCGGACGCATGAATTACAGCGGTGGGGGGTTCTTTGAAGCATCTGATTAGAGCCATAGGTTCTAATGGGCTTAAAAATAGAGTGGCTCGTGGCACAGAGTGTTGCTTTTGCAAGCCCACTCGCGTGTGTTACGAAAGCAAATGAATATTTGCTTTTCTGACACTGAATGGCCTCTCCGCCAATTAGGAAGCATGGGTATGTTAGAGGTTTTCTGATTGTCGGACAAGATAGGCAATCCTATTGGATGCCTTCCTCTGAGGAGGAGGGGGAAGCCGCCAAAGCAGATACCGCTGCCGCTTCCTAGATTGGGTAAGCGTGTTACTTTGATGTCCTGACTGCCCTGGGGGGATGCTGTATACCCCATCTGGTGAATGCTGTATATACCCCTGTATATACCCCTATCTGGTGAATGCCACAAAAGTGATTACACCGCTCACATTTTTGTAAACATTTTATTATATCTTTTTATGTGACCACATTGAAAAAATGTCACTTTGCTACACTGTAAAGTAGTGAGTGTACAGCTTGTATAACAGTGTGAATTTGCTGTCCTCTCAAAATAACTCAACACGCAGCCATTAATGTCTAAACTGCTGGCAACAAAAGTGAGTACACCCTTAAGTGAAAATGTCCAAATTAGGCCCAAAGTGTCAATATTTTGTGTGGCCACCATTATTTTCCAGCACTGCCTTAACCCTCTTGGGCATGGAGTTCACCAGAGCTTCACAGTTTGCCATTGGAGTCGTCTCCCACTCCTCCATTACAACATGATGGAGATGGTGGATGTTGGAGACCTTGCGCTCCTGCACTTTCCATTTGAGGATGCCCCACAGATGCTTAATAGGATTTAGGTCTGGAGACATGCTTGGCCAGTCCATCGCCTTTACCCTCAGCTTCTTTGGCAAGGCACTGGTCATCTTGGAGGTGTTTGGGGTCATTATCATGTTGGAATACTGCCCTGCGGCCTAGTCTCCGAAGGTAGGGGATCATGCTCTGCTTCAGTATGTCACAGTTCAGTTCCCTCAATGAACTGTAGCTCCATAGTACCGGCAGCACTTATGCAGCCCCAGACCATGACACTCCCACCACCATGCTTGACTGTAGGCAAGACTTATTTGTCTTTGTACTCCTCACCTGGTTGCCGCCACACACGCTTGACACCATCTGAATCAAATAATTTTATCTTGGTCTAATCAGACCACAGGACATGGTTCCAGTAATGCATGTCTTAGTCTGCTTGTCTTCAGCAAACTGTTTGTGGGCTTTCTTGTGCATCATCTTTAGAAGAGGCTTCCTTCTGGGACGACAGCCATGCAGACCAATTTGATGCAGTGTGCGGCGTATGGTCTGAGCGCTGACAAGCTGATCCCCTAACCCTTCAACCTCTGTAGCAATGCTGGCAGCACTCATACACCTATTTCCCGAAGAAAACCTCTGGATATGATGCTGAGCATATGCACTCAACTTCTTTGGTCGACCATGGCAAGGCCTGTTCTGAGTGGAACCTGACCTGTTAAACAGCTGTATGGTCTTGGCCACCATGCTGCAGCTCCATTTCAGGGTCTTGGCAATCTTCTTAGCCTAGGCCATCTTTATGTAGAATAATTCTTTTTTTCAGATCCTCTGAGTTCTTTGCCATGAGGTGCCATGTTGAACTTTCAGTGACCAGTATTAGAGAATGAGAGCGGTAACACCAAATTTAACACACCTGCTCCCCATTCACACCTGAGACCTTGTAACACTAATGTGCCACATGACACCAGGGAGTGAAAATGGCTAATTGGGCCCAATTTTGGACATTTTCACTTAGGGGTGTACTCACTTTTGTTGCCAGCGGTTTAGACATTAATGGCTGAGTGAGTTATTTTGAGGGGACAGCAAATTTACACTGTTATACAAGCTGTACCCTCACTACTTTACATTGTAGCAAAGCATTTCTTCAGTGTTGTCACATAAAAAGATATAATAGAATATTTACAAAAATGTAAGGGGTGTACTCACTTTTGTGAGATACTGTACCCCTATCTGGTGGATGCTGTATATACCCCTATCTGGTGGATGCTGTATAAACCCCTATCTGGTGGATGCTGTATAAACCCCTATCTGGTGGATGCTGTATATACCCCTATCTGGTGGATGCTGTATATACCCCTATCTGGTGGATGCTGTATATACCCCTATCTGGTGGATGCTGTATATACCCCTATCAGGTGGAAGCTGTATAACCTATCTGGCAACGCTGGGCTGTATACTCCTGACACAATGGGGGGAATCTATAAGGGATGGGGCCTATGAAAAGTGGGAGGGGTCTGTCACCCCCCATCCTAAAGTTTCACCAGCCTCCACTGACGACTACATTCTGTGGATGTTGTCAAGGCAGTCAGAGTTTATTTGTTTAGATCTGCAGAGATCAGAGGATCAGGCTCCTTTTTTGTTTTACCAGAAGGACTCAAGAAGGGGCAGACAGCTTCCAAAGCTTCCATTGCCAATTGGGTCTGTCAATTGGTCATTCAGGCCTACGGTCTGAAATGTAAAGCTCCTGACTTCAGGGTAAGAGCTTTTTCTAACAGGGGTGCAGGAACCTCCTGGGCTTTTCGCCGTCCGATATCTGTGGTTTCGATTTGTAAGGCTGCCACCTGGTCTTCAGTACATACGTTCACAAAATTTTATCAAGTGGATGTTCGAGCAGCCAAGGATTTGGCTTTCGCCTGCAGTGTACTGCGAGCTGCCGTATGAGGTCTGATTGGCTATTGTTTGGCAGGGTGTCCCCCCCTCAAGGCTATTGCTCTGGGACATCCCAGTAGGTAATGAATATTAGCCTAACTCTGTGTCCCGTGATGTATGAAAAAGAAAATAGGATTTTTTTGGCATACTTGCCTGTGAAATCCTTTTCTTTGAATACATCACGAGACACAGAGGTCCCTCCCCTCTTTGAGGAGTCAGCGCTTGCTACAAAACTGAAGTGCTTCCTGCATGGGAGGGGTTATATAGGGGATCACTTCCTGTCTAAGACTTTGTCCACCAATGTCCATTCACCTGATGATGAAGTATAACCCAGTACATAATATTAGGATTTTACAGGTAAGTATGATGAAAAAATCCTATTTTTTTTTTTTTTTATAACAAAACATCTAAAAGTTTTCAGGATGTATCAAAAATTCTGTGTCAAAATTCTTGTCTGGCTCTTAGGTCAGTTCAAATGCTCAGGATCATTCTCCCAGGCTGCAGAACTGGTCTTTGGAGGAGGTTGTAGAAAGCATGTGGGGATTCAGAGTCCTTAGATAAGTAAGTCATGGACTGGAAAGCGCATGCAATTTAGAAGGAAAGTGAAAGTGCCCACAAAAAAATCAGCCACTCAAGGGTTTTGGGAAAAGTGCCTTTTGTCACTTCCAGACCTCTGCTTCCAAGTTGTCTTCCCATTCTCCTGCAAGTCCTAGACCTCTATGCATCCAAGCCAGGTGCAAAGCCTGACTCACATTGAGGAATGTTTGTTAGCCTTCCTAGCCACCTGAAACCAGGACATTTTGGATCATTGGTCTGGGAGGTGGTATCCTGGGTGAACTGTCTGAAATTTCGATTCTTGCCTCCTCCCCACTTTATCTTTGGGAGTGATTGCTCTGGTTTCCTTGAAGGACTGGTTTCAGGGGTTTAATTTCCAACCAATTTTAAGGGTTCTGAAAGTAAATGGGGATATTCACCCCATCCTGGATTTGAAGGCTCCCAGTTTCCTGTGGGTCAAAGTTTATTGCTGCAACAAAGGGAGTTCTTGGCATGCATAGACCTCAAGAATGCATATTTACATGCCCAATTCTCCCTCTGATTAGCGGTTCCTGCTCTGTGGTGGGCAAGCAGCAGTTGCAGTTTGTGGTTCTGCCCTTAGGTCTATCCACTGCCCATGGGTCTTCACTGCTAGCCCTGATTCTGATGCTGCTGCAATCTCAGGTGCTCCAGCTTGTGTGATATCTATATGACCTCCTCCTGAAGGAGTGCTCCACACAGACCCCCTGGGGCTTGTCTTGGACACAGCCCAGGCTTGGATGTTTCCTCTGAGAGGCTATTAAACCTTCATGCTCGTGTTCGTACCCTTCACTCCAAGTAGATGCCTTCAGTCTGCTTTTGCACAAGAGTACTGGGCTTCCTTTTTGAGGTATGATGTTTACCCGGTTTCATCTGGGGCCTCAGCAGCACAGTGTGCTGACTGTATGGGGCATGGGACAAACGTCTTAGTCTTTGCTCCCCAAGGTCATGATATCACTGGCTTGGTGGCTGGCCAGCGCCATGCTGGAATCGGGGAGGAACCTGGACAGTTCTTATGATGGTTGCCAACCTGTTGGACTGGGGGGGGGGGTCCTAGGGATAGAGACAGTCCAAGGGACTTGGTTGTCATGGTGGTCCAAATTCGCTATTAATATGGAACGAAGGTCCATTCTCTTCTCCTATCAGTGGCACGTCTGGCTAAAGGGACGATCAGTGCGGATAGTCAGACAATGCCATGGTTGTGGCTTACATCAATCAGGGTGGTATTAGGAGTCACACAGCCCTAAGAGGTGAACTTCACTCAGGCCTGGGCCGAAAGGCAATTTCCAGGCTAGTCTAAACTAGACACTCCTGAGGTAACAGGTGGACTTTATCAGTCATTGGTGCCTTGATCCCAAAGTTTCCTGGGACATGTCACTACTGTTTGCAGCATGATGGCAGCAAATTCATATTCAGCATCCACCACAAGGTGGACAGATTTGTGGCCAAGAACTAGTATCTTCTAGCCTTTGCAGTAGATTCCATGGGAGCAATTGTGGTTGGTTTTATACCTCCCTCCATTATAGATCCTTCTTTGAGTGCTATGCAGAATAAAGGTGAAGGGTATTCTGGTGACACCAAAGAACATAGAGCAGCGGCTCCTGTGTCTCCTTTCCTCCATCATGGTGGCTGTGCGTCTCCTCCCCTCCTCCTAGGCTTTCAATAGGATCGCATATTCTTTCAGCCGATCTTAGACTCGCTTCCTGATTGGCTGGGAGGAGGATAAGTGTTACAATAGCAAATTAATATATTGCTATTTTAACACACCTGTGTGGGCTGTGAGCGCATTCTGTGTGCCCTGAGTCCACCCTATTTTGAAGCCTTTGGCTCTAATACGTGCTTCAAAAATACACCCCCGTCATTGGAGTTCATGTACCCGGCGTCCTGCAAGGAGCTGGATGCATGGGGTGCGGCGCCCGTGTGCCCTTAACGGATGGGATGCCCCTGCTTGGAAGTCTTACTCAGGTTTTATTTCCACCCGAGACATTACGCTGTGGCCCATATCCTGGCTTTTCTCCAGTCTGGTCTGAATCAGCACTTGGCCTTATAGTGGTTGTGAAGGTAAAATGTGATTCCTGCATTAAAAGCTAAGTTCTCCTTTGGAACATATTGCATGTCCCTCTTTCCTGTGTGAGTGAAGGGGGGATCTTCTCCCCGCACCTAACGTCACAATTTAAAATCGAATAGCCTGTGTGGGGCTCTGCCTATAGGCCCGCATCATTTATTCACAGTTTCCTGTAAATGAATGCCTAGAAGTTCTGTCAGCCACCGCTGCTGGCGGCATGTAGTTCTCACTAACTGCAAGGGTGCTGGTGAGCGCTCTTGCAGTCCATTGATTCTTCTGCCATTTAGTAACTGACTGCCTATACAAGGTACTGGCAAAGAGCTTACTGAGTATCTGCAGCATCCAGACATTGCATCCACAATCTGCTGAAAAATGAATGCACTTTTTTTTTTTGTAAGGTCTCATGCACATCGGATGTTTTTACAGCTGCTGTTTTTGGCTTCAGATGTTTTTTTCTGCAGTCAATAAACTCTCCAGCATGTTAGCCTATGTGTCCATGCACACACACTGTTATCACCCCTTTGTTGTTGCCTGAGAGATCGGCCTCTCATGGCATCTTTCTTCAAAGCCATCCTTTTGTACATAATCATACCAGTGGAGAATCCTTTATAAAGAAAACAAATTGCACCTTTCCCTGGACTTGGAAACTTGTTATAGGTGGAAGCATCACCAAAACAGTGGGTTATGTCACTGTTGATGACATCTGGGAGGTAATTTTATCCACTCTAATGGAAGGTTGTACTGATTCACTAGTTTGGTAGCAGAGTCCTGGGCTCATTGTCAGTCCAGGACAACTGATGTCAGGAGGAAATCCGTCTCAATACAACTATAGGCAATCTGTCTGACCAACCTTCACTGAACTACTCTTCTGGAAGGCCACCAGGTATGAATGCAGTCTGACAATACCAAGGAGATGGAGCTGGAAATCACAAGGACTCTACAAAGTGTCCAGCAGCAGTGTAAGAAATGAAACGTCTTGCATTGGGCAGAAAAGCCAATGTCCGTCTCCACAGTCTACATTTCTGGGGTGGAATATTGCCAGGGAGATTTTCCCAACTGTCAATGGTTAGATACCAGAGAGTTGGCCTATATTCCAGGTGTTTTTTTAACAAGTTGGGGGCACCCAATGTGAATTTCTTGGCATCTCAAAAGTAGACAAATTTGTCGCAGGATCCAAGTCTCTGGCATATGTGGTGGCTGCTTTAGTAGCAGCATGGGATCAGTACAACCTAAACTGTGTTCCCTCCTGAATCTTCCTCCTAGATTTCCATGAGAGATCATTTTTTATAGCTCTGGATTGGCCCAGAATAGCTGGTACATATATCTGGAACATCTTCTTGCAGGTACACTCTGGTGTTTGCTATTGTGTCCATACTGGTTGTCATAAAGCCCCATAATGCATCTTGATTCTTAGTCACTGCCTTTAACAGCGTGACATATTCTGGTTCAAACTTTCATGAAGGTCATGACCCATTTTTCTTTTGCTATGAAGTCATCTTTGGTGCTATAGGATGTCAAATTGGTTCTGTCTGTTTTGCAAAAACCTCTATTTGATCCTAAATGAGAGTTCCTTACTGACTTCGTACTTAAAAGTAGCCTTTTTGGTGGTGGTTAATTTGGCCAGAACAGTCTAGAAATTGGCTGTCATGTCCTTTACAAGGATAAACTAATTTTAAGGCCTAGATGCTCCTTCTTGCCCAAGGTGGTATCCTCTTTCCATCTCAAAGACATCGTGCTTCCTTCTCTTTGTTCCACTCTAACTCATCTGATAAAATCTGTTCTGCATTCCTTGGATCAGATCTACCTGCATGGCACTGCTTCCTTTCAGTCACAACTGTCCCCAAGGGTGGTTCACACACCAGATTAATCTGGTAAATTATTTCCTAGGCTTATTCACTTACCCCTGAGGAAGTTATGTGTTCATGACAATGCGCGTTGGGCAGAGTTGGGTGGCGCTAGTTTCGGAGGAGTGAGTCTCACAGAAGCCACGGCCCTGCTGGATACCTGTGATAACAAAGTGCAACACTGTTGATCTTCATGTAAGTGCATTTGTGTTTAATAAATATAGAAATTTAAAAGTACTACACTAGGAGAGTCTTATCTTTAAAGGAGTATAAATGGTGGAGGAAAGCCAATTACAGATTTAAAGGGACAGATGTGGTTTAACCAGCAAAGAGCATATGTATGAAGGAACAGTGGAGGAAATAAGGATATCATCTGATTGGAAAGGCTGGTTGCATACCCCTGCAGGAAGGTGTTTTGTGACCTGGAAACAGGTCTGCACTTGAGGTGAGCGCAGTAGTGAAAGATGGTGGGAGTCACCAAAATTGTTGAAGATTCACAGGGTGAAGAGTGTTTAATGGTAAAAAAAGAAAAATTGTCATTGAAAGAAAAAAGATTGCAACATTTATGAACTGATTATTCACATATGAACTTTGAATTCACTGTTTTATTTTTTTTGGATGGTTTATTTGGTTGAATGAAAGGGGGAATATATGCTATCACTAGTGTTGAGCGAACCCGGACTGTAACGTTCGGGTCCGTACCGAACTTTCGGGTGTCCGTGGCACGGACCCGGACCCGGACATTTCAAAAATCGTTCGGGTTGTCAGGCCCAAGCGAGTTGTGATCACTATCGTATATAAGGGGGAAAGTAAGTTGGTTTATTTGGTAGGTTTTTTTTATTTTGTCACTTAAGTTTCAAGTATACACTTATTAGTCAAGTATTTACAACGTTAGAAAAAAGAAAGTTACTGTTAAAAAGAAAAAAATGGTAATTTGTGAGAAGTGGGACACTTAGAAGTTGTTAAAACCACTGAGGGTGGTAGAAAGTGATGACGCGAGTGGAGTTCACGTCTGGACAAAGGTCCAGTGTTTTGTGGAAGGACGTCCCCATACGTTGGTCGGAAAGGTTAGTCTACTATAGGAATAAAGGAGGTGACAAGGAAGTATGTATACGAGAAACGACCAATTTGGT
>BLSH010173590.1:596368-606690 GCA_018402905.1 Glandirana rugosa | reverse complement strand
CAAAAAGGATATCGGGGAACTGGAGAAAGTGCAGAGAAGGGCAACCAAACTAATAAAAGGCATGGAGGAGCTCAGCTATGAGGAAAGATTAGAGGATCTGAATTTATTCTCTCTTGAGAAGAGGAGATTAAGGGGGGATATGATCAACATGTACAAGTATATAAGTGGTCCATATAGTGAACTTGGTGTGGAGTTATTTACTTTAAGGTCATCACAAAGGACAAGGGGGCACTCTTTACGTCTAGAGGAAAAAAGATTTCATCTACAAATACGGAAAGGTTTCTTCACAGTAAGAGCTGTGAAAATGTGGAATAGACTCCCCCCAGAGGTGGTTTTGGCCAGCACGGTTGATTGCTTTAAAAAAGGCCTGGATTCTTTCCTTAATGTAAATAATATAACTGGGTACTAACATCTTTAGGTAAAGTTGATCCAGGGTGAATCCGATTGCCTTTCGGGGAATCAGGAAGGATTCTTTTCCCCCGTTATAGCAAATTGGATCCATGCTTTGCTGGGGTTTTTTGCCTTCTTTTGGATCAACTGTGGGTGAAGGATTGTATATGGGATTATTTGGTTGTATGTGTGTATGTGTATATGTGTATATATATATATGTATATACATTTTTTTTTTTTGGTTGAACTGGATGGACTTGTGTCTTTTTTCAACCTGACTAACTATGTAACTATGTAACTATCCCGTCAAACACTAGCTATGAGGCGCTCTCTAAAACCACTGATGTCCCTGCTGCAGGAACGACAGATCAAATATCAATGGAGATTTCCGTTCCAGCTGCGCGTAGGGCATGAAGATAGAACCGCGGTTTTCCGCACCATGGGAGACCTACCCAATTTCCTGAGCACTTTGGAGCTGCCCCAGGTTGCCTTGCCCGAATGGCCCTTCAAGCCTGCAGCCCCGGGACTTCCATACCTCCCCCGTTGGCAGAAACAGGGCGGGCGGCGGAACTCCAAGGCCGCTTCACAAATGCCTCCAGGTGACTGAATGCCCTGCTCTACAAGTGACCCTTTGCTCATTAACCCTAGGAACCGGGGTCGTTCTGTTGCCACCGTGGGAGATGTATCCCCCACCCCTGGATTATTGGGAGTTCCACCCCCCATTGCTAGTTGTTTTCCATTTCCGCATACCCTTTGTTCACTTAATACTCCACCACTGATCCCTATGGGCTCCCCCAGACCCTGGGATAATCAAAGTGGAGGACACTGACTTATCATTCTGTTCCCCATGTGTTCAACTCTCACCCCCTTGTTTTTCTTACTTTCCTGACTATCATTGCCTGAAAGAAGAGCAAGGGACCTGCACCCTATACCCATATGCACATGGACACAGACTATTTTTCCCACTTTTCCCGTGGGCCCCCGGGACTAAGGGCATCTCCGTAGCGCTCCACAAATCGTTTCACCCAGAGGTATTAGACTCTCTGGTTGACCCATTAGGGCGATTCCTCTTCCTCAAATTAAAATCCCACACTTCTATTTTTACAATGGCAAATGTGTACGGACCTAACCAGGACCAGGGCACCTTCCTATCAGAGGTTACAGATAAACTGAGAGCTTTTGGGGGCCCTTGTTTCATCTTAGGAAGTGACTTTAATGTGGCTCTGTCACCATCTGTGGACACGTCCTCTGGTAAGTCTTCTATTCCCTTTTCCACATTATCACAAATTAAATCCCTCCTGCACTCTCTGCAAGTAGTGGATGCCTGGCGCATACAACATCCCTTTGAGAGGGATTGCACCTGCTATTCCGTGCCCCATAATTCCTACAGTCGTATAGATTATTTTTTTATTTCACAATCATTATTAGACTTACCTTTTAAGGCCTCTATAGGGAATAGTCTCTGGTCAGATCACACCCCCATTCACCTTCATCTGGATTACCTACCTAGGAAGCCTGGGAGGACATCCTGGCGCCTGAATGATAATCTCCTAAAAGATACCCCCTGCCTAGCCGACATTAAACAGGCGATCCTAAACTTCCCCAAAGATCATGCCCATGATGATACCAGTTCCTTGGTTAAGTGGGAAACCCTAAAATGTATACTAAGAGGGATTTTCATGCAACATGACTCCCACCTTAAAAAAGCTAGGGCGGCGGACGTTACGCGCCTACTATCTACCATAGCTTCTCTGGAACACACACACAAACAAACCCAAGCTCCTGAAACATATGTGGAGCTGTCTAATGCCGTCACAATTTATTACGGCTTTTGGATTCCAATACCCTGATAGCTAGAGACAAGGCACGCAACCCTCACTATTCCCTAGCAAAGAAATGTGGACAACATCTGGCACGATTCCTACACCCAAGATCTCCACGACATCCCATTCATTTCATTCATGACTCGAACCAACAACCGATCCATAACCCCCAGGGTATCTCAAGCACCTTCCGACAATATTACTCGCTATTGTATAACCTTCCCACCCCAGCCACACTCAAAACACCTAATACTTTGACCTCAATAATAACCAACTACATTATGGAGACAGCTCTACCTAGCATCGCGCCTGAGGATGCAGCTGAGCTGGATAAGTCTCTCTCGGAGACAGAATTTCTAGGAGAGATCAAGGGACTAAAATCAGGGAAATGCCCAGGGCCTGACGGGTTCTCACCAAGATCCTATAAATCCTTTGCCCCCCTCCGCGTACCCTTTCTTTCCCTAGCTTTTAACTCCATAGATGACTCTCATACCTGATCTAAGGAACTTCTATCAGCTTCTATTTTTATTCTCCCCAAGCCAGGCAAGGACCCCTCACAATGTAGCAGCTACCGTCCAATATCCCTACTGAACATAGACATCAAGCTGTTTGCCAAGGTTTTGGCTAACCGTCTGTCCCTCCTTCTACCAGCTGTTACTCACAAAGACCATGTAGGCTTTGTGCCCAGACGGGAAGCGCGTGACAATACCACTAAGACCATCCACCTCATCTCATATGCCCAAAAACATAACCTTAAAGCATGCCGCTGAGAAGGCATTTGATAGGGTGAACTGGCAGTTCCTTAGGCTTTCCCTAGAGCAGATAGGACTAGGAGCTACTTTCGTGACTAAGGTCATGTTACTATATGCCCACCCCTCAGCTTGAATCCCCTTGCTCTTCGTGCTGGTGATGGAACATCTGGCTAATGCAATTAGACAAAATAACTCTATTGTAGGCATCCAAACGCCCACAACACAATACAAACTCTGGCTGTATGCGGACGACCTCTTGGTATATATGCAACAACCACACACCTCCCTACCCTCATTACTGCAGGAATTTAAAAGGTTTGGAAAATTAAGTAACTTCAAATTAAATATGGCAAAAACCGAGGCCCTTAATATCTCACTACCAGCTACTACTCTTGCCCAGGTCCAATCTAATTTTCCCTTTCAATGGGGCAAAGGAAGTATCTCATATTTAGGGATAAAACTCCCCTCTAACTTAACACACCTATACGCACTGAATTATATCCCATTATTATCTTGCATTAGGAAAGACTTGGAAGTATGGAAATCCACCCCCATGCCCCTGTTTGGGCGCATAAATACACTTAAAATGGATACCCAAATTACTTTACCTCTTCCAAACAGTCCCAATTACTATCCCCACATGTTTTTTCAACTCTATACGCTCCACAGTCACCTTCTTTATTTGGCATAAGGGCATGCCCCGTATTCGACACGCATTACTCACTTACCCCAAGACACAGGGTGGAGCGGGGCTCCCAGATTTTAACCTTTACCACAAAGCGGCGATACTTACCCGAATACTGGAATGGTTCCCACGTCCCTTCCCTAAAGCATCCACTATGATAGAACAAGAACACACGACAATAGACCTACGCGCTTCTTTATGGGGATACGGAACGGAATTACAGAGATTCTCTTCCTCGTCTCCTCTCACTGTCGCAGCCTTGACCATGTGGTATAAGGGGAAACTTCTACCACTACTGTCCTCCGACCCTTCTCCTATTACTTCCCTATTTGACCA
This sequence comes from Glandirana rugosa, assembly GCA_018402905.1. NCBI lineage: Eukaryota > Metazoa > Chordata > Amphibia > Anura > Ranidae > Glandirana > Glandirana rugosa. Next base: position 602,704 of record BLSH010173590.1, on the reverse strand, counting down.
CCCTTCCCTGCCCCAGGGAGAAGGTTCCTCTAGGCTGGGCCCCTTCACCCGCTCCAGTTGGATGGTAGCAAACTCTTTCGTACACCCGGTCTCTGGCAAGCCGAATGTTCCAGAAGAGCAAAACTAACTGGCTCACAATACTTTGGTTTTCTTCTTTTTGTGCTACTCTATTTTCCTCTGCCCAACTCCACAGACACCTGACTGAGTTTGAACGACTATGCTCTCTCGCTGAAACTCCCAGACATTTGCTCTCACTTCTATATAAACTGCTGCAGTCATTAATTCACGATCAACTTCCACCATATACCAGGGGATGGTCCACAGAGCTAGGTACAGAGCTCACTATCTCAGACTGGCAGAAATCCTTCCACTTCACGCATAAATCCTCCACATCCAGTTACGCTCAAGAGAAACATTTTAAACTTCTCTCCAGATGGTACAGGGATCCCCAGACCCTACATAACATTTTCCCTGATGCTCCCTCCACCTGTTGAAGATGTGAAGCTGCGGAGGGATCCTACCTACATATTTGGTGGGATTGCCCTTTAATACAACCTCTATGGTCACAGGTTTTCTCCGTACACAATGCCATTTATAATGAATCCCTTGCACCCTCACCCGGAGTGGTGCTCTTATCTATATTGCCGGGTACCCTGACTTCCCAAAAAAAGACACTCCTCTGCTTTTTTCTGATTGCAACGAGATAATTAATCCCCTTATTTTGGAAATCGACCACTACCCCCCCTCTCTCCTTGTGGGTCTCTGTTGTCAAAGATATAATGCGAATGGAAGAGATGCTGTCGTTGGACAATGATTCTTTCGATAAATTCAAGGTAGTGTGGCTCATATGGCAAGACTTCTCTTCTTCAGACACCCTAAAACAGATGCTGTCCCGGAACACCCAGGGGACACTTAGACCGGGCACTGTCGCTGGTGTGGCAACCTAACGCTCGCTCATCCTACTCTACTCCTAGTACCTCTATCATTTCTTCTCTCTTCTTTCTATCCCTTGATTCCCTTTCTTAACTACATCTTACCTGCTCCTTTATATTCCAACTTTGCAGTAAATATATCTGTCTCTTCATTTAAATCCCTTATGAAACAGTAACTAGCGCATTACCAAATGTTATGTAGCTATTTGATGTTGATAATGTATACAGATACCACTCAGATAATAAGGCTACCAACGATCCCTTTACTTTCTACTGTTTCTGCATTTTGATGGTCGGCCGTGGGCCATTTACAGAGGTGTTTTATCTATTTTTCTGTACACTCAATAAAAATATATTTAAACCTAACAGATTATTTCTCACACCCAGCATATGCATACCACAAATTACACCCCAAAACACATTTTGCTACTCCTCCTGAGTATGGGGATACCACATGTGTGAGACTTTTACACAGCCTGGCCACATACAGAGGCCTAACATGCAGGGAGCACCATCAGGTGTTCTAAGGACATAAATTACACATATAATTTCTCGACTACCTCTTGCACTTTTGAAGGTCCTGGAGCACCAGGGCAATGGAAACGCCCAAAAAATGACCCCATTTTGGAAAGTAAACACCCCAACGTATATTCTATGAGGCATAATGAGTCTTTTGAATGGTTCATTTTTTCCACAAGTTTTTGGAAAATGTGGAAAGAAAATGAAAACACGTTCATTTTTTTTTTTACACAAGGTTGTTCATTTATACAATATTTCTAACACACAGCATGTACCTAGCAAAAATTTCACCCTAAAATATATTCTGCTACTCATCCCAAGTATGGCGATACCACAGATACAGAGGCCCAACATGCAGGGTGCACCATCAGGCGTTCTAGGGGCATACATTTCAAATCTAATTTGACTACCTATTACATTATTGTGAAGCACTGTGGTGGCACTGATGGGCGCTGTAGTGGCACTGATGGGTGCTGTAGTGGCACAGATGGGTACTGTAGTGGCATGGATGTGTCATGAATGAGAACTGATGTGGTATGGATGAGCATGACTGAGGCATAAATGAGCACGAATGGGGGTGAATAAGCCGTAGATGAGGATGAGTGAGCATGGATGGATGGCTGAGCACTCATGCATGGGTGAGCACGCATGCATGGGTGAGTACAGATGTATGGTGGAGCACGGATGGATGGGTGAGCATGGATGTATGGGTGAGCACGGATGGATGGCAGAGCATAGATACATGGGTGAACACGGATGAGACTGAATGGGTGAGCACGGATGAGGCTGCATGGGTGAGCATGACTGGATTGGTGAGCACGGATGCATGGGTGAGCCTAGCTGGATGGGTAAACATGGATGCATGGGTGAGCACAGATGGATGGCGGAGCATGGATGCATGGGTGAGCATGCATGCATGGGTGAGCAGAGATGGATGGCAGAGCATGGATGCATGGCTGAGCAGTGATGCATGGGTGAGCACGAATGCATGGGTGAGCACGAATGCATGGGTGAGCACAGATGGATGGCGGAGCACAGATGCGTGGGTGAGCACGGATGCATGGGTGAACACAGATGAGGCTGAATGGGTGAGCACAGATGAGGCTGCATGGGTGAGCATGACTGGATTGGTGAGCATGGATGCATGGGTGAACACGGATGCATGGGTGACAGATGAGTGAGCACAGATGCATGAGTGAAGTATGAGTGAGCACGGATGGGTGAGCACAGATGCATGGGTGACAGATGAGTGAGCACGGATGGGTGAGCATGGGTGACAGATGAGTGAGCACGGATGGGTGGGCATGGGTGACGGATGAGTGAGCATGGATGCATGGGTGACGGATGGGTGAGCACGGATGCATGGGTGATGGATGGGTGAGCACGGATGCATGGGTGACGGATGAGTGAGCACAGATGGGTAAGCACGGACGCATGGGTGACGGATGGGTGGGCACGGATGGGTGAGCATGGATGCATGGGTAACGGATGGGTGGGCACGGATGCATGGGTGACGGATGGGTGACAGATGGGAGAGCACGGATGCATGGGTGACAGTTGGGTGAGCATGGATGGGTGAGTACGGATGCATGGGTGATGGATGGGTGGGCACAGATGGGTGAGCACGGATGCATGGGTGACGGATGGGTGGGCAAGGATGGGTATGCACGGATGCATGGGTGACATATGGGTGGGCACGGATGTGTGAGCATGGATGAGGCTGCATGGATGAGGCTGCATGGGTGAAGCTGGATGGGTGGATGAGGGGTCCCTGCCTGGCACATAGCGGTGCTGTGGGCACTTCAGACCCTGCCCACAGCACCACTGTATCTCCTCTCTCCCCCCTCCCCTGTCACACTGCACCGATCGGTGCAGAGAGGGGAGAGACAAGCCGGATATCCTTTGACGGAGCGATCACGTGGTAAACGGGCGCTGCGAGCGGCCTTTTACCGTGATCCGTGATCCGTGATGCGCCGGGTCTCACGGACCCGGCGATCACGGATGCTCCCAGGTGCGTGCCCCAGGGGGCGCGATTCTGGGAGGATGTTATAGTACGCCCTCCCAGATTAATGGATCCACCTTGCGGCCGTGTAATTACATTACACGGTCCGCAAGTGGTTAAAAAGTCAGTAGCCTTTCTGTTGTTCTCCTGCTCCCTTGTGCTGCTCCAGGATCCAACTCTGCTTCTGGCTGCACCCAAGCCTCCAGGCCTCAAGGTCATCCCTCCCCAGACTGGGGGCTCACTAGTGAGGACTCCACAATCTCTGCTACATCTCCACTCTTCCACCCGACACTCTCCTCCCCCACCCCCACTGGGCAGACCACAGTATTTAAGGAGGCCTGCCCCCTGGCAATCCAGGTTGGGGATTGGTCAGGGCTCCTTAATATACTTCAGAAAGTTACACCTCCTCATCCATCCCTTTTTCCAGAGCCCCCTGGAAACAAAGGGGAGGAGTAACCAAGGGGTGTTCCTTCCTGCAATTTTTAGCTCTCCCTGGGCCACTCCCCTGCCCAGATCAAAACATTCAGGCCTCCACTTATTGTCAGGCCTGACCAAATTTGCCTCTCTTAGCAAAAATCAAATACAAAAAGCACCTATTACTATGGGGGCGCTACATTTATTATCATTATTATTATTATCCTTTTAAGAGGGTGTGGCAGGGTGTGTGTCCTATGCCTACATACGTTTTCCAATAGGTGCCCCTCATTTCCATCTCAAAAAGTTGCGAGGTATGCCAATGTCTATTGTAAACAGCAATTTGTGTAATCAAAATGCTTTACATAAACTGTGATATCGTTGTCATATACAAAAACATAATTCCACAAAGTGCTTAAATTCAAGAATTCATACAGAGGCATATCCAATAGAAAATACACCTTGGCAGAATAAAGTCCCACAAGCTATGATGAGAAAGTAGGATTAGCTCCTCAGGCAGTTACCATCAAACACTTGGAAGGTCTCCCAGGTGTCATTGGTCACACACAAGGCTTAATAAATATCACCCTCCATATAGAGTGGTCACATGAACATAGTGAGATTCTCCCAGGGAAAAGGCGCTCTCTCTACCCCACACTGTCTGCTGTCAGTTGTCACCATATACATCCACAACTTGCAGGGAACCACTGTACCACTCGGAATTAGCTCAGCAGGACCAACGTACATATAAGTGTAGCCCCCTTGTCTTAAACAGGGCTGCTAGCAAATTTAGTTGTGCTAGGTGGTAACTAGCCTGCCTAATTTGTAGTTGTTGGTCTACTGATTTCTGTCCTAAGCCTGACTCTGGTGTGCTGTCTCTCTTCTGTCAATTGGTGACACCGCTGCCTTTGGCATTAGGATGATAGATCACAGTGAATTTGTGTTATCAGTAAATATGTTGTCTCGGCCAATCAGGAGGAGTTTTTTCGGCCCCTGAGCATGCTGGGATATGCTATTTATTTGGAGGGAGGCAGGTGATCGGGGTTCTATCCGCCCTGAGCTTCGGCCTGGGGGGATCTATGTGGAGCAGCAGCAGAGGATTAGGCCTGAAGCCTGAGGCCTTACCACATGCAGGGCCGTCTTTAAGGCAGGGCAAAAGGGGCAGCTGCCCTGGGCCCTATCATTATTGTGGGGCCCAAAGCAGCTGCCTAATACTTGCCAACTATCCTGGTTTAAATTCCCTTGTCATTTGAAGTTTTAGTCCTGTGCTATGTCCTGATATCTCAGTGTGAAGTGCTGCTACTAATGTTACCCAGCTCTGCCCTATTGTTGTGTACAGATGACTCACCTGCAGACCCTGTGTTTACATGTAAATAGTGGTGGCATTCATATGTAAATAGTGGTGGCCGACGGCATTGCTATGTAAATAGAGGCGGCATTCATATGTATATCATACCCCTCTGAGGTCATGTCCACCATCACCTATACTGAATGCTGCCCACTGGGGAAACAAAGGGGCATGCTTGAAAGTCCTGCCTGCAACTGTGGTCATTAAGACTAACATCAGCCTGTTCTGCAAAGGTAAAAAAATTGGTTGGGAGGAGGGTAGTGTGGGGTGTGCAGAGGTAGGCAGAGAAGGAATTACAGTTTGGGGTGCACAGGTGAGCAAGGAGGGGATGAATAGAGGTAAGGAAGGTGAGTGCAAAGATGAGGCAGGTAGAGTTAAAGGGGAGGGAGGGTTGGAGTGGAGAGGATGGGGGAGGTTTGGGGTGCAGAGGTTATCAGGGGTTTTAGGATGCAAAGGTGTACTGACAGGGTGGATAAAGATGTAGGTCGCATGTAGGACATCCCATTCATTACAATGGGCTGCTCTATGCTTTAGAAATGCGGAACAAAAGTCCCTAACCCTTTTTCAAAATCACACGGTGCCACAGCACGTCACCAGATGCGTGAGGGTGACATTAACAATTATGGTACTGCTGTGTATGTGCTAAAGGGCAGCACATTTCTGTGGAGTCAGGAAAGCGACTTTGCGTTCCCCATTCCATGGTGTGCAGGCACTCAGGAGATGATGTGCTTTAACCTCTAGCATCCAATCAGTGAGCAGTAATGATGTACAGTAACCTCTAGCAACCAATCAATGAGCAGTATTGATGTACAGTAATCTCTAGCAACCAACCAACAAGCAGAAATCATGTGCTGTAACCTCTAGCAGCTAATTAGTGAGCCGTAAAGTGTGCTGTAACCTAACCTCTAGCAACCAGTCAGTAAGCGGTAAAGATAGGCTGTAACCTCTGGCAACCAATCGCAATTGCTGCCTGATCTGATTCAGTAATCTGATTTTGAGTCTAGCTGCTATTTATTGTATATCTCATAGCAGGTGGAGAGCGAAATTGCATGGGGGGGGGCCAAGAAAATGTTTGCCCAGGGTCGGGGGGTACGTTAAAGCGAGAGGTGGACGATACTCTA
>BLSH010173590.1:551911-568461 GCA_018402905.1 Glandirana rugosa | reverse complement strand
CACATTAGGGGCAGTTTGCAGCCAGTAACACAGGAGGGGCAGTTTGCAGGCAGTGACAACGGTGGGGTACATTTCAGAGTCGTTCCCCCCTCCGCACTTACCCCATCCAGCAGGCAGGATTGTTGCAGAGATTCGGCATGTGAGAGCGCGCTGGAGTCTGCAGAGTTCGGCACACGGAGAGCGGCTGTCCCCCCCTCGTCGGTCCCCGGGCGCTCATGGTCTCTGTGGGAGCGGAAGTCACCTCCGCTCCCACAGTGACCCGCCCCCGGCTAGGCATCCAATCACCCTGAGCGCAGGCTCAGGGCAGCCAATCAAGCTATGAGTGTGCGCCTGCTCAGCGCACACTCATAGCTTTTAATAGCCGGCCAATAGGCTCAGTACTTGGCTGTCATGTGACAGCCAAGGAGCCGAAAAAAAAAAAAGAAAGTCAATGTACCGGCGCCACCTGCAGGTGGGCGGGGTTGACTTTTTTTTTTTCTTCTTTTGCCGGCAGGGAGGCGGCGCCCCTCCCACACCAGCGGCCGCTGGTAGGTACTGCGGTGCAATACCTGCCCAAATAGAATTGTGTACCCCTTCCCCCAAAGTTTGCCAGAGTATGTTGCCAAGAAGAGTTTTTTTGTTGTTTTTTTTTTCTAATCTGCTTCCTTATTGTAAAGCTAGCCATATATGGGTAGAATTTTTTGTTCTAGAATTTTTTGATTTTGGAACACTCAATTAGCAAGATTTTTCTAACAAGCAAAATTCTAAGTGTATGTGTTTCTTGTTCAGGAAATTCCATTCATTCCAAAATCAAATGTTAAAAGCAAATAATATTTTGATATTTTTTGAATGACATTCATCAAGCCTCTGCTGGCATTATTGAATGTACTGACAAGATGTTTCGTTCAAACGTTTGTACGATATTCTACCAGTGTATGGCCAGCTTTAGTGATGGAGGCAGCTATGGCCTTTCAGTTGGAACTGTGAAAGGCAGGCTAGCTTCCTCCCTGTACCATGGTGAGAGGTTCATGGGAAACCTAGAACCTATGAGACATTTAAAAATTTCACAGGCAGGCATTTTTTTCAGCTATTTCCCTGACCGGTTCGAGGCCTATGTAATATCAAAGCAGGAATCTGAATACACAAACGCGTTCATGACGTTTAGGCTCCTTCTCTGTCCTTGACAATTTAGTGCAGAGTGAACCTGAGGCCCTTTTCTACAGTAAATAATACCAGAGCAATGAGCAGTGTTATGTGAGCCAGTAAACCAGATTTCACAAAGACTTTCAGGAATTAATGGAAGGACACAGCTCTTGAGAAATTAACATCAAGAGACACAACATATTCGGGGATCTTGGCAGACACCTCTGGTCAGAGATTATTTGGGGAATAGTGATCAAACATTTTAGAGCAGTGGTGGTCATTTATAGGTCTCCCATCTGACCTGAAGAGTGAGCGCATATATATTTGTACCCTATACTCTACGCACCATAAGCTTCTGAGGAAGGGACTAATTTGCGTAACATGTAGAGCTATATATGGTAGAAGGTGAAACCCTAGCACCTGGAGGAGTTGGAAACAATTGGTGTAATATCTAGCCATGTACACAGCCCCCTTGTGTGGTATATTAAGGGGATCACACCATGCCTGATATATGGAGTGCATAGCGTTTTTATGTAGTTTTAAGATTATTTGATGAGTGTGTAAGATTTAATGACATTGTAAAAAAAAATACCTACAATTCTTGAATTGATGTGTATGTGCTTCCAGTCCATATTTCAATTCTTCAAAATTACTGTGCTTCTTCAATTTGTCCATGTTTTTTTCTGGTAACCTGCTGGGGTACCTACTGAGGGATAGCCCTGTCTGCTGTGAGCAGCCTAACCTGAGCCAGTGAGCTCTTCAATTGTTTTTGCTTCCTCACTACTTTGTATGAACTCACATCAAAATCTCAGCGCCTCTTAGTTGCTTTTTTCTTCATTGAATAATACAAGAGATGGTCAAAGACTGCGGACATAGTTTAGGAGATGGTCATAGACAGTAGACATGATACTATAGCTGCTCAAAGACTGCAGACATGATACAAGAGATGGTCAGAGACTGTGGGCAAAATACAGGAGAAGGTCAGAGACATCCTGTAGGATGTAGCACTATTCAACTCAAGTTTGTAATGTTGAACACAGATCCTAATGGGAGTGTTGATTTAAGCAAGCTGCTAGAAGGCTTCGCAAGAATTCAACAAGCTTCACGAAGTGCTGAGGCCTGCTAGCAGCTTGTTTAACCACTTAAGAACCAGCCCATAGCCGAATGACGGCTACAGGGCTGTTGCTTAATTCTGGGAGGGCGTCTATTGACGTCCTCCCAGAATCGTGCTTTCCGCGTGCCCCCTGGGGCACGCACATTGGAACATCTGTGACTGCCAGGTCCAGGGGACCCAACGCATCACGGATCGCGGTGAATGGCCACTGTGAGCGGCCTTTCACCATGTGATCGCTCCGTCAAATGACGGAGCAATTACATGTAAACAAGCCAGCGCTTCTCCCGGCTTTTTTCTCTCCTCTCCGCACCGATCAGTGCATTGTGAGAGGAGATGGGGGAGAGAGGACGTGTGCAGCGCTATGGGCAATGTGTAATGCCCACAGTGCTGCTAAGTGACAATGGAGGACAGGCTACACCCCCCTCCATCCATCCACCACCCACCCAGCCATCCTAACCTCATCCAGCCATCCTCACCCCATCCATGCACACCCACCCAGCCATCCTCACCCCATCCATGCTCATCCATCCATGCTCAGCCACCCATCCATCCATCCATGCTCACCCATCCAGCCATCCTCACCCAGCCATGCTCACACATCCAGCCATGCATGCTCATCCACCCATCCATGCTCATGTAGCCATCCATCCATGCTCACCCAGCCATCCATCCATGCTCACCCACCCAGCCATGCTCACCCAGCCATTCATCCATGCTCACCCAGCCATCCATCCATGCTCACCCAGCCATCCATCCATGCTCACCCAGCCATCCATCCATGCTCACCCATCCATCCATGCTCACCCACCCAGCCGTGCTCACCCACCCAGCTGTGCTCACCCACCCATCCAGTGCTCAGTCATCCCCATCCGTGCTCAGTCATCCTCATCCTTGCTCATCCATCGCCATCTATGCTCATCCATCACCATCCATGCTCATCAACCCCATCCGTGCTCAGTCATCCTCTTCCGTGCTCAGTCATCCTCTTCCGTGCTCATCCATCCTCATTTGTGCTCAGTCATCCCATCCGTGCTCATCCATCCCCATCCGTGCTCATCCATCTCCATCCGTGCTCATCTATCCCCATCCACGGCTCATCCAAACCCATCCATGGCTCATTTGTGCCTCATTCATGCTCATCCATACCACATCAGTTCTCATCCGTGCCCATCTGTGCCACTACAGTGCCCATCCTTGCCACTACAGTGCCCATCCGTGACACTGTGCCCATCCGTGCCACTACACTGCCCTTCCGTGCCACTACACTGCCCATCCGTGCCACTACACTGCTCATCCGTGCCACTACACTGCCTATCCGTGCCACTACAGTGCCTAACCATGCCACCACAGTGCCTCACAATAGTGTAAAAGATAGTCAAATTAGATTTGAAGTGTATGCCCCTAGAACACCTGACGGTGCTCCCTACATGTTGGGCCTCTGTATGTGGCCAGGCTGTGTAAAAGTGTCACACATGTGATATCGCCATACTCGGGAGGAGCAGCAGAATATATTTTGGGGTGTAATTTTTGCTAGGTACATGCTGTGTGTTAGAAATATTGTATAAATGGGCAACTTTGTGTAAAGCAAAATGTGTTTTCATTTTCTTTCCACATTTTCCAAAAACTTGTGGAAAAAAATTACATGTTCAAAAGACTCATTATGCCTCCTAGAATATAGGTTGGGGTGTTTGCTTTCCAAAATGGGGTAATTGTTTGGGTGTTTCAATTGTCCTGGTGCTCCAGAGCCTTCAAAAGTGCAAGAGGTAGTCAAGAAATAATATGTGCAACTCATGCTCCTAGAACGCTTGATGGTGCTCCCTGCATGTTGGGCCTCTGTATGTGGCGAAGCTGTATAAAAGTCTCACACATGTGGTATCCCCATACTCAGGAGGAGTACCAGAATGAATGTTTTTAGGGGTGTAATTTGTGGTATGCATATGCTGGGTGTGAGAAATAACCTGTTAACATATGACAATTTTGTGGAAAAAAAAAAAGAAAAAAGAAAATCTTCATTTTGCAAAGAATTGTGGGAAAAAATTACAACTTCAAAAAACTTGCATGCCTCTTACTAAATACCTTTGAATGTCTACTTTCCAAAAAGCGGTCATTTGGGGGGTATTTGTACTTTCCTGGCTTGTTAGGGCCTCAAGAAATGAGATAGGCCGTCAGTACATCAGGTGTGATCAATATTCAGTGATTGGCACCATAGCTTGTAGACTCTATAAGCTTCACAAAGACGAAATAATATACACTAATTTTTTATTTTTTTTTACCAAAGATATGTAGCAGTATAAATTTTGGCCAAAATCAATCAGCAAAATTTGGCCAGTCAATCAGCACTCCCATTAGAATCTGTGTTCAACGTCTACAAACGGGAGCTGAATGGTACTTTAAGGCCTCATACACACGGATGTCTGAGAAAAAATAAGCAAAAAGTTGGGTCCGACATTTTGGAAAAATCTGCGCTTTTTTCAGCGTTTTGCATCGGCGTTGTTGAGTGTTGGCGTCAATAGGGGTTTTAAAAAAAATCATTCCTCTGCTATTTTTCAACCTAAAAATGTCGGCGTCAAAAAACGCTGGTTAACGCCGGTACAGCGTTAGCGGGTGTTAGTGAGCTTTTTGCCGATTAGTGTCAAATAAATGCCAAAACGCTACAGCCTCAGAACGCGCTGGTCCTGCGTTCTAGAAACAGCTCACTAACGCCTACACCCTCTACTGCTCAAAAACATCAGCCTTTTTAGAGGGTCATTGAATAACATTGAGAGCTGCAAAAAACGCCCAAAAAAGTGGCGTAAAAAAACGCCTGTGTGTATGAGGCCTAAAAGTTTTAACAAAGCTTGCTGAAAGCTCTGCAAATACTTTGTCAAAGCTTGCTGTTCACACTAATCTTATACAAGCTGCAGCCTGTGTGAAACAGACCTAAAAATGCTGAATAAATCCTGCATAAACACAGGATATATAATAGACGCATGTGTGAATGAGCCCTTAGAGCTGGTTCACACCACTGCGCAAATGTTACAGCACCTGTGCTGAGGTGCATTGAAGTGTGTTTTTGTAACATGTTGATACATTTTTACTGATGCATTTGTGATGTGGTGTATCGTGCTTATTTCCTTTTGATACTGCTTTCTTCATGGTTGCTAATCAAGAGTACTGAAGAAAAAGCTGTGCTGCGTACAATATTTATTTATTGTGCATTTTTGCAGTTGAGGACCAATTGCCCCAAGAAGATGGAGTTTTCAACACTTTTGGGTTCATCCCTTTCTCACCCAACCAAAGAACAGTTTCAAACTTTATTTGTACAGTGAAATCATTAGCAGAAGTGCTGGGTTGCGGTGGTATGCTCTGTATAGCATTGTTACAATGGTGCAATGAGTAAAAATAATGCAAGCGTCATTTTAATGCAGTGCAAACCAATGGTGTAAACAACACCAATTAAAAGCAATGTTATTACTCTTTCTATTGCAATGTGATGGCGTTGGGCAACACCACTCAATGCACCACAATGGCTCCGGTGTGAACTGGTCTTTACCAGGTAAAACAGTAAATGTGCATTATGCATATGTACACCCATGGTGAGATCACTGAATTTAGAGGATTACTGGTGACCCTTGTCCCTCTTCTGAATGAATTGTGACCAGGACCTGGAGGCTGCTGCCCCTTTTGGGACCCTGACTGGGTTTTAAGTCACAAGTGCATCCTAAGCTTGCCTCTGGTAAGCGACCATTTTATCTAGTGAAGGCACCTTTCTATATGAGTGTAGCACTGGGTGTATTCAGCATTTACTGACAACTATTATGTTGATTGGACATTCAACACAGCCTTTATTCATGCATAATGCTGCTTGCTTGGAATAATTTTTATGAACTTGTTTAAAGGACCTTTTTATTCATACCTTTTTATATATGTAGCCATGTGCTCCCTTAAGGGTGGCTGAAAGTTGTGGTCCACCCACCTGCTGCCCTCAATCACAGAAATTCCACACATCCAAAGTCACTGAACAGGCCGGTACTTTGTTTTTGTTGTTTTATTTAGGGTTATTGAACTTGGATAGGGATTAGGGATGACTGTAAGATGCCCAGTAATTGAACATAGGACACGCTATATACACCTCCGGTATATACACTTCTCCTCCAGCACACTACTTGCTGACCGTGACACCTGTCCTCCTGGTCTGAAGGGAAATTTATCAGACATCATGACACTTCTTCTTCACCACAGCTAGCACATGGTGAGGCCTGCTGCAGCCGCTTGCAAGGCCTCTGAACTACCCTTTGTGGGTGAGAGTTGCAAGTTTCTCTCACTGAAACCAGGCAGCCTCTCGTGTGTAGCAAAGTACGCTGGTGCTAGCTGGGCCTTTGGATGAACAACTTCTCCCAGCCCATCCTCCAGACCCACCCGGTCTGTCCTGCGGTCTAATGGCTCTCCTTCCCATTGGTTGGCTCCTTCTGGCTTCCACAGACTGATTTCTCTCTCTGTCCCAACCATGTCCTCCAACTCCCAGGGCCCTCCAACTCCCAGGGGCCACCACTCACGGACTTTATGGTGGATTACTTTAAAGAGTCTCTTTTCATGTAGGCCTCAGCTGCTCTCCTTCTCCTATGCCACTCCAGGAACCGACTCCCGTTCCTGGCTGCACCCAAGCCCCAGGCCTCAGGTTCACCCCCCCAAAAGGAGGATTCCCTCTCGGACGAGGCCTGCTCCGCAGCTCCTGACTACATCCTCACTCTTCCTCCCAAACTCTTCTGACACCTGGCAGATTGCTGTATTTAAGGAGGCCTGCTCCCTGCCAATCCAGCCACTGGATTGGTCAGGGCTCCTTGTCATACATCAGGAAGTGACACCTCCTCCTCCATCCTCCTTTCCAGAACTCTCCAAGCTCAAGGGGGAGGAATCTCCAAGGGGTGTTCCTTCCCTCTATCTCCAGCCCCTCCCTGAGCTACTCTCCTAGCCCAGAACAAAACATTCAGGCCTGCACCTACAGTCAGGCCTGACTAGATTTTTCCTTTCCTATCAAATATCTACAAAAGTAAAGCACCTATACTACAGGGGCGCTACATATATATGCAATTAGATTTCTGAGCGTGGCCTCTCTGGATTTTCTGATATTACGATATGTGTATTGCATATATTTGACTGCTGCTTTTTTAGGATATGCACACTAGCGTGGCTTGACTCCCTTTACAAAACAGTAAATATATAGTTGATTCATTTCAACTGTGTTTGTCTGGAATAAATGTTAAGTAAAGATGAAAAAACTGACCAATTTCTGAAAACCATGCGATTGTAGAATAAATAAAGTAAAGAAATCAGACTCATACAAAAACAAAAGGCTCCTTATAGTAAGTGAAAGCTAGCACCGCATTTCCATTGCATTTGCAAAGAAATATTGTAAACTGAACCTGTAGCCAGGCAATAGACATTCAAGTATTTACAAATTCCTAACAAGCAGTACATGAGCTTTAACCACTTCAGCCCCGGAAGGATTTACCCCCTTCCTGACCAGAGCACTTTTTGCGTTTCTGCACTGCGTCGCTTTAACTGTCAATTGCGCGATCGTGCGACTTTGTACCCAAAAGAAATTTGCGTCCTTTTTTTCCCGCAAATAGAGCTTTCCTTTGGTGGTATTTGATTGCCTCTGTGTCATTTCTGATCACCGCTATAAACAAAAAAAGAGCGACAAATTTGCAAAAAAAAAATGTTTTTTTTTACTTTTTTCTAAAATACAAATCCAAAAAAAAATATAAAAAAACTATTTTTTTTATCGGTTTTGACCAATTTATATCCTTCCTCATATTTTTGGTAAAAAAAAAAAAATCGCAATCAGCGTTTATTGATTGGTTTGCGCAAAAGTGGCCGCCTTTACGGATTATGAGAATTCATTTCTGGGGTTTTCATTTTTTTTTTTTTTTACTAGTAATGGCGGTGATCTGCGGTTTTTAGCGATACTGCGATATTAGGGCGGACATGTCGGACCATTTTGACACTTTTTTGGGACCAATGACATTTATACAGTGATCAGAAATTTAAATGTCCACTGAGTACTCTATAAATGTCATTGGCAGTGAAGGGGTTAACCTGCAGGGGGCAGTAAAGGGGTTAACTGTGTTCCCTGGGTGTGTTCTAACTGTGGGGGGACTGGACTGTTATGGGCATAAGAGATCTAACTGATCCCAGTGACAGGGATCAGTAGATCTCCTATGCCCCCACTAACAGAGCGGGGAACCGCCGTGTTTACATCGGCGGTTCCCCAGTTCTTTGGCTGTGGCCGCTCATCGCGGCTCGCCGGCGGACATGGCGAGTCACGGGCACACTCCTCAGGAGTACGGAGGGCACGCGCTCGCCCCCTATCGGCCACCCGCAGATCGCCGCTTTTTACGGCATTTCGCGGTACACATCCACACTGCTACCGTAAATATACAGCTCGCAGTGTGGAAGTGAACAAGCCCTTATTGATCTCAGTAGCTGCAGGCACTGGGAAGCAATTCATCCCCAAAATTCACTGCAGTAGCACTAAAGTGGGTGAAGTCATTCTCTTAGCTCTCCTCTTTTACAGTATATACTCTGTGTTTACAATACAAATTAAGAGGTTCGTAGGTTTCCATGTCACTGCTGGGAGAAGGGATCAGGGTGAGATGAGTTGCTAAGAGAATAATTTGAACTTCAGTCCTTCTATGTAAAATGTGATAATGGATAGCTCCACAATGTAAATACATGAACGTTTGGATGAGTGAGTAAGGCAGTCTGATATCCAAAAGAGACAGTCATTTCAGCACAGTATTAGGAGCAGGAGTAAAAATGTTCAATTATAAGGCCTCATACACACGGGCGTATCTAAAAAAAATAAACAAAACGTCGGGTCCGACGTCAAGGAAAAAAAGTCGACGCTTTTCGGCGTTATGCATTGGCGTTTTTGAGCGTTAGTGAGCGTCGGCGTCAATAGGCGTTCTTTAAAAAAAATCATCCCTCTGCTATTTTTCAACCTAAAAACGTCGGCGTCAAAAAACGCCGGAAAACGCCGGTACAATATTAGGTGGCGTTTGTTGGCGTTTTGTGGCGTCGGTGTCAAAAAACGTCAAAACGTTACAGCCTCAGAACGCGATGGCCATGGGTTCTACTTTCTGCTCACTAACGCCGACGCCACCTACAGCTCAAAAACGCAGACGTTTTTATGGTGCCATTGACTAACATGGAGAGCTGCAAAAAAAATTCCTTGAGAATTTGATAAGCCAAACTACATCTCTGGGCAATGTCTTAGGACACTCTAGAACTTCTTAGATTGTAAGCATATGTTCCAGAACATGCTACAAAATATGCAATCTACAATTTGGGTCGAGTGACAGAATTTGGAGTGCTCATAACAGTTTTTCAATCCAAACCAAGTAAACAAGGAAAGAGCTAAACCACCATTAGCCTTGAGATGAGTCACCCAGTCTTCCCATTTCCGGCTGGATCAAGCAGCGTTGTCATATGTTGTAGCAAGCATATTCTTGGGGGGGCAGCAGGTGTTGGTGGGAAGGGTGTAAATATTGAGGAGTCAGGTTAAAAAACATTGATAGAAAATACTGTTTAGTCATTATTGCCCTCTCCAGAGATTAGTTATGCCAGAAGTACCTGCGTGTGTTCCTGTCCTCCTTCCTTCTCTTCCTCTTTGCAGTGATCTAAGCCAGTTAGGAAACCTTAGAAATTTGATGCCCAGAGGGTGTTTGGATTATTTTTGAATGTTCAATCAACAACTAAAGTCTTAATTACTATGTTAGACACTTCAGTAGCATACACATCTAATCAGACAGTGAGTGCCCTACGTTGCCTTCTTGTGCGGATGGGTTTATGTGCCCCTCTGTTCCTAATGTATGCTTGACAATATCTAGAATTAGAGCTGCACGATTAATCGTAATAAAATCACAATCTCGATTCACCCCCCCCCCCCCTGCAATCTCCATCAGGCATTACTGTGATTTTTTGTGCTGTTAATGGTGTCCGACTTGTGGGCCTACTCAGCGCGACTTGACTATAATAGAAGTCAATGCAAGTCGCCTGAAGTCTCCCCAGGAACCTTTTTCTATGTCAGAGCAACTTGAGTCTCTCCTATCTGGGCAGACTGCCAAATTTGGGCAGACTGCCAAGTCTGAGAACATTGCTGATAAAAGAAGCAAAAGAGATACAATGTAACTACTCATCAAAGGAATGTTCTCCGTGTATAGAAGAGTTTGGTTTAACCATTTAAAGACTAAATCTTTTCTGACATTTGTTGCTTACAAGTAAAAATCCAGTATTTTCTGCTAGAAAATTACTTAGAACCCCCAAATGTTATATATTTTTTTAGCAGAAATCCTAGGGAATAAGATGGCAGTTGTTACAATCTTTTATGTCACACAGTATTTGCGCAGCGGTCTTTCAAACGCAATTTTTTTGGGAAAAATTACACTTTCAAAAAAAAAAAAAACTAAACAGTGCTGTTAGCCAAATTTTTTTGTATATGTAAGATGTTATGCCATGAGAATCGTGATCTTTATTCTAAGCAAAAAAAGTGTGATTCTCATTTTGGCCAGAATCGTGCAGCTCTATCTAGAATGCTTCCAAACTATAGATTAATTTATAGTTTAAAATAAAAATATCACAAACCTAGGCTATTCAAATTCACCATATGATGAGAGAAGCATCATCACATGGCAAAATGATTACTAGGTGTAGAGTTATTGGCTATTAAAGTCTTGCACAGATCTCAGTTTTTCCTTTAAAAGTTAAGCTTTTTCCCACCCCATCCCTGCTAGGTTTCTGTAATGGTCCCTTAATGACAGGCATGTAGGCAGGTTGCCTACTGTATGTGTAGTTAGCATCTAGCTGCCCATGGTCGAGGGGAAGGGGTTAATGTTTTTGCCTCCTTTTCCCGGTAGGTTCCCAGGCTTTTGCTGGGGTCCAGACTCCCTCGGGTGTCCTATAAAAGGGAAGAGGTCTGGATCCTAGTGGGCTCTGGGGCTCTGAATCGCCGATTCACTGGAAGAACCCTGGAACATGGACTTCTCAGTTGGAGCACCGCCAAGTTTGGACTTTCCTCTGAGACTTAGGCTCGGTTCACACCTAGACGACTTGAGATCCAACTTGTGTCGCCCCAAGTCACCTCAAGTCGCTTGACATCCAAAATCCCATTGAAATTAACGAGAGCCATCTTAATATACACTACTGAAGTCACTCAGAAAGGCGACTTCAGAAAAGGTTGCTGTACTACTTTACGGCGACTTCTATCCGACTTGTGCCCATAGAATTCAATGGACGTCGCCTCCAAGTCGGATCCCCCATCTATATTGAACTTTACAGTTTAAAAGAAAATAATTTTTGGCAGCAACCCCCTCCCTCCCTTCTCTGATTGGCCAAAGGCAAAGTTGCCTGGCATGGAGTCGCGTTGTAAGTTGCCCAAAGTCGAGCTGAGGTCGCCTTCAAATCGCCTCGCAAAGTCGCCCACGAAGTCGGATCACCTAGGTATGAACCGAGCCTTAATCTGTGCAGGGAATGTTATTGCATGTTGTGCATGTTGCCAAGGTTAGAGTAAATGTTGATTCAGCTGCTCAGAGCCTGGTCTGAAGTTATTAAAAGGGGTGCATGTGATGTCTAGGCATACTATTAAAGAACTTGGGTTTGCAATCCCAAGAGAGAACCTCTCATGTGACCCTTGCTTGGTGCCCAACGAGAGAGGGAATCATGGAGGATGCAAGGGAACACCAGTCTACCCCTTTTACAGGCAACTTAAATGAGAAGCAGGATAGGTGGAGGAAGACCAGGCTAGGTTTGATTTTTACAGAAAAAGGTTAGTGGCTGGACATTGAATGTTATGAAATTACATTTTTTTTTTACTAAAGGTAATTTTGAATTTTCAATTTGGGTTTGCAACCACAAAAAGTGGTATGTGTAACATCGATACAGCAAAGGTTCATGAGTAACTACCAAGAGAGCCACCAACCAGTCATTGGCATGGTACCTGATAAATGAAAGGTTCTCCGGTAGTGAGGGGTCGGAGCTTAGGCTCCCTCTCTAGCTGTCCGTCTCGGTCGGTCACCGGGATTGGACTAGCTTTACAGAGTGAGGCCTGGTTATTTGGTACGAAAAGAGAAGAGTTAAGTGAGAACACAAATGAGGTCTGCACTATGTTCTCAGATGGACCCCCATAATGTTACTGGGAGTGATGTAACAGAGGTATGCTGACTGATGAAGTGAGCAGTGGCTCAGCCTGTCCCTCCAAATGCAACATATACAGTACATCAGAGCAAGTGTGTAGAACATGGAATGAGGAAGGAATGCATGGTGTAGTACAAACCATCCACCCCAAGAGAGAACCTCTCATGTGACCCTTGCTTGGTGCCCAACGAAAGAGGGAAACATGGAGGACTGCAAAATATAATTTACATTTTATATAACACTGAATACTAAACTAATATGTATGTGTCAGCAGATCAACTGCTTACATGCTGTAGTATTCATACGAGTAGTTTCATTAGAGAAAGTGAATAAAGTGGAGCCAGTTATAGTGCAGCGTACTTCATTGCCAGCCGCATGAAAAAAATTCCTTTCCCGGGGATGTGTTGAGTGTGATTTTTATTTCCATTAATGCACACTGATTGAACTTCTCTGTCTCTTGTGACATACATTTTCCGGGAACTGGCATATCTTGTCTAGTTTTACTTGGCATGAAGTCTGATGAGCTATGGTATGGTACATGAATTTTTGGTGGCTAGCTTGTTCTGTGTTAACTAGCATAATGTGTGCATGGCTGCTATTTCAGCTTTACTTATGAAGAATGTTACATAATTGGTAAGGTCCATCCAGTTCAACGTGTGTGTGTGTGTGTGTGTACGTGTAGAAAATCATTTCCCATATCCCCGTATATTTTCGCTAAGATGCACATCCAAGAGTCTTTTAAAACTATCCATACTTTCTGCCCTCACCACCGATTGTGGAAGAGAGTTCCACATCCTTACCGCCCTGACAGTGAAAAACCCCTTACTCAGCTTAAGGTTAAACGGCTTCTCTTCCAGTCTCATCGTCTGGCCAGTGTTCAGTCACTACTGTAGCTGATAAGGTTTCAAATGTATCACACAGACCTTAAACCAACAGAAGTATAATTTTCCTAGCAAAAGTTTGTCCTGTAGCCCTGATGAAGTGGGAACGTGTTTTGCACTGAAAGGCGGTGGCTGTTTTGTGAATCCTTTAACCAGTTTTGGACTCTGAATTAGGTCTGGCACTTTCTGTTGGCTTAGCCACTTTACAACCGGCCCATAGCCGATTGATGGCTACAGTGTGGTTTGTTGATTCTGGGAGGACGTACAGTGACGCGCACCTGGGAATATCCATGACCACCAGGTCTGAAGGACCCGGTGCATTACAGATCACAGTAAACTGCCTCTCGCAGCCGCCCTTTACTATGTTCAGATGTAAACAAGCTGGCGGATGTCCAGGTTGTCTCTCCCCTCTCTGCACCGATTGGTGCAGTGTGAGAGGAGAAGGTAGATATCAGATGCAGCAGCGCTGTGAGCAGGATCTGTAATGTCCACAGCACTACAATGTGCCAGTCTGCACTCACCCCATCCATCCATCCATGCTCAGTCATCCATCCTCATCCATGCTCTCCCATCCAGCCATGCTCAGTCATCCATCTTCAGCCATCCATCCATCCATCCATGCTCAGTCATCCCCATTCATGCTCAGTCATCCCCATCCATGCTCAGTCATCCCCATCCGTGCTCAGTCATCCCCATCTGTGCTCAGTCATCCCTATCTGTGCTCAGTCATCCCCATTCGTGCTATATCATCCCCATCCGTGCTTAGTCATCCCCATCCATGCTCAGCCATCCCCATCCATGCTCAGCCATCCTCATCCATGGCTCATTTATACCTCATTTATGCTCATCCATGCCACACCAGTTCTCATCCGTGCCACATTCATGCCACTACAGTGCCCATCAGTGCCACTACAGTGCCTCACAATAGTGTAATAGGTAGTCAAATTAGATTTGAAAGTTATGCCCCTAGAACACCTGACGGTGCTCCCGGCATGTTGGGCCTCTGTGTGTGGCCAGGCTGTGGAAAAGTCTCACACATGGGGTATTGCCATTTTTCTATGTACATGCTACGTGTTAGAAATATTGTATGAATGGACAACTTTTCATTTTCTTTCCACATTTTCCAAATACTTGTGGGAAAAAATTACATGTTCAAAAGACTATTATGCCTCCTAGAATATACGTTAGGGTGTTTACTTTCCAAAATGGGGTCATTTTTTGGGCATTTTTTGCTCCAGGACCTTCAAAAGTGCAAGAGGTAGTCAGGAAATTAGATGTGTAATTTATGCTCCCAAAACGCCTGATGGTGCTCCCTGCATGTTGGGCCTCTGTATGTGGCCAAGCTGTGTAAGAGTCTTACATGTGGTATCGCCATACTCAGGAGGAGTAGTAGACTATATTTTGGGGTGTAATTTGTGGTATGCATTACTAAATACTTTGGAATGCCTACTTTTGAAAAAGGGGTCATTTGGGGGGTATTTGTACTTTCCTGGCATACACACGGGCGTTTAAAAAAACGAGTTGTAACGTCGGTATCGACGCCAGGGAAAAAGCCACGTTAAAAACGCGATTTTATCAGCATTATGCATTGTCGTCAATGCACGTTTTTCCTCGCATATTCCACATATTTTATATATGTGTCAGGTCAGGTATACTTGTCAGAAGTGACACATCCTGATAACAGAGAAACAAAGCACCGGAGAAAAACACAGCTTTGGAGATGGACAAGTAAACATTATAGATATATGTGCTTTGCTCAGATTTCAAGACTGAGGTTTACAGCCATTTTAAGCTCTGTGTGATGTTCCTGGGTATCCACTGGGTAGGAGGCTAGTTGCATGTTTTTGTCTGTTTACTACTTTATTCATAGGCCTGTTGGATGTATCCCATTGAGTTTTCAAATACGGGCAGGAAAGTTTTTCTGTTTAGCATGCATTTCTGTGTCACATTGATTTCTGCATGTTAATCTGAAACTTCACCTTTTAAACTAATGTAATCTTTTCAGAATACAATGCCTGTAGCTGGATATTTACATTGTAGTCTGGTTGTACAATTTCATTTGTTTTTCCTAATTCTATGTAATAGACCTACCTACCTAAACAATCTATTTAATTTCTGTATAACTGGACAGGCCCTATTACTACACAGTTGTTAGTATTTAAAGAGGAACTGCAGTCTGCTCACATAATTTGTAATAAAAGCATCTTTGCCATTCTGAAGCTTCCCTCCAACCACTGTGCATATTATTTTATATATATTGTCATTCTGTGCTTGCCCAGTATGCTGCAGACATCTCCCTCCACTTAGTCTGGCTGCAATCATTTTAACTGTGGGCAGCTGAAGCTTCAGAATGGCAAAGATGTTTTTATTACAAATTATGTGAGCAGACTGCATTCCTCTCTAAGAAGATTGTACAATCAGACTGTAACATGTGTGGCCTTTTTAGGTTTGTTTTGTATGTTTGTCTGCTGCTTTTATGTATCATTTTGCAAAGACAGCCAGTGTGACATTGTTTGTGTGCCTGCACCTGATTCCCAACAGAGACATAAATAAATATTTGCATTTGAATTCTATGTACTTCCTCTGTGATGCAGTTGTTCTGGTTTACAATGCTGAGTGTCTGTGATTCTGTCTTTGTATCTGCTAAGCCAACTTCCCAATTTTACACACTGCCTTCTATATAAGGAAAGCTGAACCACAACTGTTTGCTGTAGAAATGATTGCAACAGTTTAACTGTTTAACCACTTCAATACCAGGCACTTAGGACACTTCCCGCCCAGACCAATTTTCAGCTTTCAGTGCTGTTGCGTTTCGAATGAGAATTGCGCGGTCGTGCGAAGCTGCTAGTTTATGGTGGTTTTCTTTCGAGTTAAACACCCTTGTTTTACTGTTTTTCAAACAAACCCACGTCGAAGCGTGCTGGCGCGTTAAGAGTAAGCTTTGCGTTGTCGTGACTTTCGACTTTTAACCAGACCCGCCCTTCACAGGATTCACGGACCATAACTTCACCAATTTGTCAATTTGACAACGTTAGTAAAGATGTCGTTTGTCAACACCAAGTCGAAAGGAATATATCTTCCGTCACACATTTTAACCCTTCAACCGAATCGTCTATGTTTCTGTCTTAGTGTCTGTGAGTCGTAACATTTGGTCTTGTTGACGTAGTGTCTCCTTCATGTATCTTAAGTTTACGTTTATAAATAAATACAGAGACAACCCTTAGTCCACGTCCGTGTGTTTGTTACAGTGTGACCGACAG